>CM035414.1:156881687-156944187 GCA_020310875.1 Ceratopteris richardii
GTTCCTAAGTTAGCTCATTCATGCAGCCCACATTTACTCCACATCCACTCAACACAACTCAGTAAAAAAAAAGGCATGGGATTTCTTCCATTCATTTTCCAAAAAAAAACATACAATAACCACTAAATAAATTTCCACTTGATCTTTTTTATTTTCACACTTTTATCATCCTTTTAGAAATAAATAAATTCAACCTTTCAATTATTTATTTACTTTAAAACTAATTAAATTCAATGTGTCAATTATTAAGTTTAAATATATTTTCCATAACCTTAATAATATCAATTATTAATTAACATATTTAATTATTCATTTACATTTAAATATTTGTTAAGGTTTCCATTTAATACATTTTGCCCTATTCATTAACTCCTTTAGAGAATAAAAACTACTTAATTAACCCCTTCACCTTAGGTTTACCTTAAACTACTCTTAAACCATGTTTTTAACCAATCAAAACCTTCTCTTTTAGCTTTAAATCTCATCCAAACCCTCAACTAACCCATAAACTAAGCTTCTACCCTATCAAAACCCTTAAGATATCTTATGTAAACCCTTAATTATCCTTGAAACTAAGCTTGTACCCTATAAAACATCTTCAAACCCTATATTGGACCCTTGAATAACCTTCAATTTACTTTCAAACCTTAAATAAACCCTTAATTAACCCTTTGTTTTTAATCAAATACCCACAAATACATTTGAAAAATCCTTCTAAATACTTTCCATCTTTCCATCAAAATTTCTTATCCTGCAAAGTTTTAAGATCAAACTTAAGTTAAAATTTTATAAATTATTAAAACTTATTTTAATCAATTAATCTTTCATTTTTAGTAATATTGTAAGAGGGATAAAATATTTCCGACATCGCATGGAGTAATTGTGTGCAAATGCCAATTCTTGCCGGCTAATCACCTGCTACAAGTGTTCCTCGACTCCCTCTCGCACAATGTTTTGATTTGTGGGGACTTCAACATGGTTGAGTTTCTAGAGCACCATTGGAATAACAAGGGGAAAAGTACTAACGGTGGGGAGAAAGAGATATGGGACAAAATCAAGCTCCATCTCAACCTGGTCGAGGTGAAAGACATGAAGGTGTTCTACTGGTCTAATCTCCAATTCGAGGACTCTTTGAGGAAAGCAAGACTTGATAGATGTTACATCAACCAAAGCACCATCCTCGAGTGGGGTAGTCCTTTGGTTTCCCAACACATGGACCTGACTATCTGGGACCACTACCCGATTACTCTGTCTTTCAAAACGATTCCCATGCTCCAGAAAGCTCCTTTGTTATATGCTTGTCAGACGTCGTTTTCCCTCCCCTGTGTCCACCAAGAAATTTATGTAGTGTGGGCGGAGGCCTTTGCCTACTGTAATGAACCGGCTAAGTGTTGGGAAGCATGATGGAAAAGACTCGACAAATTCTAATCAGGACTCATAAGACTATAAGAGATATCCGGAAAAAAAGAAGAGAAACGGTTTAACGGAGGCTCTCACGGCTTGAAGAAGAAGTGAACAAAGGTAACTTGCAATGCCAGCAAGGTCTTCTGAAAATTAAGGGAAGACTAAGATTAGAGGAGGAGGTTCAAAGGAAAAATCTTCAAATATTCTTCAAAGAATGGTGGGTGGGGAAGGCCAACAAATCATCGAAAGAGATGTGTAACATCCTCAAAAGGAAACAATCTAGGGAATCCATCCCCTTCTTGGTGGATAACAATGGGATCGAATGTAGCACAAAAGTTGAGAACAGATCCATCATCGTCGAGCACTTTACCCATCTCCTCGGGGCCTCAACTCCTCTTTCCCCGCACAGGTGTGACTGCATGGCTACCATCTCAAGGGTAGCTCAATCTAGAATCCCACAGAACATGAATTCTCTACTGGAAGCTAACATTTCCGAGAACAAAATTATCGAGGTTATTGATGCTCTTCCCAATGGAAAAAGTTGGGGTCCTGATGGCCTCACCAATGAGTTTCTCAAGTCCTTCAAGCACGAGGTGGCCACCCCATTGCGTCTGGTGTGGTAAGAGGCTCTCTCCTTTGGATCCCTTCCAGAGTGCCTTAATAATGGCATCATTAAGCTAATTCACAAAAGGGAAAATAGAAACAAAATTGAAAACTAGAAGTTGATTACCATGCTCCAAATTGGATACAAGATAATTGCCAAAGTTATCGCCAATAGAATCTCTTGTCATTTAAATTCATGGCGATCTATACTTGAAGTAATTGTGGATATTTGGGAAGGCCTTGCATTCGTTGAGGAGTCTGCACAAGATCTGGTATTCATTAAGATCTACTTCGACAAAGTGTATGATAGATTGGAATGGGACTTTATTCTTCAATCACTAAAAGACCTTGGAAGCAGTCAGAAGTTCACGAAGATAGTGTCCACTCTTCTTAGAAATGCTTCTACAAGAATAACTATTAATGGTAAGCTCTCTGAGCCCATACGTTTAAAAATATCTATGAGGCAAGGCTGCCCACTAGTTCCTCTACTCTTAGCTATCACCTTGGATGGCCTCAGTCGCCTATTAAAGCATCACATGAACGTTGGCAATCTCAAGAGTCTTTCCCTACCTCCTGCTCATTGCCAAATGATTGCGAGACTCTTTGCCAATGACATGAATGCCTTTGTACACAACGATATGAACAGCATTGAGGTATTGTGGAGTTGCCTCAACACCTTTTGTGTGGCATCAGGTTCAAAAATCAACCATGCAAAAACTGCTTTCAGAGCAATCCATGGTCCTCCACCCCAATTGTTGTTAGATCAGGGGTGTCAAGCTATCCCTAGAGGTCAAGTGTTCCATCTCCTCGGTATTCCAATGGGCTTCGACATTTCAATGGACCAACGGTGGAATTGGGTGCTATCTGAATTGGATAGCAAACTTCGTCATTGGAAAGGTATGCAAGTGAACTTGGTAGGGCGTGCCATGGTTGTTAACACATTTATTCTTTCTATGACTATTTACTTTATCTCATGTTGGAGACCTAAGGAGAAAGAGTTGGCCAAAGTGGAAAGAATCTGCAGAAACTTCCTATGGACTGGGGACCCCAACAGGAGGGGGATTCCCAAAATCAATTGGGAAACTTGATTAACTTGAAAGACTCGGGGGGGCTTTGGTATTTTTGATATCGTTGGGTTGGCTGACAAGTTGGCAGCAAAGTGATTTATCAAGGCTTGGAGCAATAGTGAGTCCTCTTGGGCTAAATTGATCTTCACAAACATGAAAGATCTTACCTTAGTTGGCCATCTTGGCTGGAAGGACATAGGGATCCTCACACTTTTGTTCTCCCCCCACCGGGTGTCCCCTAAAGGCTCTAGCCTTGTGTGTTCCCTATGGAAGAGTTGGAACAAGGCCAAACAATTCATCAGAATCAATGATGAGTGGAAGTGGGCAGCTGGAATAAGACAAAATGACTCTATCTGGTTCCCGATTTCTGGCATTAGGGGGGTGGAGTCTTGGAACCTCCAAACTACTAAGCGACTATGGAACAAGGGGTTCAAACAGTGAAAGAGCTCTGGAAACAAGAGACCGGCCAGTGGATTAGGTTCGAAGACTTAGACCCGAGACTTAAAGTTGCCCTTGAGGAATGGACTCTTCTTCAAGTCAGGTGTTTAGTGTGGAAACGGTCAACTACCCACCTTCTCTGCGGACAAGATCGTCCTTGCCTGGAGGGCCTCAAATGGAGAAATGGTAGGAAACTATCCAGAATCCCCAACTTCAAAGAGAATTTAGACGTTAATCACACCCTTAACAGGCGATGGTGCCTTTGTTGGACCAAACTTTGATGGGAACTAAAGTTCATGTCTATTTGGCAGAGTGAGAGTGTGATTGAAATTATGATTATGAATGTGTATTCCCATGATTGATATGTTGATTGTGATTATGTAAATGAGATTGAGAGTGTGATTAACGAGAGGATTTCTGTGCAAGGTTAGCAAGATAACTACTTTCTTCCATTATTTTTTTCATATGCATGAATTGTGTTTAGTATAATTCATTTGAGAAAGATGATCTCGATTAAAGGTACAAGGTCATCTCGATTAAAGGTACAAGGTCAGATAGTTTTAGATTCATGTACCAATTAATAACACATCCTTAATGTATATAAAAGTATTCCAATTTAGTTTTTTTAACATCAATGTTTCATTGAAAGTTAGCATTGGTTTGGATAGCATCCATTGTTTCCCAACTAAGAGGACAGAGTTCTTCAAAAAGTGGAAGAATGTAATATACCCAGCAGCGTATCGACTATCGAAGTTATCTGATGAACATTGATAACTCATCGCACGCTTTCTCTATGATCCCTTTCTACATATCTCGAGTAATTTTTTTGTTGGGGAGTTGAGATGAAGAATAACTACTTAAATGCAAAGAGAAACATTACGTACTTCCTTTTTTGAAAGTGTTTATATTAGCATTAGATTGTGTGGATATGTTATCATGTTATGGTGATGGATTAATCATACAAAAAAGAGTGTGTGCATGTGAACCTAAGGAGAATAGGTCTCATAGTCTGAAACCTTTAATAAAATAATAAAAGTCCTTCGCTATACAGAATAATGAATTAAAAAATAAAAGAACCGTTATGTAAAGAAAAACTAAACGTAAACTCTATTAAAAAACCCATACACACATAAAAAGGAAACGCATTAAAAATAGAGAAAGGAAAAGCAAAAGCAATATTACATCGCGTTTTGAGGCCTAAAAAGTAGGAGACCGATCAAGAACGAGGATATCTGGACGAATTTTGAGAGCATGTTAGTTACCATTGAAGACTTTGAAGGATTAAAGAATTGACAAAGGTGGCTGCTATCTGTGTTGTTATCAATGCAGAAGAATAGATGGTTGTGAGAAAGCGTTTCCCATGTGTGGAAAACTTACAGGAGTTGAATAGTACATTGACGCCACGACAAAGAAAATGAAGAAGTAGTAGACCAAAAGATTGACTATTATGGCGGACAAGGAACGAAATTCTCCATGTCTTCTCTATCGGTGCTGGGAACCGAGAAGTCTTTCGTGCCCATGAACCGAGAAGTCATTCGTGCCCACGAATGGCTTAAAGCCGTGGAGATAAACAAGCAACTTTGTTTGAATGCAATATAACAGATTACTTTCACGTGAAAAATTGTGTGTAGCTTTAAAAGTTGGCCCTTGATCAATGTATGAGTGCTGGAGTGCAACTGAAGAACGATGAAATGATACCCTTGATCAGAAAATGAGGAAGATGCAATGTGTGTCATGGCAGAATGCCCACGTATGCAGAGGATGCAGTACAAAGGATAAATAAAGACTCCACATATACGCAAGCGAGTGCACGTAAAGTCATTTTCCCATGTCATACACAAATAGATGCATGCACAGAGATGCTTAGAATGGCCATCCAGATAAGATAGCCTTTTGCGTAGAGTAGGGAATATTGATATATCCAAATATACACATGAAAAAGCGATCCTGAAAATACGATCATGAAAAGCCACGGTGTGAACTTTAAAGTTTAGTTGTTTTTCCATTGACTTTCCAATTTTATAGACCGCTTTTCTATTCCTTTTAGAAGGAGCCCATATGTTTATTATGATGTTCATGCATGTCGCGGTTTTGTTGAGAAGATGGAGAAAAAGATAAAAGTTCATGACCGTCTACAAAGTTTCTGAAGTAGTTTTAAGGTAGGATGAATAGATCATAATGGGCATATAAATCAGAGACGCATACATAAATATTAATGCTATGGAATGTAATAAATAGCATGTTGAAGAATTCTTTATGTTTCGACTGTCATTGTTCAGTGGAGAGATAGGATAAGAATGTATCCCATTGAACATTCATATTCTCCAAGTCATAAATACAGATGAAAAACATTCACGTATTGACTATAGTGAGGGAAGATACATTTGTTTTATGCATACGTTTATTTCAGATTATGATTGAGTGTAATTTCATACAACTAGCATTTACGGTGCTGATGTGATACCTTACCCTCCTCCTTTTCATATACTCTCTTCTATTGATAATAATGGCTGGGTGAATGAGATTAACTTTACAGATAATGATTTCGATCAAAGGAGGACAGATTAGCATCTTCTTTAAAAAAGCATACCAAAACCTATTCACATATTTTCATGTTTTCTTTTTTGATATTCATAATTTGTACTTAGAATGCATCATGCCTTTAACATGTTTTATCATAAGTAGGATCATTGTTATTTTTTCTTCTAATAGGTCTTTATTCAAGGCAAAATCATTTCGTTGAAGCACATAGAATATTACATGCTTGAAAGATATCGCTCATGATCTTGACAAGATGAGATGTTTTGCAGGGCTTTGATCATGGAAAAAGTTGAGAAGATCGAGATTGAGGGAAATATTTTTTTTTTCGGGAATACTTCTCATCATTCAACATCAACTAGAAGAATGATGAATGAGAATGAGAACGAGATTGAGAGTGAGAGTGTGTTTGAGATTATCATTATGATGTGTATTCCTAGGATTGATATGTTGATTGTGATCATATAAATGAGATTGAGACTATGATTTAGAATGAGAATGAGAATGAGATTGGAGTTGTATGATACAATTATTATAATTTTGATGGAGATTGAGAGTGAGTGAGATTTTGATTGAGAGTGTGAGTGTGAATGAAATTGTGATAGGTTGGGAGGTAGAGGCTTCATCATGAAGAAATTTTACAAAGATATGGTATCGAGAAGGAAAATCATTCATCCAAAAGCTATTGATGTATTTGGAATCTAACATCTTAAGATTCACAAGATAAGATTTCCCCCTAATAATATATATATATATATATATATATATATATATATATATATATATATATATTAATGTTGCATATGTCTTTTGTATATCCAAGTGTTTATGCTTATGGGATTGATGAGGAATGCTACACCTTCCCTCTTCCAAGATACTTGTCTTCATCTTCTATAGATAACTACAAAAACAATGACAAACAAAGATCAGATAGGGAGAACAACAACCTTTGAATGATAATGTAGAAATGATTCTTATATGGAAAAAGTAGCAAAAACCAATTATTGAAAAGAAGGTAGGACATGAACAATTCAAGTGTGTAGGCTCATCAAAAAGGCTAGGATGGGCCGAATTGCTTCTAAGCTAATATATAAACTGGAGAAAGCCATTCAAGGTCTTCACAAGCATGATTAGAAATTCTTTGATATTCTTAATATTTCTCAAACAAAAAATTCTAAGCTATCTTTAGTAAAAATTCAAGAGATCCCTTCTCATGAACATTCAGCAAGAAATGCAGTAGAGTTTGAGGAGGAGAAGAGAAAGAAGAATCTAATGTTAAAAGAGGTTGTTATCATTGATGACGTTCAGGGGTTGAGAAAAGCAAGCTCAAAGATCTTAGAGAAATCACATTTCTAGTGAACTGTGAATGTTTCAATGCCATGTGAGGAGGACTACATGTTTGACATAAGGCTTGAAGACAACAAAATGTTGAGAGAATTCAATGTCAAGATCTCCAACAACATACTCAACATAGCTCTCAAGTATTGTCTTATGGCCATAATGTACAAATCATTTTTTGAGTAATAAAAAGCTTCGATGCATCCGATCTTGGCTTTATATTGTAGGATCCTACTCCAACAATGTGAAGAGTTAGTCTCAAGGAAAGTCTTTATCTTGGATCTCCTTGTGACTTAGTGTATATTAGAATGGAGAAATTGGTCATTCTCTCAAGGGTTTTAGTGAGGAGATAGAATATATATAATGTATCGAAGTGGTTTTTCATTTATATGTTCCATATAAAAGTTTTCATTCATATATTCCATATAGATGCATTATTTTCCCAAGTGTGAAGCTTTATTTACAAGTTTGAGTTACATTTCAAGGGGTCATTTGAGTCTTATAGTTATTGATTAAAATTAATATCAAACCTTGTTTATGTGTTCTCTGCAATCAAAGCATGGCAATGCAAATTGTAAGTTCAAGCACACTTTGAATGCTCTTATGTTTCACCATTGCCATGCATTCTGATATTATTTTCAGCTTTGTAATGTTGCAAAGGTTTTGAAAATGCACATTGACTAGAAGTATGCATGCATTTGCACACTAAATGAAGAGAAAAGGTTCGGATATATGCAAATTATTGTGCCAATAGAGAAAGACAATACATCATGTGGATGGAGGGTAGTTGCCAGTGAAATAAGGTTCTTGGAGTGTCGATTTTATAGTCCTAAACATAATTTATTTGATTATCTAGATGCATGGTTCCTTTAGTTCAGAGAAAAAACAATCCCCATTATCTTAAAAGATGCTATATAAGAAGAATGACGCTAAGAAGAAGGGACTTCTTGTTCACTCTCCATTGAAGTATGTCCCAAAGTATAAGCACAAAAAGGGGAAGAATAAAACACAAAATTAAGTGTATAATTTTTTGTATTTATGATTACCTCTTGATAGTAAGCCCATGTATTTCCAAGATATGTTTGAAGATATTTATTTTTTATGCTGTTGTACATACTTATTTTGTATAGAAAGGAACCCTTCAAAGCATTTTATATATTGAAAAGTGATGCCATTGTATCTTTATCTAGAAGATAGTGTTTGTAACTAATGCTTCCTCAACCATTTTGTAATATTCCTACCCTTGATGCTCTTTATACCTTGCTTATCACTAATAAATAAGTCACGATAGATTCAAGCAAAGAGAGAAATCGGGGAGCTTCAAATGCCCCAATCTCTTGAATTGGTCGTGCCCTTTGATACACTATTCATTAAAATAAAAAAAGGGGAAACAATCAATTCAATTGATTAGGATGTTTAGAGAACCTTTGATGGCACTTATCACTTGAATTGGTTGTGTCCTCCAAGCATCTCCACTTTTTAAGATGTCTACTTTTTCGTGCTCTATGTAGCTAATCCGTAACATGGATAATTTCTTTATCCTTATCTTGACCAACTAGTTTAGGAGAATTTCTTTGAACAATAGAAACCTTCCACAAAAATTATATAAGTCTTTGAGCAATAGAAATCTTCCATGGAAATGATATAAACCAAAACAATGCCGATATGAATATGAAGACTTTACATTAAAAAAGGAGAAAAGTATTTAGGAATCTATTTGACTTATCACTAACATGGATATATTCTTTATCCGTATCTTTACCATTTATTGTCTAGGAGTATTTGAACAAAGAAACCTTCCCTAGCAATGATATAATTCTTTTCACAATAGAAACCTTCCACAACAATGATATAAACTAAAACAATGCCAACATGATTATGAAGAGCTTACATAAAAAAGAGACAATTATATTTAGCACTTAATGACTTTGTTTCCTTCAAAATAATTGGTAGAAGAAAAAGGGTAGAACTGATTACATTCTTAAGGTTTGGAACTTGATCACCTTGGGTGGTAGGCAACTAATGCATGACAATGATTTCTCCATTTTGATGTTTACTATTGCACAATCAATTGAGAATCTAAACTGTGTTGAAACCTCATCAAGGTACTCTAGGAGCTCTCTTACATTTTTGAGTTTCCAATTTGTAGTGAAAATTATTTTCTTAGGTTGAAACTCTAGATGCATCAATAATTTTAACTCAAATTCAAGACATCTCTCCTCTAAATTCAAGGGTATCTAGAGTCCAACATTTTTCTCCCACCTTCTAAAGTCCTATACTAAAACAAGAGATTGTCAAGATATCTAATACTAAATTGAAAGAGCATTTGTACTAACTTTACATAAAATAATTTCTCTTAGCTTTTCAACTTCTTTGCTATCCCATTCCCTACCTAAAACATCATCAATATCTAGAATTAAAATTGTACTATTCAACCACATTATTTTTGCTTTCTATAAAAACATGTTTTTTAAGCATGCTACAAAAATGTGAATAGGAAAAAATTATTGAATCTTTATCCTTCGAGAAATTTGGCCTCCTCACATTTCCCTTTGAATGTCATGTTTCATTTTGCATAGAAAACTTGAAACTGTTGATTGATCATGAGAGTGTCAATTGAATGAAGAGATGCAAGAAGGAGGTAGATGTACAAGATTTTCATAAGCACTCCTCTACCTCAGAATCTGCAAAATAGACAAATAATTGAATGCTATTGAAAAATGGAAGGTACTTGTTTGCATACAAAAATTGTACATAATCCTTATGAAGAACTTTGAATGTTCGAGTTAAAAATTCAATAGGTTGCCACTCTTAAACATTGGAAGGAGAAATATCTACGATACAAAAATAGATAGCTTGTAATACAAAAACAAATGAAAATGATAAAAGATCATTCTCTAAATTCACTTATAGTACAATGGGAATTGTAGATGATTGCTTAGCAACATATCTTTAGGAGTGTACACATGTTGAACTCTTGCAAACTAGCCATGCCTCTTTAATTCAAAACTCAAAATATCACAATTCCAATGGTTTTTTCTCTTGTATCTTCTAACTAATTCTCTATGGGCACCTCTACAACAAGCAAGCATAGTTACCTTATCATTTTGGTGCACAAAAAGAGCTTTCCATAAGAAATCCTCTCTTCTTTTATAAACCTCACATGAGGTCACACGAATGGAGGGAGGACAAGAAGAAGAAGCCATTCGAACACTCATAGAAAAGTAGAAAATGCTCAAAGCATGAAACCAAGAGTCAAAAACTTTGCACTTATTTGTAGAGAAAAATGTGTTCATGTGGAAGAGAGTCCCAAACTTTTGATTTGATGTATTAACTATGAACAAAATATCATAGAATTTTGTGAACCCAAAAATATTTGGTATCTTAAAAAATTATTTCTTTCTTGGAAACTGAAAGATTTGCATTGTGTGGTGTGAAGAAATAAATTTTTTGATATGAAAACAAAAAGATTGTTCAATAGATATGAGAAATTCCATCACTTTAGCAGTGCTTTTAGAGCACATTTTCTAGAAAAATCATTCTTTTCTAGGATTAAAGGAGAAAATAATGTTATATTTTTGTACACATGGAGAGACCCTATTTTTCAATTTTCTTGATTGTCATTAGCAAACAACCCCTTTTCAAGCATTTTTTGCCCTGTGTCTTTCCAACTAGGGAGGCCCTTTAATGTAAGTGAAGATTTGTTTTGGAGATTCAACTTGGCCCATGATACTCGTCACTAGCTCCATGCTTTGATCATGCATTTGGCAGCCATTTAATTGGCCATCATCACAATACCTAGAATACCAAAGCCACCATCCTCTTTTTTGGTTCATACACAAGTCTTATTTGACATAAGAAATACCCCATACAACAAAGTTTTTACAAGAAATTTCCAAATTTAATAAATCTTTGTCTTTAAGCCTCCAACACTTTGTGGTTGTGATTTGAAGCCCAAGCTTGTAATTCTTTTGGAAAATTTCAATCAAAGAAAGTCGAAATTATGTAAAGCATGTATGTATGCTACATTTTCAGGCCAAATCGACAAGGAGATGACAAAAAGATTCAAGTGACGACCTAGAGAGAAATCCAATTCATGTTAATATATGGATATAGAAGATTTTTAATGATTTCTTTTCTCCAGATTCCCTATTCAGTATATGCTATTGAATACATGTTATCATGTATATGTTTGCTTGTAAGCAATCATATTGGGATATCATTCTATGATCAAAGTGATTTTTCTCTAATCACTTTATGATAAGTGAGTGGTTATTTTCACTATGCATATCATCTGAACCTGCAAAGGATGTTAGTTTTAGCATTAAGGATATAAGATATATGTGTGTACATGTATATTTCTAGGAGAGAAATGTGAGATATTGAAGGTAGCCAACGTCCTAAGTGTAGAAGCTTTCTAAAAATAGGGCAGTCAAAATGAGTCACTCGGAAGAAGATTCCACAGGAGAAGGATAAAAAAAAAAGACATTTTCTTCTCAATGCTAAAGATTTGAAAGGGGGGGGGGGGGGGGGGGGGGGGGGGGAGGGGACACACATAGAAGGAAGAGGGAACCATTTCGGGAAAAGAGAATTGTTTTCCACAAGACACAAGGAACAAGCTCTAAAAAGGGAGGGTTTAGTCAGGCAAAGGGACAACGCTCATCGAGAGGTCTTCAACTATGTGCTATGTTGCTGACGCATCTCCCTATTATGCTTAGTGTTGAACAAGTTAAGAAGAAAATAATAAATGCCTCAAGAATGTAGTGCAAAGGAAAGAGAGCATTCTCTTCCATTTTTTATGTCGTGAAGGTGAATCAAGAAGCATGCATGTTTGTATAACTTTGCATTGATGTCGAGGGACGATGATGTAAGGGACGCATCTATGAAGAGGTCTAAAGGTACCAACATTTGAAGAAGAAAGAGGAGTTGAAGGAACATCTCAAATACAAGGGGAAGAAGGAGCCGCCTCAGAAGGGGAATTCATCCATGGGTGAGAATAGATGCTGACTCCTCAGCCTAAAAGAAACACATAGAGGAAAGCACACACATGGGAACCATATTGTTTCTTCAAGATAGTTCTTATGGACACATATTGCTTCTTAGAGAGGACCCTAAGTGAGAAGAGTAGGAAGGTTGCTAGAGTGCTGATGCAATAGAGGAGATGGGATGCTTGACATCTCTAAGATGTGGCCAATATTGACAGGTAGCAGCTCAGGAAGGAATTCCACCTTGTGGAAGGGATAGAAAGGGAAGAACTCAAGGGAAATCCTTCAAGACAGATGATGTCCAAATTAAGAATGCTCTTAATAATGCAGGATTGAAGTCGACGAATCTCATAATCGGAATTGATTTCACAAAGATCAATGAATGTACAGGATATGATAATGACAAGGAAATACGTTGTTTTGGTTTTGGAGATGGTACGTTGAATCTTCTCGTTTTCTTTTTTCAATATATCCAAGGGAATGCAGGCTTCAAGCTATGATCAATGTAGGCAGTTCAATCCTCTTACGTAAGACTTTCCGGAATCGTATCACAATTAAGTCCTCCTAATCATAGAAGTGAGGTGGTGACTCTCGAAGCCTACAAGATATTCATCACTTTACTACCGTCACAATTGGGCTACATTTGGCTTAGTATATTCAATAATTTATTAATATATCCCTATCTACTGACATTCTTCTTTTCATGCACCTATGGTTTGTATGGATGTACGCCACAACATGAAAGGGTTGAATAATGGAAGTTATTAAATTAGTATGCATTACATCTATCAGATTGTCATAACATTTGCAGTACTGCGTGATAGAGTGTAATCGTGTCATGTATGCAAAAAGACGATAATTTGCATGTATGTAATCTAGAACAATGAAGGAATAAGAAAATAATTTTACTTCATCTAGGATGCATGATATCTTTAAGACTATTATAATATTTTCATTACGATCTGTTGGAAACGTAAATTCCATTCTATGTTTTCTTTACTTTAATTCTTTTTTTGTCGACATAAAAAGCATCTGCACGTGATCATAAAGTTTTAAATTTTTACAACCATGAGAGACCTTGTGATGGAGTCGAAGGTGTTTTGAGGCGCTATAAGAAATTATTACCAGATATCACTTTATCTAGTCCAACCTCATCTCCTCCACTTTCTTTTTTTTTTAAGACAACAGGAAAAGAGAGTAAATTAATGGAAAAAATTACACTGAGTACAAGGAAGCAATGATCCCACCACTACAAGGCCACGAAAAAGGCTCGCTGGCAAGGTTACACATTAAGGACCATGATGAATCTATCCCTAGAGTAACAGGCTAATAAAGACTCTCTCCATTTATTTGGAGGAAGGGACTTTAAAAAAACTTCAGAATCTTGAGGGAGACTTTTGATTGACTATAAACTCTATATACCAGTTATGTATAGAGTTCTCCTAAGAGAGCATAGGAAATTCTTCTTCCCATTGTTGAAAATATTTGATTCCTACTAATCCAAATGTGACACAGGATGTGACCCCTCCATAAGTTCCACAGGATCAAATCAAGGTTGTTGCAGCATCCAAGAATGATCTCTTTGAAACCAAGTTGAGGGAGTTTCTTGATACATAGTATGGGATCCAACACCTACCAGAAACTCTTAGCATGCCAGCAGTTAATGAAAAGGTGGGTCGAATCCTCTTCCTTGCTACATAGAGAACAGATTCCATTACTTGCATTCAATGTCTATGAATCTATATCTCCATTGTTTGGCAGACCAGTTACAACACCATCTGGAGTTGAGTTTTTGAGTCGGACAGTATATAGAGCCTATGTTGAGTTTGAAACATTTCCACATGTCCCTAGCCACCTCCCCCAGTTGGATTTTACCGATTCTGCACTCATCTATCTTCATCTCGAGAATCAATTGCAAACACGTAGGAAACAAATGTGTCAGCTCAAGGATATGATCATCTGAAACAAGCTCACCTAAGTTGAAGAACCATTCCCAACTTCTAATCCCATTTTTAAAACGTTTATGTTCTTTGATATCTATACTTTTTTTGTTCCACAGGGCAATCCACCCTAACCAGGGAGATTCTTGCAAAAAAATTAAGGTTAGATAAAAGATTAAAATTAGGATTGAAGGAACCTTTAACCTTCATCCAAACATTCGAGAACCTGCAAGAGAGTAAGCTACCAACAAGGGTAAAGGTGGAAGGGGAGACCACAATATCCCATAAGTGATTATTGGACCAAGCTTTATACCCCTTATCAAAAAATTTATGAATGTTTCTTTTAAAGATTAAAGCCCAAATATCATGGGATTTTATAGATCTAAAAATCCATTTAGAAGCCAGATTTTCAGCCATTTTAATCGGTCATATAGTCCCCAGTCCACCTTCATACTTGGGCAGATAACATATTTTCCAAGCCACCTTGGGGATCTTAAGGGTTTGCTCATTACCACCCCACATGAATCTTCTGGCAAGAGCTATGGCCTGTTTCAATTGACATTTGGAGGGACTCCAATAGGCCAAAAAATAAACCAGGGATGGGAGCAGATAATGTTTCACAATAAAGCATCTGTGGGATAAAGAGGCATACACATTATACCACCTGAAAGCTTTTTTCTTAAATTTGTCTAGGATCCATTCCCACCATTGTTGCATAGTGACATTGAAACCCATAGGGATTCCAAGAAGTCTAAAAATGTTATGTTCCTGCAAAATAAGAGAACCATTATTAGCAATGCAATTGGGAATCACTTGATTAGAAGCTTTGAAACCTGTTTTTGAGTGATTGATGTGGGAACCACTTGCAAGGAAGAATTTTTTCAAACAATCAAGAAAATTATCTGCATAAATAGGATGTGCAAGAGCACACATGTTAGTATCATCAACAAACATCTAGATCCCAAGTTGATGATTGGCATTGGGAATGGGGATACCTCTTATCTTAACTTTAGTCATTTCATGATTGACCAACCACCCAAGAGCATCACTAGAAATGGAAAAAAGGAGAGGGGCCAGGGGACAACCTTGTCTAATGGATCGAGTAATTTTAAAGGGGGGAAGGCTGCCCATTCATAGACACTCTAGACCAAGCATTACCAAAAAGAGCACTGACAAACTTTTTGAACTTTTTCCCTATTCCAATATCATAGAGAGACTACAGAATGAAGTCCCACTCTATTCTGTCATAAGCTTTGTCAAAGTCAATCTTGAAGAAGTAGTAATCAAGATTAGTTTCATTTGCAAACTCAAAACCTTCCCATAGAGCAATAATAGCATCAAGAATATATCTTCCTTTGATAAAGCCCTTTTGCATTGGTAAAATGATCTTGTTCATAATGGGACTGAGCCTTCATGCAAGGGTAAGAGCAAACACTTTGTACACAGAGTTGAGGCAAGTTATAGGTCTCCAATTATTGAGATCCTCCTTAGGGCCTTTTTATGTATGAGCCTACTAACCCCCATGTTAATATTAGAGGTAAGGGCACCTTTCCTATTGGCCTCTTCCCATATCTCCAGAAGGTAGGGGGTAAGGAAATCCTTGAGCACTTTAAAAAATTCATTAGGAATCCCATCAATACTACGAGACTTATAGGGCTTTAATTTATCAATGGTTTCTTTTAACCATATTTTCTCTTGAGTTGCTATGGTTAAACCTCTGCACTCTGCTTTAGTTGAGGATAAAGCAACTATAGGTTGCTTCTTGGAACTCCATGACACTAGCTTCAAACCTGCAAATGCTAAGTAACCAGAGGTACTTCTTCTATCATCCTTAGCTCTTGTTGGAACTACATCTGAATAGATTTTGATATCCAAATTTGAAGAGAAAATAGAATATACCTTCATTGATTATACCTTTGAGATACTTAAGTACTCTCTTATCTACATCCATGTGTGGTCTTTTTGGTGAGTGCATGAATTGACTAAGCACTCCCACACTATATGAGATGTCTACCCTTGTATGAGTAGCATATATCAAGCTACCTACCAAGATTTGATATCCTTTGATGTCTTCAATTTTCTCACCTTCATAAACACTAAGTTTATTATTCATCTCCAAAGGTGTACCTACAAGTTTAGTGTTCTCCATATTGAACTTCATAAGTAGATCCTAAATGTATCTTCTCTTAGTCAAATACATTACTTCATCTGTTTATATCACCTGCATACCTAGGAAATATGTGAGCTAGCCTAAGTCACTGATTTTGAACTCCTCTTGCATGTGTCTCTTGATCCTCTAAATGCCATTTAGATCATCACTTGTCACAATAATATCATCTACATATATAGGTAGATAGATTATCTCATTGTGATCCCCTTTGATGAATAGAGAAGGATCTGAGTTCCTTGGACTGAACCCTTGATCTTGAAGGTATGTAACCAACCTGTAATTCCAAGGTCTAGGATCTTGTTTCAATCCATAAAATGGTTTCCTAAGTCTGCAAACATAAGATGCATGATAAGGGTCTTCAAAACCTAGTGGTTGTGACATGTATACCTACTTACTTATCCAACCATTTAAAAACGCATTTTTCACACCAAGTTGGAGCAGTCTCCAATTCCTTGCAGAAGCTACACTTAGTGATGTTCTGATTGTAGTCATCTTTGCAACTCGTGAGAATGTTTCATCATAGTCTATACCATGATTTTGTGAGCATCCTTTGGAAACAAATCTTGCCTTGCACCTGTGAAATGATCCATTTGAATTTCTTTAACTTTATATAACCATCTGCAACCAATTACCTTTTGATTTGGTGGCATTGGAACCAAATCCCAGGTGTCCATCTCCTTCAATGCATCTATTTCTTCTTTCATGGCCTTATCCCAATTAGGGTTTCCCTTTGCCTCTTCATAGGTTTATAGTTCTCTTGAAATTGAATCTTTTGCCAAGTAGTTTGAATGCTTTGTAACAAATGTGGAATCATATCCATACCTTTCTAGTTGTTTCTTCTCTCTTGTTGATCTTCTAGGAGCTTGTTTGAAGCCTTCTCCAACCTCTTGCATCTTTGCTTTTCCTCTAGAATTCCATAGTTTGTAATCCTTTTTTCTTTGATCTTGGTCATCGTCTGTACCACTTCTTGGATCATGGACCTGTGTATCATGATTACTTCCTAATTGATGAGAATCAACTTCAAGATCATATGGTAGAGTTACCTTTAGTTCATCTTCACCATATCAAGACCTCTAATCTTCAAACACAACATCTATACTTGTAATGAATTGCTTGGTTGAAGGATTATAGAAATTGTAACCATCTGAGTTGAATCACATCCAATAAACACTACCTTTGTTGCCCTTTCATCTAGCTTACCTCTTATTTGTGATGGTACATGAACATTAGCTAAACAACTAAACACCTTGCAATGTCCAAGACTAGGTTTTCTCCCATGCCATTCTTCATAAAGAGACATACCTTGAAGTGATTTGGATGGTAGTCTATTGACAAGGTACACAACAATTGAGATAGCTTGTGCCCAAAAATAATGTGGCAACTTCTTCTCTTCAAGTATTGTTCCGGCTGATCCAATCAATGTCTTGTTTCTCTTCTCAGCAATTCCATTCAGTTGAGGAGAGTACTTGGTAGTCACTTCCCTTTTGATACCTTTATCCTCAAGAAATCATCAAACTCTTTGGAGAAGTATTCACTGCCTCCATCAGATCTGAACTTCTTGAGTGATCTACTTGTATGATTCTCCACATGTGCTAGATACTTTTTGAAGCAATCAAACACTTCATTCTTACTTTTGATGAACTATAGAATAGTCCATCTACTATGGTTGTCAATAAATGAGACATAATACCTTGATCCTGCCAATGAAGGTTCTTCACTTGGTCCCCATACATCTATATGTACTAACTCCAATATGTTATTGTGGATGTAGCCTTTGTGGTTGAATGGTTGTCTTTGTGCTTTCCCAATGTGACATGCATCACACCTATTGATCATGTGTTACTTTGATATATTCGGTAGTCCTAGAACACTTTGATCCCTGTATATATCCATGACGGTTCTTTCATTCATGAGCAAGTCTCTTATGCCACACTTCAAGGTCACTTAGGGTTTGAGACCCAAAAGTGAATAGATATATGTTCCCGGTTTCTCCTACTTCAAATTAAGAGCCTACCATGCTTCTCGCATCTAGCTATCTTGTTGAAGCCTTGACATGGAAATTCCATAAAAGCTACATGTTGGGCGAACCTAACTTGCAAGCCTTTTTCTACTATTTGACATACACTTATTAGGTTTTTAGTGATAGTGGGTACATACAGAACCTTACTCAAAATGTTTGCCCTATCATTGGAATCTTTGACATTACCAATCTTCTCCACATTCTGCTTTGTGTCATCCCCTATTTGTACTTCATTTCTATGCTTTGGACTTTTCAAATCAGATAGAAGAGCAATGTTTCCTGCAACATGATTCGAACATACTGAATCTATGTAGAACAAATGATCATCTTCTTTACCTTCTTTGTGGCTTAGATTCATATGAAGCAATGGGTCTTCATGTGCTTGATCTTCTCAACAATTGTTGTAGTCCCTTCTATTATGGCCTCTATTTTTATTGTTGAAGTTGTGTCCACCTCTACCTCTATTGCTGCCATATCCACCTCTTCCACTTCCCTTCTAGGTCTTCCCATTGAACCAGTGATTTTAAGTGGTGTGGTTGGTCTTATCGCAAATGGCACAAGGTTGAACATTCTGACCTTTGGCTTTGTCATGCTTTGTTCCTTTCTTCTTCCCTTTCCACTTTCTCTTGCTTGTGAATTTGGCTTGCGAAGTCTAGAGTTTGCACATCCATGATGAGATCATTAGCCATCTTGAAAGATTACCATTGCTTATCACTTCGAATCCCATTGAGAATCTGCCTCATGATGACCTCTTCTTCAATTAGCTCTCCTATGGATGCTTACTGATCAGCAACCTCCTTGACCTTGGTAACAAACTCGTTGATGGTTTGTTTAGGTGCCTTCTTCATTTGGTTGAACTCGTTCCAAAGATTATTCTTTCTTGCTTTGATACTAGCAGAAAAGAAAGTCTCGAGGGCATCCCAAGTCTTTGGAGATGTCTTGCATCCTCTAATATGTGGTAATAGAAAGTCAGAGATAGAACTTAGTATGTACAACCTTGCTTGAGCATCCCTTGTGCACCTAAGAGTGAGCTTATCTGTCTCCTCTTGTGTAGGTCCTCCTTTGGATCTTAGAATAGGCCTCCATTCTCATTTTCCAAGCCGCATAGTTGTTCCAATCAAGCTTCTCAATCATTGAGGGAAAGCCATCATCCATCTCCATCTAGCTCTAATACCACCGAAAGAACTTGGAGAAGCTTGTTATAGCAGCTAGAAAAGTGAGTTTCGAAGCGACAAAGAGGCCTCCATTCTCATTTTCCAAGCCGCATAGTTGTTCCAATCAAGCTTCTCAATCATTGAGGGAAAGCCATCATCCATCTCCATCTAGCTCTAATACCACCGAAAGAACTTGGAGAAGCTTGTTATAGCAGCTAGAAAAGTGAGTTTCGAAGCGACAAAGTTTGGTCGAGCCAATATGCACAAGACCAACCCTTGAGCTTATGGAGACTCAAATAGACCTTAAAGGTAAGTGCAAAGAAATGCACTATGTAATTTGCAGCATGAAGGAGAAGAAGTCGATACAAAATAGATAGCTTTGCACAACAACTAGCTCAAGTAACTTACTATCTATGGAAGATACAATGAACTTCAAATGCTCATAGTGACCAGCATGATTACAACTAGTAAGAATCCTTTTATGGGAGTGATACACATAGGTTTGAGTGTATATAATGCACAAAATTATAAGGAATAAGCAAAATACACTATTTGAATGAATCAGAAACTTAAGAGTGGTACCTTCTAATTTCAAGGAATACGTAGAGATTGATCCTCAAATAGAAAAACTAAGATTTCTCCCCATTTACTAAACTAAATGCTATGAAACTTTATAGGCATAATATAGACACTAATACCTTTCCAAGAATCCATCTTTAATCAAATTTGAATCTTTGTAGAGAGAGCAGCAACCTCTGCAAGCTTACTGTTGGGAAAGAAGATGTTGCAGAAAAATGGAGTAAGACAATGATGGTCACATGTGTATGTATATTTCTTCCATGTATTGTGCAAGTGCTTTAAATTCTTTATATAGACTCTAGAAGTGATCCAAGACTTATATAAGTGGATTTTGAATTCAAATGAAGGTGGGAATGGTTGTTGGGGGAATCAATTCACTTTCCTACAATCTAGGAAAATGTTAACATCTAGTTTGATCTACTTTTAGGTGATTGATTGATTGATTGAATGCAACTCAACCACCACACTCGTGAAATTTGGGTTCTCTCTTCCTACGTTTACATGTGTAAAGCTCTAGGTTTTTACAATGGTAAGATATCCATGAACAATCTTTTTGAAAAATACAATAAATGAGCATAAGTAAAAGAACTCTCCAATGGATATTCTTTTGATGTAATCCAAGCGATAGATTTTTGATGTAGATCAAATCCACCTCAAGCATAGTGTAAGTTTGATGTTCTAACAGTTGTTGTTGATGCATTTGTTGCAAGAAAATAGACTTGGTAATGGATTGAAACTCCTTTTCAACATTGTACGCAAAAGATATAGCTTCATAGAGGGTCGTATGATGTAGTGTATCTTCAGAAACCGTTTCAAGTGAAGGAATAAGTAGTAGTCATCGCCAAAAGTGTTCAGTGTAGGTAGACAACATATCTCTATCTTTCCATCCAAAAGATTTGCATAATCGATGTGCATGTAAGTGGAACTACGAAGGAAGGAAGGACTCCTTGATATTTTCTTGGAATGGGATCGATGTGGTGGGGCGGTGTCATGAATGGGCTTAGTTGGATGGATCATGCCAACTACCGTTGTTTTGATGATGGCACACATATGATGCTTCAAGCAAGCTCAAGAAATAGAATGGGGTATCAAAGAGATAGATAAAGTCAATGAAAATTGATTAGATAACTTATAAAACATATCATCATATGGAAGAAAGAAATTGATTCATAATAAGTGTTCATACAATTCTAATAGAGAATAATAATGGAAAAAGAATACATGTAAATGGTTCATCATAATGTTGATTCATAATAATATTCAATAGTTGATGGAGATGGATTCCCACATATACATGTGGATTGAACATTATTATGAATCGACATTATGATGAATCAGTAACATGTATGTTTTTCCATCATTATTTTCAATACGAATTGTATGAACAGTTATAATGAATCAATTTCTTTCTCCAAAATGATGATATGTTTTGTAAGTTATCTCATCAATTTCCATTGATTTTATCTGTCTTTTTGAGTCTCCATTCTATCACCTAAGCTTGCTTGAAGCACCCTATGTGTGCCATCATCGGAACACTAGTAGTTGTTGTGATCCACCCAACTGAGTCCCTTAGTGACACTTGAACCCAATGTGAACCTATTCCACAATATTTGGCAACACAAGGCACAATGTCAATCAATCCCAAGTATTTATACTTGTATTTTCCTTGCTTGCACATATGCGTATGATGATTAATTTAGAAATCATTCTTCATGATATGGAATCACACATAATTACCTCTATGGATGGAAAAACTTTACTCATTAACTTCATGTCTTTTAATAATGGTTCCAATACTAGAAGAAGTTAGTGAAGCTATTAAATCATGAAATACAGGATTGAATCAAGATTTAGGGGATTTAGAAGGAATTATTCACTATGAACTTTCATGTTTGATAGAAAATATGGATAATCTATCCAATCA
Organism: Ceratopteris richardii; assembly: GCA_020310875.1. Taxonomy (NCBI): domain Eukaryota; kingdom Viridiplantae; phylum Streptophyta; class Polypodiopsida; order Polypodiales; family Pteridaceae; genus Ceratopteris; species Ceratopteris richardii. Next base: position 156,903,848 of record CM035414.1, read on the forward strand.
TGTGAGAGAGAGTACAATATTCAAAAATGTTAACTATGACATTTCAAGTTTGAAAGAAAGTATCGATAGTCTATCGAAGCAAGTAAAAGAAATTACAACATCTAAGTGTACATATGAACATCATGTTCAAGCTCAAAATATATCTACACATTCTATTGAACAAAATCCTTTACTTGACCATAAAAGATTTACTCCTACTAGATGTGCGTAGATATCTTTAGCACTTAGCAAAGGTAGAGCAAATCCCTCCTCTAGGTAGATGAGAAAAGCCTCCAAGTAGTGGCACCTTTCTTGTCTTCTTGTCACCTTCAACTCCTCCATGTCTTCATCTCCTCCAAAATTCAATGCTACCTCCAAGTGATCTTCACAAGATTGAATGTCCATAGCTTACGCCAAGCCTTGTTTATATAGTTTATGTGGTAGCATCAACGTAAAATCTATGAAAACCTATGGAAAAAACTTAAAAGCAACTTGCCCTAGAAGCGATTGTTTTTATTATGCTTTTCTTTTTCTTTTCTTCACGTTCAATTGGATTCACGTTTTGCCTTTCTACTGTTTTGTTTTCACTTTTACTATTTTAATATTTTCTTAATTTTGCTTTAGAATTAAATGGTTACACACATATGATATAATCTCATATGGAATTACAAAGGTTCAAATGAACACAAGTTAATATGTATGCACATATATGGTATACAAATAGACAAATATGAGAAATTGTTAGAAGTCCACCATATGGTTCAGTTTTGTAAAGATAAAAAATCACCTTTGCTCATGATCTTCAAGGTTCAAATGCTTGTTCTTATGTATATGGTTATGAACATATATGGCTCAACACTTAATGAGCTCTCTAGAATATGAAAGCATACTTGAATTGCATACTTAAATGGATTTAATCCCTATATGTAGAGATATAAATCTCTATGACAGTAGTTGATGCTACATCGCAAAACATTCCACCATAATTGGGCCTTATCCACAAAATAATTAATAACAAATTTTACTTTTTCGATTTCAAAATATGATTCATCACAATAAAAGTCATCAAATTGGGATAGCCACGAAACAAAAAATTGGCCATCCATTCATCCATCAAATCGAGAAAATTGGATATTTTTTGCACCAATCGTGGAATCCATGCCTTGTCGTTGAGCGGTGATGATGGGCTTCACCGCCCTAAATAGGTTTTTTTCATCACTCTACACTTGTTGGAGTAAAATCACATTCCTTTATCTTGTTTTGAGCATCTTGGAATTCATGCTGCAAAAGTTCTAGTTGTTGCTCAAGTAGCTAGATAGGTGTGATGTACCAAAATCCTCGGTACTATGGATAGGGTCCATGGCCTTATATAGAATCAAAACCTAAGACAAAGCATGTGAAAAACGAATTTTAATAATAGTTTATACAAAAATAATAATAATAATAAATAAACAAATAGGTGTGTTAGATAAATAAATAAATAAATAAGGTGAAGAAAGTGTTAAAAGCTTTGATATTAAATTTTATGATGCCAGATGTAAATCCCATGATCTCTTCACCAAATATGATATCATTTCATCTAGCGTTCTATTTTGTGGGTTGTATAAGCTCATAGATTATGCAAAATCTAAGAATTGACTCAGCATGTGCATTTCATGATTCTAAGCCTTTTTCATATGCAAAAATTTGGTGTGCATTCTTAGGTCCTCATAATTTCTTGAGTTTGCTTCGCTTGCAAAAATTTAAAATGCTTTCCTCTTTGCCCAAACTTTAGGAACCTTTTAAGCATGTCTGAGAGGGTCAATTTTGGGTGAAATGCAATGTTCTTTCTTCCCCAAAGATGGTTAGATTAGAGATGCACATAAATTATAGCTTGTTCACAGTGATGTCCATGGACATATGATGACACCTTCATTTTGGAATCACATCTACTTAATGAATTTAAATGAATGGGTTTATCGATTAAAATCAAATTGTGAAATTTTTATGTGATTGATAACTTCTTGCTTATGATAAAACGAGAGTCAACACCTAAAATGAGCACCCTTCATTCTGATGGCGAGGGGAGCATATGTCTAACAAATTTAAGGGAATCTAGAAATTGTGGGGGAAAACATGAGTGTATAGTTTCTAATACATATAAAATAAATCTAGTTGATGATAGGAAGAATAAGTCTCTCACAAAATGGCAAGTTGCATGGTTAATAGCCAGAATTTACAACATATGTTTTGACTTGAGGCTTTTATGTGTGTAGCATATGTACTTGATGGGTGTTGCACCAAAGCATTGCAATTCATCACCCATATGATGTTTAGCATGGTGTCAAGGCATCTGCTAGTCACACGTGTGTTTTAGCTTGTTGTTCATGTGCAGTAATGCATGAACAAAAACTCTAAAAATGGATGATATGGATCTTACAATTTTTTAAGAAAAGACTATTGTCTATATCATCCATAGACTAACCACATTCTAGTTAGTCATGATTTTCTTTTTTGTTAAAGATGCATCTTATCCCTTAGTTTCATGTGACAAGGAAACATCAATCAGTTCAAGCAATGTTTATGACATTTTGTTGCATCTTTTTACATAATGATAATCAAATGCTACTCCTAGTGGGATAATTTCTCAGCCTTTACATGTTCAAATGATGTTGTAGATCATAATATTTTAGATGCATATTTACATGAAAAACTTATAAATGAGAGAGCTCACATTGAAAAAAGTGTGCTTAAACGGATAGTGTAGAATTATTTGAGAGATGTCAAGTTACATGAACTTATTTCATATCATACACTATGAAGCTCTCATAATGATTCTTTTGCATCATGTTGTTCTACAATGCTTGTCTGTAGTCATTGTGACAACAATGAGCAAATTCATTTTGATGAATCATGCATTATAGAAAATTAGATGGTTGTTCTACAATCACAATATGTTTCTTAATAACTCCTCTTGGAACAGTTTCTCAAATCCAATATTACTTACGACTCTTTTCTAAAGAAAAAAAAATATATGTTTTCATCTTTTCCAAACCTTACTACCCTCACAAGTTTTGTAGTGATTCCCATCACAAGTATTTGAATAATCCTAATCCAAGTCTCGCTGTTTACTATTTAACAAATGATATAAATGAAGATTTGGTCTTCATTTTAAGATACCTTTTTCAATTTATAAAGCTCAAAAGCTTACCCTATGTATTTAATAGAGATCATCCCCTCAAATCAAGTCCAACCATCTGCAAATTCTTTTCGAATTCCAAAGCTAGAGAATCTCTCAAGGGAATGATACCATTTTTGGTAATATCAATCATATGACTTAAGCAGCACCAACTATGGCTTGATGATTACTTAGGTACCACTACCCACTTGTTTCAACAGAAGGATATTTCTTCTTAAACTATCTTAATCCTTGAGCATATTCTAAGAAATTAAAATTCTTGTTGATAAGATGTTAGATGCCAAAAACTGAAGATGGCTTGGGCATTCTATGTCCTAGAGGAATGGCATCATGTCTGTCTACCAAATTGATTCCTAGAAGTTTAAGTTCTGAGAGTTAAAAAGACAAAATATATCATACATCTAGGTCTTACTCATACTTCATATATGTCTAGAATCCAGAAGGACATGAGAAAGAAAGAAAATGATGAGAAATCTAGTTTCCACATGTTGCATACCAAAGGACTACCAACAAGAATATATGGCTAAGGGCATTTCCCTCAGGACCGGCATATACAACACATATAGATCTATAAAAAGAAAAAACATGTCCTACACTTAGGTCTTTCACGTATTTTTGTACATATACATCCAGAATCCAATAAGTACCTTTTGGGTTGTTATAGACCTTCTATTTTCTATCAACGATAATCAAACTATCGTTTTCATCAACCATATTATATTTTTCCCAAAACAAAGCAATACTTTTATAGAAAAATTGGTTTATTCCTCACAAATTATTCATATTTTATGCAATGATTATGGAACAAAATTTGTGAAAAGGATCCCATCCTTGATCAAAATGTAGTGCCCATATTTTTTTCCTACTTTTCTTTGCATGCTTGCACTAAAGATTGAAACATGGAAAAACTTGAGGCGCCAAATTAGAAAAATGTGGCTTTCCTTGTGACGTGCGACATGCATATATTTGTCAATCTAATAACATTTCATTTGCCAATGTTTTTGTAACTTACAATCCATGCATGTAGTGTTGGATGAAGTTTGCTTAGTAAACGAATCAACTCCTAGTTATTCGATCCATTTTCCTCCATAATAATACTATTTTTCAAATCTATGTGCAAAGAGAGATAAAAAAGTGATGTTTCTTCTATGTACAGGTTGTGTATAGAAACAATAGGAGACAGAGAGAGAGAGAAAGAGAGACATTATATGTAGGACTTTCAATAAGTCATTCAAAGATACACACACACATACATATATATATATATATATATATATATATATATATATATATATGTGTGTGTGTGTGTGTGTGTGTGTGTGTGACACTAATTTTTTTTAATATAAAGGAAGTTCAGCATTAGCCTACTCTCCCGGACTTGAATTATATAAAGAAAAGTACAAGAGAAGGGGACTAGTGCCCACGGGACCCCCCAAATCCCACAAAGCAGGGGAAGCTTTTACAGAGCTTAGATGGTATTACAAAGAAGGTTAATTACCCTCTCATCACCCTCATGTGGGGCCCACTTGGGTTTAAGCTTGTTATTAATCAAAAGGAGTACTTGATGATGCCTGAAGGGGGGGGGGGGATTTCTTACAGTTAACTATCCTTTCACCAAGGAGGAACAACGATTTCTCAATTGATCACTCTTTGGGAGAGTCACCGAAGTTGAGAGCACATCTTTCCCGCCAGATTTTCCATAGGACCTCCCATCTGATGGCGTTCCAGAGAGTCACACAGCAGCAGATCGCTTCTCCCAGCAGGGCCTACTGCCAACTGAGATGTTTCTGAAGTCTAATTTTCTTTCCAACTGTCTGCCAGAGTCTGTTGGAGTTGGAGCCGGTAAAGAAGATGTGTGAAACATCTTCGATAGATCGGTAGCAGCGTTTGCACCAGGGAGGAATCCCACAAAATTTCCTAGCCTTAAGGTTTTTCCAGATTCCATGATGAAGAATTTGCCATAAGAGGAAATACTTTTTGATTTCTATGAGGGGGTGCCAGATAGCCATGAACTTCATGTCCCACCAAAGTCGCGTCCATGACAGGCACCACTTCTTGTTGAGGTTAACCTGATAGTCAATCCTTTCTTTTATGTTTGGGATTTTTGATAAGCTATTCCCATTTTGCCATTTGAGACCAAGCGAGCTTGATGTGTCATGTCCCATGAGAAGGCGAACTTTGTGTCGGTCCTAGGCGAGACATCTTCTTTGCAAAGTGTTCCATTCTTTGTACGAAATGTTGATGCAAGGCTCAATATCCTCAAAGTTGATCCAGCGGTTGGTGTCTTGTTTCCAGAGATGTTTTCTTTTTTGAAGCCTTTGTTCCATAACTTCTTGGCATTTTGAATGTTCCAAGAATCCACACTCCAGATGCCATGGATCGGAAACCAGATAGAGTCAATTTGTCTGATACCGGATGCCCACTTCCAGTCTTCACTTATTCTTCTGTAGCTTTTGACTTTATTCCAACTCTTACATAAGGAGCACACGAGATTTGAGCCTTTCGGGAAGACGGGGATTTGGGAAAACAACAAGGTCAAGATGTCAAGATTCTTCCAATTTGGGAAACCCATGAGAGCCAACTCATTCTTGTTTCTAAAGATCAACTTGGCCCACGAGGCCTCCTCATTGCACCAAGCCTTAATCATCCATTTGGCGGCCAGTTTGTTAGCCCTGCACCCAATGTCCAGGATACCAAGTCCCCAACTATCTCTATGGCTGGTGCAGATGGACCATTTGATTTTAGGCACCCCCCTCCTATTGTGGTCACCCGTCCAAAGGAAGTTTCTACAAATACTATCCAGTTTGGACAGATCTTGCTCTTTCCATCTCCAACAAGAAAGGAAATAAATGGTAGATGATAAGAGGAACGTGTTGATAACCATCGCACGACCAGCAAGATTGATTTGCATACCTCTCCAATATTTAAGCTTGTTTTCGAGTTTGGCCAGCACCCAGCTCTACCGTTGTTCCATAGAGACGCCAAACTCCAACAGAATCCCAAGAAGCCGAAAAATTTGGCCCTGTGGAATGATTGACATCCATGATCAATGAGAAGGTCAGGCTATGACCCAACAATAGCTCTAAAGGCGGTCTTAGACTGGTTGATTGTGGATCCTGAGGCTTCACAAAAAGTAGCCAGACACCTCCAGAACGTCTCGAAGCTGGTACTATCATTGTGAACAAACGTGTTCATATCATCGGCAAAAAGTCTCATGGTGATCTGACTGTGGTCATGAGGCAAACGGAGGCCTTTGATATTACTAGCTTCCACCTGATGCTCCACCAGCCTGCTAAGCCCTTCCGTGGCAATGGCAAAGAGAAGGGGAGCCAATGGGCACCCTTTTCTGATAGGTCTTCTAAGTTTAATCACCTTCGAAAGTTTGACATTAATGTTAATTTGGGTCGATGTGTTTCCGAGAAGGGTCGTGATCATCTTGGTGAATTTCTGACTACATCCAAGATCTTGGAGCGACTGCAGAATATAGTCCCATTCCAGCCTGTCGTAGGCTTTATCAAAGTCGATCTTGAGGAAGACCACGTCTTGTTTAGACTCATTTGCAAATTCAAGACCTTTCCAGATATCTATAATGGTTTCCAAAATTGACCTACCTTTGATGAAACCTTTTTGGTCCTCACTTAACCACGCTCTCAAGTGGCAAGAGACTCTATTGGCAATGACTTTGGAAATGACTTTGGCAATGATCTTGTATCCTGTTTGGAGCATCGTAATAGGATGCCAATTCTCTATTCTGTTCTTTTCCCCTTTTTTGTGTATTAACATGATAATCCCATTGTTGAGACAAGATGGAAGCACGCCAAACCTGAGCGCCTCTTGCCAAACCAAACGAAGAGGGGTGGCAACCACCAACTTGAAGGATTTAAAGAACTCATTAGTGAGCACGTCGAGTCCCGGGATTTTACCAGAAGGGAGGGCATCAATGACCTCAATGATTTCTGCTTCAGAGATAGGGGCATGTTGTTGGTGCAATTCAAGCCTTCACCTTTGGCTTGGAATCCTTGAAGGATATTTCTACATGAAGCAAGAGTCATAGGAACTTATGCTTATGAACTATTACCATTTTACTCCTTGCAAAAGTCTAAATGACTTGGCATTTATGTATACACACCTACTTGTTTAGATTCGTGGAAAAATGGATGGTATAAGTTGAGAGAATATCTCCCTACTTTTAGAGGAGTGATTATAGGGACCCTTAGATTTGAATTTGAAATTCAAATCAACTTCCAACTCATATAAAGGTGAGAAGAAAACTCGCGGGAAAAAAAGGGGCGTACATCCGAGATTCATTACACTATCATTGAGTGTGTGTGAGTGCTACACCATAGCCCACAACACTCAAACTCATTGGGATACACTTATGATGCCAATGAGGTTGTACATCATTGTGAATTAATACAAGTCTTTACATTCATCATCTATGTGATTCTCTGTGTTACCACTCCAAGTCTGTCAACTTCAACAAGGCATATCTCAGTGTCTACTCCACCAAATCAAGTGATTCAAAGCTTGGTAGATCCAGCTCAAAGCATACTACAAGCATACTACAAGCATACAAAGTTTGAAGAACTTGGTTCAGCCAATTTCGAGAAAGCGCGGTCGAAGTGCTCACTGGTATTTGTCTGCATACTTCCTAAAAAGTCGGGGGTGTCCCTAATTTTGCTAAAGTAATTTCTCTGAGTATAGTCTATCATTTTATCTCATTCCACTTGCAATTGGTAGCTTACTAAGCTAATAGAATACCTCTAGAAGGAATTTTGCCAATTGTAACTGTACTGGTCATACTGAGTGAAAGACTGAGCAGGTATCAAGACAAAAAATAGAAAGTTCTTGAGCCTTGTGATTTACAAACTCATCTGTTTTGATCAAGTCATTACTCAAACCTTTTCCAAAGTACATATAGCGTTTCTTGGTGTCATTTGAAAGCTAAGGGTGTCTACTAATCATATTTGGAGTCACTGAGGACTGGTGCAAAGCAGGATTAGCAGCATCTACTCAATCTTCTGGTGCATCCAACCATCCTCTCCCAACAGTGGTATCAGAGCAAATAAGGTAACATGGGAGATGGTTTTCCTTCATTCATTAACAAATTGGACAGGAACAATTACCAAGCCTGGTCTCTAAGGATGAAGACCTATCTACAAGGAAGAAGCTTATTTGGATTCATCTCAGGAGATGAGGAATTGCCCTCATTCAAAGCCAGAGGACTACCCACCAAGGATGAACAAGAGAGAATCAACACATGGTGTGCAAAAGATGCATTGGCAAGGTCTTATCTTCTTAACTCTATATCTGATTTCCTTTTACCTCACATCAGGAATTGTAAGACTTCCCAAGAGACTTGGGAAACCTTGTCATCATACTTTTCTTCTAACACAAGGGCCAGGAAGAATCAATTGTGGATTGAATTCACAAACCTTAGGAAGCAACCAAAGCAATCAGTCTCAGAATTTGTGACCAAGATCAAGGATGTGGCAGACCAATTAGCAAGCATTGGAGAGGAGATTGAAGAGGAACAAATAGTAAGGCAAGTAACCAATGGACTAAAGGCAGATGATAAGTGGGAGAGCTTCACCACTGCAATGGATCTCTACATGGACATGCATACCCCAGATCTCACAACTCTCATGGGCCAACTATTCACACATGAAGCAAAGCTTACAAAGGTTGGAGATCAATCAAAAGGTAATAACCCCTCTGCTCTATATACTGATAAGAAAGTTAAGGATAAAGGTAAAGGGAAGAAGCAAGAAGAAGAAGGCTCTACCTCCCAAGCTAATTATGCAGGGAGAGGTAGATCTTCAAGAGGCAGGGGCAGAGGAGGTAAGCAAGGTAGGGGGAGACCCTACAACTCATCACCATGCAACATTTGTGGATTGTCTAACCATACCACAGATGAGTGCTACAGAAATTATAAGAATCAGAGAGGAAGAGGCTATCAAAGAGGTGGTTACTCTCAAGGTAGAGGCAGATTCAACCAACACCAAGGTTACAATGGATACAACAATCAATACAACAACAATTACAACCACAACCACAATAGCAACTACCAAGGTGGATTCAGAAATAGAAGGGATTACAACAACTACACAGAGGAGCAAGATGACTCCCTATTGATCATGAATATGACCTCCAAGGCAGGTACAAATGATGATCATTTATTTTATATTGATTCAAGGTGTTCTAACCATGTAGCTGGTAATGTGGCACTACTCTCTGATTTGGAAGAACCCAAGGGCAAACATCAGGTACAGACAGGTGATGATACTAAACATTTTGTTGTAAATATTGGAAATGTGAAAACTTGTGATGGTAACCAGAACCTATTGAGCAGGGTACTTTATGTACCAACCATTACCAAGAACCTAATGAGTGTTGGTCAGATTGTGGAGAAAGGTTTACAGGTCAGGTTCACTCAACATGGAGCATATGTGGAGGACCCAAGACATGGATTCAAAAGGATAGCCAAGGGAGAGAAATCAGGTAGATTATTTACTTTTGAGCTAGAAGACACCAAAAACATTGCTTTATACAATTACAAGGATCAAACACTTTCAGAATTAGAAATATGGCACAAGAGGTTAGGTCATATAGGAGAAAGGACCTTAAAACAAATGAGCAGGGATCAATGTGTGCTTGGGATACCTAATGTATCCAAGCAACATATGATTTACAAGTGTAGTGCTTGTCAGTTTGGTAAGTCTCACAGGTTGCCCTACTCAAGGAAAAGTTTCATGCATGAAGACTACCTAGACTTGGTACACACAGATGTTTGGGGACCTAGCAAGGATCCCTTCATTTCAGGATCAAGGTACTATGTGTCCTTCATTGATGATTATAGCAGATGGACTGTCTTATACTTTATGAAGCATAAAGATGAAGTGCTTAATTGTTTCAAGAGGTATCTTGCACTTGTTGAAAACCAAACAGGAAGAAACTTGAAGAGGCTAAGGTCAGATGGAGGAGGAGAATACTTCTCCAATGAGTTTGAAGATTTCTTGCAGGAAAGAGGCATCAAAAGGGAGATAACTACAAGGTACTCACCTGAACAAAATGGGGTAGCTGAAAGAAGGAATAGACTCATTGTAGAAACAGCTAGGTCTATGCTTAATGAAAAGAAGTTGCCAAATTATCTTTGGGCAGAGAGTGTATCTACTGCCACCTACCTCATCAACAGTTTGCCATCAAAGTCTCTTGATGGCATGACATCTTATGAAGCTTGGCATGGTAAGAGACCATCATTGGATCATTGCAAAATTTTTGGTTGTGTAGCATATGTGCATATTCCCTCACAGGTAAGGGGAAAGCTAGACCCTAAAGCTGAAAAATGTATCTTCATTGGTTATGATTTGAACCAAAAAGGTTACAGATTCTACAACCCAACAAACAAAGGCTTCAAGGTAAGCAGAGATGTCATCTTTGATGAGAATGACTCATGGTATGAGAATGAATGCAGGAAGGTTAGTCTACCTTATGATTTGCAAGAGGAGTTTCCAAAGCTAATCAAAGAAGAACCAAGCAAGGAAGAAGATCCAAGTTCAGAGGATCATGACACAATCAATCTTGAGGAATTCAAAGCATGGAAGTCCAAAGGAAAGATGAAGATGAAGCAGCTAGAGGATATTCCAGAATCCTCAAACCAGTCAATTAGGAGATCTCAGAGAGAAAGTAAAAAACCAATCAGATTTGGGTATGACACTTCTCTTGTAACTAAGCATTCTGTATATCTTGCAAAGGATTTGTTGAATGAAGAACCAGGTACATATGAAGAGGCAATCACCAAACCAGAATGGAAAGGAGCTATGGATGAAGAAATGGAGGCTCTCAAGGAGAGTGACACATGGGACTTAGTACCCAAGAAGGACTCTATGAAGGTGATAGGATCCAGATGGATCTACAAGCTAAAGAGAAACTCTGATGGAACAATCAACAGGTACAAAGCTAGGTTGGTAGCCAAGGGTTTTGCACAAACCCAAGGCATTGATTATGAGGAGACACTTTCTCCTATGGCTAAGATGCCAACAATCAGAGTATTGGTGAGTATAGCTGCATCCAAGAATTGGAACATGTACCAATTAGATGTCAAGAATGCTTTCTTGAATGGATGGATATCTGAAGAAGTCTACATGTCACAACCACCTGGCTATGAAGATCCCAAGAAGGTAAATTATGTTTGTAAATTGAAGAAGGCTCTATATGGATTGAAGCAGGCACCTAGAGCATCGAATTATAGGTTGACAACATATCTCCAAGACCAAGGATTTGTGATGAGTAAAGCAGACACTTCTCTATTCATAAAGAGGAGTAGTACAGAGGTAATCTACTTGTGTGTTTATGTTGATGACATCATCATTACAGGTAATGATGTCAATGGTATTAGAAGCATCAAAGGACAGATGATGAAGGAGTTCAAGATCAATGATCTTGGATTATTGAAATACTTCTTAGGTCTTGAGTTAGTCTACACTAATTCAGGTATATATATCACACAGAAGAAGTATATTCAAGACATTTTGAAGAAGTTTAATTTGCAGGAAGCTAAAGTCTCAAGTACTCCAATGGAGGTCAACCTAAAGCTTAGTGCTCATGAAGGTGATGAAGTCCAAGACATTACAGGATATCAAAGTATGGTAGGTAGTTTGAATTATGCTACCTCAACAAGATTTGACATAGCATATGAAGTAAGTGTGCTAAGCCAATTCATGCACAAACCAAGGGTACCTCACCTAGAGGCAGCAAAGAAGATCTTGAAGTATCTAAAGGGAACTCAGAACCATGGTTTGTACTTTCCTTATACATCATACATTGATATTAAAGTGTATTCAGATGCAGATTGGGCAGGTTGCAAGGATGACAGGAGAAGCACATCAGGATACATATGTTTTGCAAGCGATAAACCTATTTCTTGGTCAGCCAAGAAACAACCAACAGTAGCTTTGTCATCTACTGAAGTAGAGTATAGAGGGCTAGCCAATGCCACTCAAGAAGCTATCTGGTTGAAGCTTTTATATACAGAATTAGGTCTATACATTAGACCTCCAATTATCTTTGGTGACAACACAAGTTCTCTTCACCTTGCAGCTAATCCAATATATCATGCTAGGACAAAACACATAGTGGTTCATTACCACTATGTGAGAGAGAAGTTTCTAAGTAAAGACATTCAATTGACCTATGTGTCTACTAATATGCAATGTGCAGATTTACTTACTAAAGCTTTGGATGGAAACAAGTTATGCAGATTCAAATCCATGATTGGATTGCAGGATGTGATTGAAGATTGAAGATGAAGACTTAAGCCAAAGTGCTTGGCTTGAGGGGGAGCTGTTGGTGCAATTCAAGCCTTCACCTTTGGCTTGGAACCCTTGAAGGATATTTCTACATGAAGCAAGATTCATAGGAACTTATGCTTATGAACTATTACCATTTTACTCCTTGTAAAAGTCTAAATGACTTGGCATTTATGTATACACACCTACTTGTTTAGATTCGTGGAAAAATGGATGGTATAAGTTGAGAGAATATCTCCCTACTTTTAGAGGAGTGATTATAGGGAGCCTTAGATTTGAATTTGAAATTCAAATCAACTTCCAACTCATATAAAGGTGAGAAGAAAACTCGCGGGAAAAAAAGGGGCGTACATCCGAGATTCATTACACTATCATTGAGTGTGTGTGAGTGCTACACCATAGCCCACAACACTCAAACTCATTGGGCTACACTTATGATGCCAATGAGGTTGTACATCATTGTGAATTAATACAAGTCTTTACATTCATCATCTCTGTGATTCTCTGTGTTACCACTCCAAGTCTGTCAACTTCAACAAGGCATATCTCAGTGTCTACTCCACCAAACCAAGTGATTCAAAGCTTGGTAGATCCAACTCAAAGCATACTACAAGCATACAAAGTTTGAAGCAACTTGGTTCAGCCAATTTCGAGAAATCGCGGTTGAAGTGCTCACCGGTATTTGTCTGCATACTTCCTAAAAAGTCGGGGGTGTCCCTAATTTTGCTAAAGTAATTTCTCTTAGTATAGTCTATCATTTTATCTCATTCCACTTGCAATTGGTAGCTTACTAAGCTAATAGAATACCTCTAGAAGGAATTTTGCCAATTGTAACTGTATTGGTCATACTGAGTGAAAGACTGAGCAGGTATCAAGACAAAAATAGAAAGTTCTTGAGCCTTGTGATTTACAAACTCATCTGTTTTGATCAAGTCATTACTCAAACCTTTTCCAAAGTACATATAGCATTTCTTGGTGTCATTTGAAAGCTAAGGGTGTCTACTAATCATATCTGGAGTCGCTGAGGGCTGGTGCAAAGCAGGATTAGCAGCATCTACTCAATCTTCTGGTGCATCCAACCATCCTCTCCCAACACATGTAGCAGGGAGCGAAGGTTGAGAGGTATCCTATGGGGGGAAACGCTAGATATGGCTGCCATACAGTCCCTTTTATGGTGGGAGAGGGGGTTTGAGGTCCCCAGGAGTCTCGTGAAGTGCCCTTCAATGATCACAAAATTATCTTCTTCCGTATTGCGTACATTGCCATTTAAATCTAGTAATAAGGGGATCGATTCTCTATTATGTTTCCTTTTAAGGATACGGCACATCTCTTTGGTGGGTTTGTCGGCTTTGCCAGCCCACCACTCCTTGAAAAAAATTTGCAAATTTTTCCTTTGTATCTCTTCCTCGTATCTCAGCAGCACTCTGATTTTTCGAAGACCTTTCTGGGCTTGAGATTTTCCTTTGTTCACTTCCTCCTCGAGCCTCCAGAGTCTATGATATAGAGCTTCTCTACAAGCCCACTGCACAGTCTCGATCATCTTTATGGATCTAATCATGATCTATCGTGACTTATCGACCCCACTTCTCCAGCACATGGCTGGGGACAAGCTGGAGGGGAACGCCTCCTTCCACACATCAGCAATTTCTTGATGGATGGAGGGGAGAGAGAAGGAGGGTGCACTAGCGTGGAACCAAGGAGCCTTACGGATCTTGGTGGAAGGTTGGAAAGTGATAACGATCGGGTAGTGATCAGAGATGGTGAGGTCGGTGCATTGCAAGAAGGAAGGGTGGCCCCACTAATGAGTAAACTTTGTGAAATGTAGCATCTATCAAGTCTAGCTTTCCTCAAGTCCTCACTTGCTTGGAGATTTGACCAAGAAAAGCCATTCAAATCTTTGAATTCAACCAAATCCAAGTGCAGTTTGGTTTTGTCCCACATTTCTTTCTCCCGACTATCGATGACCCTGCCCTTGCCCATCCATCTGTCCATAGGGTCCTCCACCATGTTGAAGTCACCACAAATAAGCACGTTGTGGGGGAGCGAGTCCAAGGAGGCCCAAGTGTTCATTCTCTCTAACTCCCCATTAGCGGCATACAAGGAAGCTAAAGTCAAACAAAAAGGAGCACCAAAAGAAATAGCAATCCATCGATGGCGTTTATCTTCAATGGAGTTCTCAAGCTTTTCAAACCAGAATTGATTAATACCGATTACCGTTCCACCGACACGCGATGGTGCGCCGTTGAAATCCAAACATGGGTCGAGAGACATGTCTAAGCCGTTTTTGGAGGTCTTCTCCGTCAATTTCAATCTCCTGGATACATATAAATTCTAGGTTTAGGCTAATGTTGTGAAGTCATTCACCAATGATGGTTGCTCTTGAGGGGTCGATTAGCCCTCTAGCGTTTAACAAGATGATGATCATTGTCGTAGTGAGCCCTCTTTGCGGGAGGGAGCTTTGTCCTTTCTTTTCTTGGATTCATCTTTCTTTTTCGTTGGGATCGATCCCGAATTAGCAATAGGTTCTTGTGGGGGCTTTTCCAGGGTAACTCCATAGGTTGTTTTCCTTTGTGGGATGCCTCTTGCTCGGAAGAACTGGGCACCGTTTTCGACACCATTTTTGGAATAGTCGATCCGATGATGGAACTTTCACTATCCATGTTATCTTCATTACTAATAGTAAAGCCGTCTTCTTTGCTTGTAGTGTAACCCTCCTCGGAGGTTTCTTTATTATCAGGGATCTCTAGGGCTTTTTTGTTGGTGTCCACCTCAAGTTGGTTCCCACCTGGGTAGTCAAACTCATTGGTCTCCTTTTCCAAATTGCAATACAAGTTGCTGGAGGGGGTAACTAACATGTTGTTTTGCTCAAAAGTCACCCTAGGGCTTCTTTTCCTTCTTCTTCTGACTTCGATGAACCCGTCTCCATCAGCTTCTGGATTACGGGGGCCCTTGACTTCCTCTTCCTTCGTGGAGTGAGTCAATGTCCCTTTGTTGTCTTGAGCATTTTTGGGGGCTTCTTGATTTCGCTTGTTTTTTTGTCTCAAAGGGCAATCTTTAATCCTGTGACCTTGTTGGCCACAACGAAAGCATGTGTTGGGAAGGTTTTTGTAATTGATGTCTTGCTCCCATACATCCCCTTCACCCAAGTCCACTTTGATCTTTGATGGAAGTGGCATGTTGAGGTCAACCTCGACACAGATTTGAGGGTGCCACCAAGTGTTGAACGAGTGTCTTGCACCTTCATAAATGAGACCACCAATGTCTTCGCGTGAGGCCAACGGCTTGCCGATAGGAGAAACAATGTCCCACACAAAGTTGTACAAGACGTATGGCAGGTTAGGGAGCTCAACCCAGAGAGGGTGCCGAAGCAATTTTAATTTGTCGGGAGTAAAATCAGGGGACCATCTGAATAGGCACAGGGTCGCCCGACCGAGTTGCCAGGTTCCGACACTTAGGGCTTGAAACGCCATATCTTCATTTTCAAAGACTAGCAACATGTGGCTTGCTGGTAAGAACTGACACTTACAAACAATTAGCCCACGTGGGAACCACTCATTGCAAAGCCACTGTGGCACGGTTTTGAGTGGGGGCCTAGGGCCAAACATTTGGCCGACGAGGCAAGCTTTCTTGAGCTCCTCCTGAGTTGACAAAATTGCAGATCTACTGAGGGAGACCAAGGGGGGTTCAGCACTCTCAGAGGCCCCAAGGGTGGCACAGGATCCCCCCTCCAATAGAGAGGCAAGGTTACCGGTCTCCCCCGGAGGAGGGGCTAGGTTACTTCTCACAAATGAAGGGGTCGCCAAATCCATGACCTCAAAAGACAAACTTTAAGAAGAGCCAATTGATAACACTTAATGCTTAAAGAAGAGCTACTCACTTTCTCGGAAAATGGGCATATTCACGACTAAGCCTTCCCCACTCTAAGCTCTGCAAAATGCGAATACAAACCTTTTTACTTTACTCTCTTCTTTTTTTCTTTTTTTCTTACATTCTTTCTTTCTACGATCGACAATTCAAAAGAAACCCTTCGCCCAAAAGGAATGTAGCTTAATTCATTTTCAAATTTTATTTATTTTGCGGAGATATCTGATGTCTTCAATGCGAGAGTTCAAAGGGTTATCTCACACACGGTAAATTTCACCTCTGAAAAAGCCACCAAGAATCGGGCTGGGGCCCACCTGGAAAAGAAGAAACGGAGTCACAAACATGGACGAACTGCCAAAGAGAAGCAATCCATCAATCACGGCGATAAACTTGCATCCAAAAACCATCAATTGTGAAAGGACCCATTAATTGCGGTGATAGACGAGTCACCAATCCATCAATCGTGGTGAAAAAGCAAACTCACAAAACCATCTATCACGAGCAAAAACCATCAATCATAAAAGGACCCGTCAATCGCGGAAAGCCCCAACTGTCGCGAAAAACTAGCAGTCTATCGTGCGAGCTCAATCCATCGTCCTTGGCAGATTGAGGGAGAAGGAGATTCTAGTGGTGCTGAAGTTGAGGCTCAAGGAGGAGGAGGTACCGATGGTGGTGGTGAAGCTGCAGCTCGTGCAGGAGGAAGCTCTAGTGCTGAAGATGTTAAAACCTCAAGTACAGTACATGCGGGAGGACCTATTGTCACGGCTACCACCAATAACCACAAGAACGATATACAAGCAACGATGTCACCTGCGGTTGCAGCAGTTGGAGCTTCGACGACACAGCCCGAAGCACCACGACACTCTCTGTTCCTTCATCGGCGCTTGAATTAAGAGTCGCACAGTTAGTCGCAAAGAATTCCGTGTCACACTAATTTGCATTTGTCCACCCACATTCATTAAAGAGAAGCTCAATGGAATCCATTACACAATGTGGAAGCTCAAAATTTTTGTAATTTTGAACTTCCAATAAGTTGCTAGAAAATTTTATGGGACAAATGAGAGGATTCAAAACCAATAGCAACACAAGCTCCAAATACTTCAAGAGTGATGACTCATCCTAACCGAGATCTTCTTCAAGCTTGGAAGAGGAGAAAACTTGATGCAATTTGTGCAAGGATTAGTAGTGTAAGTGACTTTGTGCTTACTTTAAATACAACATAGGCTTAAGACGTATGAAGCTTTGGGCATATTGTCTCGCCAATATGAAACCAAGAACCACATTAGGATTCAAAATCGAGATGATGAACTAGCAAATGAGAAGCACTCAGATTCTAAGAAGACTGAAGATTTCATCAAGAGGATAAAGAAATATTGGACCTGATTTTGAAATGATGGTCTTAAATCTACTTCATTTTTTTATCTTGGAATTGAAGTTTGGAAAAGGAAAGATGAAATTTTCATTTCACAATAGAAATATGCTCTAGAAATACTCAAAAATCATTTGTCATGATGGAATACAAAACAATTAGCACACCTATGGTAGTAACCATAATCTATCTCTAGATGAAGACATGCTTGTTGTACATGCAAAGAAGTATAGAAAGCTAGTTGGAAGTTTGCGTTTTCCATGCAACATTAGACCAGATATTCAATATGTCTCTAGAGTGTTAAGTAGGTTCTTGAAGAGACCAAAACAGATCCATTGGAATGTTGGCATGTGTATCTTAAGGAATAATGTAAAAACCTTATATTTTGATATTCTATACACTGGATGATACTCTTCGAGGATGTTGCGAGTTAAATTGGGCAAGAGCTTATGATGTTAAAAAATATATTTCTCTATTTTTCTTCTTAGTTGGCTTAGGAATATTTCCTTGGGTAGGAGAAAGCAACCAAATGATATTGTTAGTGTCCATGTGAAATGCCAAATGATTGTCAAAAAATTTTGTATAAGTTCTTTAATAAAACATATAGTGTCCTGCTCAACCATGGACTATAAGTTAGAATGCATTTGTAACACATAAGAAATTTGTGTTTGCATTCTCCATGTACTATGTTTTTTTGGGTATTTGATAGGCATGTGCAGAGTATTCTGTGTAGCATCCAAAGCTCAATTTTCTATTGTGAGGATACCCTTGTGGAGCTCTAGGCTTTCTCTAATGAGGTAGCAACCATTGCATAGACATTGGCATACCTTTTCATCTGAGTCACCATTGGCACAGTTGGCTATGGGTGAGGGAGGATCTCAATGATCAAGGAAAATGGAAGTTCTCAGTACTTCTCAGGAGTATGCTTTTGTAGATATCGCTTATTTACATCCTTTTCTTCATTGATATAGTGGTTAAGTATTTGCATAAAACCTTTGAGGTTGATAAAGAGGATTGTGGTGAGGTTTTCTTAACTCGGAGACACCCAAATGTCCAGGTCTCTTCAGTGATGCAAACGGAAGGCTTACCCAGACTCGCCATAAGGGATGTACGATAGTTGTTAATAGGTTCTTGATAATCCTAGTTGACTTCTTTTGGTTAATTGATCATACATAGTGGAGTCAATGAAGCCACGCTCGAAACTATATAGATTTCTTCAAAGGTCTTTACTTGTGATGGGAGCAATGATTGCAAGTTTATGCACCTCTTTTAAACCTAAAGAACAGAGCTGACAGACACTTGCAGGTGTTATTGGCTAGTGTTTGGGCTATGAATTAAGCATTTTCAAGCCATTTTACTACATATATTGAGCACATACACACTATGTATGGTTCTGTTGATATCGCTTATTTAAATCATTTTCATCATTGATATAGCGGTTATGTATTTGCATAAAACCTTTTAGATTGATAAAGAGGGTTATGGTGAGGTTTTTTTAACTGGGAGATACTAAAATGTCCAGTTCTCTTTAGTGATACACGTGGAAGGATTATCGAGAATCGCCATAGGAGATGTATGATAGTTGTTAATAGGTGCTCAATAATCCTAATTGGCTTCTTTTGATTAATTGACTATGTAGGCTCATATGTTACTACTTGCAATTTTATGAGCTTTTCACACTGGTTATATGCTCATTTTGTAGAGGAGACTGGCAAAATGTTTCCAAATCTTTTGTTTTGTCAACTATATAGTGGTTTCTACTCCTTGATACACTTATTGGTGTGAGAACATATATTCTCACATAATCCTTTTGGTTGGTCATTACACTTCATTAATCCATTTTTTTGGTAATGCTCTATTGATATTTTCATAGAATCTAACATTTGGTCATCCTTATTTGAGTCTTAGTGGTGTTTGGATTCTTCTAGCTCCCTTATCATTCTAGTCAATTCTCTATCATCATGGCATCAGAGATCTCAGGCACATCTATTGGATTAGGGTCTAGTGCCAATGTGCCCAGGAGGAGCTACAACTTATGAGGCAAAAACCATTTTGAAATCCAAAACTTTGATGGCACAAACTTTGCTCTATAAAAGAATCAGATTAAAGATGTGTTGATTCATAAGAGGCAATCGAAGCTAGTAGATGGAATCTCAAAGAGGCCTACTAACATGGATGAAGATGATTAAGATTAATTGGATGAAATGGCTAGGTCTACCATTTGATTTTAGCTAGCACATAATGTTTACTTAATAGTCTTGGAATGTGAAAGTGTAGAGAAGCTTTGGAGAAATTCATGCAATACATAAGAAAAAGAAATGGCATCAAATAAAGTATATCTGATGAGAAAGTTATATGACCTTTGCATTAAGGACATAGATAGTGTTTTTGCTCATCTGAATATGTTTGATGATATATTCTCTCAATTATAGGCTCAAAAGATGGAGATGGGTAATGAAATGAAAGCAGTCTTGTTGTTATGTACCTTGCCATAATCATGGGATACATTTTGCACAACCTAGTGGAAAATTAGTCTATGATCCCATATGTGGGGCACTCTTGAGGAAGGAGATTTGTAGAAAATATATGGTTGGGACTCGGAGTGGAGATGCATATAATGCCCCTTATTCTTACCAACGAAAGAATCATCAATGTGGCAAAAGCAAGAACAAGGAAAAGAATGGTCATCAAAATAAGAGTAGAAGTAAACCAATGAAGAGGGTTATGGAATGCTATTATTTTCATAAGAAAGGACATGAAGAAACTCTCAGCTGGTCAACATGATGACCTTGGTTAAAAGGTGGTCTTATATGCTCAGTCGTTTTGCATATCAAAGGGAAATATAGATAGTGCAAAAGGAAGCAAAATTGGCTCGCTTTATCCTTTATTTGTATCAAAGAAAGAACACTTGTTAGCTATTACTAAGTAGCCTATGGTTGGTATTTTGCATAGCTATTTGAACCATACATCTCATAGTGGAATGGAAAATCTTTCCCGTTCTGGCTACTTACCTGATTTATCTCTCTCCAAATTCTCATTTTGTAACCATTTTCAATATGGAAAGTGAACTAGGAATGTGCATAAGACACAAACTGACTCTTCAATTCAGCCTTTAGATCTCATTCATACAGATGTGTGTGGTCCTATGCCCACAAGGTCATTAGGTGGTACCCGATACCCTTTACTTTGTCCCTTTCATAAATGATGCTACTAGAAACATCTCGGTATGTCCTATCAAATAAAGGGATGAGGTATTCCCTACTTTCAAAAAATGTCTATGTGTATGTATGTCTATGTGTATGTATGTCTATGTGTATGTATGTATATGTATATGTGTATGCATGTATATGTGTTTGTATGTGTATGTGTATATGTGTGTGGTTATGTGTGTGTATGTGTATGTGTGTCTTTGCATGTGCATTTATATGTGTGTGTAGATGTGTATATGTGTATGTGTGTATATGTGTAAATGTGTGTATGTGTGTATGTGTATATGTGTGTGTATGAATATGCATGTGTATGGGCATGTGTATGTATGTGTGTATGTAAGTGTATATGTGTGTGTATATGTGTATGTGTGTGTATGTATACATGTGAGTGTATGTCTATGTGTATGTATGCATCTATACACATACCCAACTCCTGTGTGGTCGTCTCACATGTGTGTATTTTTGCAAGATACTTTGTTGCATAAGTAGAGAAACATTCTCTATGTGGTATCACATGGAAAGAAGCACCAGAATCTAGTTGCCATGTGTGGGAAAGAGAATCAGCCATAATAGCCTCAGCATGCACAATATTTTCAAGCATCAACACATCAGCATCATCAAAAATAGAATTGATTTCTTCAATCTTCACAATCGAAGTAGATGGTGCATGTAGCTATTTAACATCAAAATTTTGTCACTTAACTTTAGCATTCTTTAACGCATAGCACTCTTTTTTCATGTGTCATTTCTTATGAAGATAATGGCATTTGATGTCCCTCTTCATTGATTTACTTCTAATCTTATTTCATTGACCACTCTTTTCCTTGTTCTTGCTCCTGCCACATTTTTTATTCTTTCCTTGGTAAGAAACACGAACATTATATGCATCTCCACTCTGAGTGTCAACCATATATTTTCTATGAATCTCTTTACTCAAGAGTGCTCCACATATGTCATCATAGAACAGTTTACCACCAGGTGCACTATTGCTAATGGCTATGTAAAACGTATCCCATGATGATGGAAAGATGCATAACAATAAGACTACTCTCATTTCAGATGTCCATTTTTTGAGCCTGTAATTGAGAGAATATAGCATCAAACTTATTGAACTGAGAAAAAACACTATCTATGTCCTTCATGCAAAGGTCGTATAACTTTCTTATCAGATATACTTTATTTGATGCCATTTCTTTTTCTTATCTATTGCATAACTTTTTCCAAAGCTCCTCTACACTTTCACAGTCCAATATTGTAAAGTAAACATTATCTACCACGTGCTATTGAATGGTAGACCTAGCCATTTCATTGAATTCATCCCAATCATCTTCAATCATGTTAGCAAGCTTCTTTTAGATTCCATTTATAGGCTTCGGTTGCCTCCTCTCAATCAACACATCTTTAGTAATTCTTCCATAGAGGAAAGTTTGTGCCATCAAAGTTTCAAATCTCAAAAATGGTCTTTGCCTTGCAAGTTGTAGCTCCTCCAAGGCACACTTTCACTAGACCCTGATCTAGCACATGTGCTTGAGCTCTCTAATGTCATGATGATATAAAGAATTGACTGGAATGATAATGGAGCTAGAAGAGTCCAAACACCACTAAGGCTCAAAAAGGATGACCAAGTGCTAGATTTTGAGAAAAAATCAGTAGAGTATTCCTAGAAAGATGGATTAATGAAGTTGCAATGAGGAACCAAAAGGATTATGTGAGAATATTTATGCTCACACCATAAGTATATTGAGAAATAAAATCTAGCTAGCATCTCCTTTGCAAAATGAGCACATGAACAGTGTGAAAAGATCATAAAATTGCAAGTACTAACATATGAACCTACATAATCAATCATTGGCTCCACTGTGTATAATCAATCAACCAAAAGAAGCGAACTAGGATTATCAAGCATCTATTAACAACTATGATACATCTCCTATGGCGAGAGTGCATAAGGCTTCCACCTGCATGACTAAAGAGACCCAATTATTTGGGTGTCTCCTAGTTAAGAAACCCTCACCAAGACCCTCTTTATCAACTTCAAAGGCTTTATGCAAATACATAACAACTATATCAATGATGAAATGGATGCAAATAAGTGATATCCATAGAAGCATATGTAGTGTGTATGTGCTCAATATATCCACTAAAATGGCACTAAAATGCTTAATTCACATCTCAAACACTAGGCAATAACAACTCCAAGTGTTTGTGTTCTTTAGGCTCAAGAACATTGCATAAACTTGGAGTCGCTGCTCCCACCATAACTAAAAAACCTTTCACGAAATCTAGAGATTTACTCATGTGGTTGAAAACAAAGCCCTAAAGGTGAATATTCGTCTGAGAAGTACAAAGAGCACTCTTTTTTATGTTTTTGAACATGTGCAAAGAGAACTATGCTTGAAAGTACTTCAAAATGGCTCCAAGAATCATCCAGAAAATGCTTCATAACAAACTTTGAAAGCAAAATATGAAGATTTGAGGGCCCAAAACATGTTAAAGGTAATGTGAACCTTAGTCTTTTCCCTTCTTCAAACATCACAAGAGTGTAGCTTAGTGGCAATAGATTGTCGGTCAGTTGAGCTCTGCGGGGAACAATACTGGGATAGGTGACCTCCCGAGAAGTATCGGGAACCTATGTTTTTCTCCCTCACCCACAGGCAATGATGCCAACAATGACTGAGATGACAAGGTATGCCAAGGTCTATGCCTTGGTTGCCACCTCATTGGAGAAATCCAAGAGCTCCATGACAATATCCTCACAATAGAAAATCAAGCTTTGGATGCTGCACACAGTACTCCATAGAGGCTTGCTCAATGCACAAAAAAACATAGTACATGGAGAGCACGAAAACAAATTTCTTAGGTGTTAGAAAAGCATTTGAACTTATAGTCTGTGGTTGAGCAGGAGACTATGTTTTATTAAAGGACATATACAATGCATATGCACGTATGTGTGTATGCACGTATTCATCTAGAGATAGCTTATGGTTTACTACCATATGTGTGCTAATTCTTTTTTATTCCATCATTCCAAATGGTTTTTGAGTATTTCTATAAAATATTTCTATTGTGATACGAAAATCTAGTCTTTCCTTTTCCAAACTTCCATACCAAGGTAAAAATGAAGTAGATTTAAGCCCATCATTTCAAAATCAGTTCCAAGATTTCTTTATCCTATTGGTGAAATCTTCAGCCTTCTGAGAACCTAAGTCCTTCTCATTTGCTAATTGATTATCTAGGTTTTGAATCCTAATGTTGTTCTTGGTTTCATATTGGTGAGACAATATGTCCAAGCTTCATATGCCTTAAGCCTATGTTGTATTTAAAGTGAGCACAAAGTTCCTTACACTACTAACAATTGCACAAAATGCATCAAGATTTCTCGTCTTCCAAGCTTGAAGAAGATCTTGGTTAGGATGAATCATCACCCTTGAACTATGTGGATCTTGTGTTGCTATTGGTTTTGGACCGTCTCGTTTGTCCCGTGACATTTTCAAGCAGCTTATAGGAAGTCCAAAATTACAAAAATTTTGAACTTCCACATTGCATAATGGGTTCCATCGAGCTTCTCTTTATTTTTAATATAAAGGAAGTTCGGCATTAGCCTACTCTCCCGAACTTGAATTAAATAAAGAAAGAAAAGTACAAGAGAAGGGGACTAGTGCCCACGGGACCCCCCAAATCCCACAAAGCAGGGGAAGCTTTTATAGAGCTTAGATGGCATTACAAAGAAGGTTAATCACCCTCTCATCACCCTCATGCGGGGCCCAGTTGGTTTTAAGCTTGTTATTGATCAAAAGGAGAACTTGATGATGCATGAAGGGGGGGGGGGGGGGATTTCTTATAGTTAACAATCCTTTTGCCAAGAAGGAATAATGATTTCTCAATTGACCACTCCTTGGGGGAGTCACCGAAGTTGAGAGCACATCTTTCCCGCCATATTTTCCATAGGACCTCCCCTCTGATGGCGTTCCAGAGGGTCGCGGAGCAGCCAATCGCTTCTCCCAGTAGGGCTTGCTGCCAACTAAATGTTTCTGAAGTCTAATTTTCATTCCAACTGTGTGCCAGAGTCTGTTGGAGTTGGGGCAGGTAAAGAAGATGTGTGGGTCATCTTCGATAGACTGGTAGCAGCGTTTGCACCAGGGAGAAATCCCACAAAGTTTGCTAGCCTTAAGGTTGTTCCAGATTCCATGGTGAAGAATTTGCCATAAGAGAGACTTTTTGATTTCAATGAGGGGGTGCCAGATAGCCATGAACTTCATGTCCCACGGAAGCCGCATCCATGACAGGCACCACTTCTTGTTGAGGTTAACCTGATAGTCAATCATTTCTTTGATGTTTGGGATTTTTGATAGGCTATTCCCATTCTACCATTTGAGACCAAGAGAGCTCGATGTGTCGTGTCCCATGAGAAGGCGAGTTTTGTGTCGATCCCAGGCGAGACATCTGCTTTGCAAAGTGTTCCATTCTTCGTACGAAATATTGACGCAAGGGTCAATATCCTCGAAGTTGATCCAGTGGTTGGAGTCATGTTTCCAGAGATGTTTCCATTTTTTGAAGCCTTTGTTCCATAACTTCTTGGCATTTTGAATGTTCCAATATTCCACACTCCAGATGCCATTTTGAATGATACCTTCTTGGCATTTTGAATGATATCGGCTGCCCACTTCTAGTCTTCACTAATTCTTGTGTAGCTTTTGACTTTATTTCAACTCTTCCATAGGGAACACACGAGATTAGAGCCTTTCGGGAAGACGGGGATCGGGGAAAAGAGCAAGGTCAAGATGTCGAGATTCTTCCAGTTTGGGAAACCCATGAGAGCCAACTCGTTCTTGTTTCTAAAGATCAACTTGTCCCATGAGGCCTCCCCATTGCACCAAGCCTTAATCATCCATTTGGCTGCCAGTTTGTTAGCCATGCACCCAATGTCCAGGATACCAAGTCCCCCACTATCTCTAGGGCTAGTGCAGATGGACCATTTGATTTTAGGCACAACCCTTCTATTGTGATCGCCCGTCCAAAGGAAGTTTCTACAAATACTATCCACTTTGGATAGATCTTTCTCTTTCGGTCTCCAACATGAAAGAAAATAAATGGTAGAAGAAAGGAGGAACGTGTTGATAACCATCGCACGACCAGCGAGATTGATTTGCATACCTCTCCAATAGTTAAGCTTGTTTTCGAGTTTGGCCAGCACCGAGTTCCACCGCGATTCCATAAAGATGCCAAACACCAAGGGGATCCCAAGAAGCCAAAAAATTTGGCCCTACGGAATGATTTGACAGCCATGATCAATGAGAAGGCCAGGCTGAGACCCCACAATAGCTCTAAAGGCAGTCTTAGAGTGGTTGATTATGGATCCAGAGGCTTCACAAAAGGTAGCAAGACACCTCCAGAACGTCTCTAGGATGGTACTATCATTGTGAACAAACGCATTCATATCATCGGCAAAAAGTCTCATGGTGATCTGACTGTGGTCGTGAGGGAAACGGAGGCCTTTGATATTACCAGCTTCCACTTGGTGCGCCACAAGCTTGCTAAGCCCCTCCGTGGCGATGGCAAAGAGAAGGGGAGCCAATGGGCATCCTTGTCTGATAGATCTTCTAAGTTTGATCACCTTCGAAATTTTTTCATTAATGTTAATTTGGGTCGATGCGTTTCTGAGAAGGGTCGCAATCATCTTGGTGAATTTCTGAATACATCCAAGATCTAAGAGCGACTGTAGAATATAGTCCCATTCTAGCCTATCGTAGGCTTTATCAAAGTCGATCTTGAGGAAGACCACATCTTGTTTAGACTCATTTGCAAATTCAAGACCTTCTCAAATATCTATAATGGTTTCCAAAATGGACCTGCCTTTGATGAAACCTTTTTGGTCCTTGCTTAGCCACTCTCTCAAGTGGCAAGAGATTACGTTGGCAATGACTTTGGCGATGATCTTGTATCTTGTTTGGAGCATCATAATAGGTTGCCAGTTCTCTATTTTGTTCTTTTCCCTTTTTTTGTGTATTAACTTGATAATACCATTGTTGAGACAAGAAGGAAGTGCACCAAATTTGAGCGCCTCTTGCCAAACCAGACGAAGAGGGGTGGAAACCACCAACTTGAAGGATTTAAAGAACTCGTTAGTGAGCCCATCGGGTCCCGGGCTTTTATCGAGAGGGAGGGCATCAATGACCTCAATGATTTCTGCTTCAGAGATAGGGGCATGTAGCAGGGAGCGAAGGTTGGGTGGTATCCTACGGGGGGAAACCCTAGATATGGCTGCCATACAGTCCTTCTATGGTGGGAGAGGGGGTTGGAGGTCCCCAGGAGTCTCGTGAAGTGCCCTTCAATGATCCCAAAATTATCTTCTTTCGAATTTCATACATTGCCATTTAAGTCTAGCAATAGGGGGATCGATTCTCTGTTATGTTTCCTTTTAAGGATACGGCACATCTCTTTGGTGGGTTTGTTGGCTTTGCCAGCCCACCACTCCTTGAATAAATTTGCAAGTTTGGATATTTGGTTTGTTCCCTCATAACCCAGAAAAGGTCGATATCCAAGGGGAAAATTTTGAATATGAACCGGCCCTTTGTATTTCTTCCTCGTATCTCAACAGTGCTCTGATTTTTTGAAGACCTTTCTGGGCTTGAGGTTTTCCTTTGTTCACTTCTTCCTCGAGCCTCCAGAGTCTGTGATAAAGAGCTTCCCTACGAGCCCGCCGCACAGTCTCGAGCATCTTCTTGGTTCTAATCATGATCTTTTGACACTTATTGACCGCACTTCTCCAGCACTTGGTTGGGGACAAGCCGGAGGCGAACGCCTCGTTCCACACATCAGCAATTTCTTGATGGACGGAGGGGAGAGAGAAGGTGGGTGCACTGGCATGGAACCAAGGAGCCTTGCGGATCTTGTTGGAAGGTTGGAAAGTGATAACAATCGGGTAGTGATCAGAGATGGTGAGGTCCGTGCGTTGCGCGAGGGACGGGTGGCCCCACTGATGGGTAAAACTCTGAGAGATGTAGCATCTATCAAGTCTAGCTTTCCTCAGGTCCTTGCCTGCTTGGATATTTGACCAAGAAAAGCCATTCGAGTCTTTGAATTCGATCAAATCCAAGTGAAGTTTGGTCTTGTCCCACGTTTCTTTCTCCCGACTATCGATGACCCTGCCCTTTCCCATCCATCTGTCCATAGGGTCCTCCACCATGTTGAAGTCTCCACAGATAAGCACGTTGTGGGGGAGCAAGTCCAAGGAGGCCCATGTGTTCAGTCTCTCTAATTCCCCGTTAGAGGCGTACAAAGAAACCAGAGTAAAACAAAGAGGAGCACCAAAAGAAATAGCAATCCATTGGTGGCTTTCATCTTCAATGGAGTTCTCAAGCTTTTCAAACAAGAGTTGATTAATACCGATTACCATTCCACCGGACCCCCGCTGGTGCGCCATTGAAATCCAAACATGAGTCGAGGAGACCCATCTAAGCCGTTTTTGGAGGTCATCTCCGTCAATTTTGATCTCTTGAATACATATAAAATCTGGGTTTATGCTAATGTCGCGAAGCCATTGACCAATGATCGTTGCTCTTGAGGGGTCGGTTAGCCCTCTAGCATTTAACGAGATGATGATCATTGTCGTAGTGAGCCCTCTTTGCGGGAGGGAGCTTTGTCCTTTCTTTTCTTGGATTCATCTTTCTTTTTTGTTGGGATCGGATCCCGAATTAGCAATAGGTTCTTGTGGGGGCTTTTCCAGGGTAACTCCATAGGTTGTTTTCCTTTGCAGATGCCTCCTGCTAGGAAGACTTGGGCACCGTTTTTGACACCGTTTCCGGAATAGTCGATCCGACGATGGAACTTTCACTATCCATGTTATCTTCGTTACTAGTGGTAAAGCCGTCTTCTTTGTTTGTAGTGTAGCCCTCCTGAGAGGTTTCTTTATTGTCAGGGATCTCTAGGGCTTTGTTTTTGGTGTCCACCTCAAGTAGGTTCCCACCTGGGTAGTCAAACTCATTGATCTCCTTTTGCAGATTGCAATACAAATTGCTAGAGAGGGTAACTGACAAGTTGTTTCGCTCAGAAGTCGCCCTAGGGCTTCTTTTCCTTCTTCTTCTGAATTCGATGGACCTGTCTACATGAGCTTCTGGATTAAGGAGGCCCTTGCCTTCCTCTCCCTTCGTTGAGTGGGTCAAAGCACCTTTGTTGTCTTGAGCATTTTTGGAGGCTTCTTGATTTTGCTTGCTTTTTTGTCTCAAAGGGCAATCTTTAATCCTGTGACCTTGTTGGCCACAACGAAAGCACATGTTGGGAAGGTTTTTGTAGTTGATGTCTTGCTCCCATACATCCCCTTCGCGCAAGTCCACTTTGATCTTCGATGGAAGCAGCATGCTGAGGTCGGCCTCGACACAGATTTGAGGGTGCCACCGAGCATTGAACGAGTGTCTTGCACCTTCATAAATGAGACCACCAATGTCCTCCCGTGAGGCCAACGGCTTGCCGATAGGAGAAACAATGTCCCACATGAAGTTGTACAAGAAGTAAGGAAGGTTAGGAAGCTCAACCCAAAGAGGGTACCAAAACGATTTCGATTTGTCGGGAGTAAAATTAGGGGACCATCTGAATAGGCACAGTGTCACCCGACCGAGTGGCCAGGTGCTGACGCTTACGGCTCGGAACACCATATCTTCATTTTCAAAGACTAGCAACATGTGGCTAGCAGGTAAGAACTGACACTTACAAACAATTAGTCCACGGGGGAACCACTCATTTCGAAGCCACTGTCGCACAGTTTCGAGCGGGGGCCTAGGACCAAACATTTGGCCGACAAGGAAAACTTTCTTGAGCTCCTCCTGAGCTGACAGAATTGTGGATCTACTAAGAGACCCCCCCTCCAACAGAGCGGCCAGGTTACCGGTCTCCCTCGGAGGAGGGGCCTGGTTACTTCTCACAAGTGAGGGGGTCTCAACATCCATGACCAAAATAAAAGGATTTTCCCGCGAAGGGCAGAGTAGCCGCCCGCGATGGCCACCCACGATGGACAGCAGAAAGCTCCGCGAAGGACACTGGCCTCACCCATGACAGACAGCAAAAGTCCCGCGATGGGCAGAGTAGCCGCCCCGCGATGGATAGAGTAGCCACCCCACGATGGACAAGGCAAACAAGTTGAAAAGAGCTTCTTTCCACTAATTTAAGGTTCCATAATTTCCTTCTCTTTTTTCCCATTTTTACAAGTAGTTTTAATAAGGTTAATATCTTTAACCTTGAACAATTGAACCGTGGAAAGGTCTGCAAGAAGCAAGGAAGAGGAACGAGGGTTGAAAGAAGAATGATTTTTTCAAAGCAAAAGGCACAAAAGCGAAAAACAAGGATGCTCGATGCAAACGCCAATTAAATGATGAGCTCCATGATGCACAACACAAAAACCCATGAGTGTTAGGTTCGGTGCCTTCAAGCAATGGCCACAGATCTTGAATCAATGATTGAACGGTGATGATTGAGCGAGGATCCTTGGGCCGTCGGTAGCAAATCGAGAAGCGTAACACTCTTAGTCATAATTAAAGCTTGTGTGTGCGAACTAAGGAAGAACCGACAAGGAGTGATTTTCTGTTAGCAACAATGCTTGGTGGTGAAAGAACTCTTTAAATGGAGTTGTCCATCGCGACTGACGTTTGAGCTGTCCATCGCGACTGCTCGAACTGTCCATCGCGAAGTGTCCATCGCGACTGACGATTTGGAGCATCGCGATTGATTTGGCACGGTCCTTTCCGTGTTGTGAGATTTGGCACGGTCCTTTGCGAGTTGTCCATCGCGACAGACGTTTGAGCTGTCCATCGCGACTGCTCGAACTGTCCATCGCGAACTGTCCATCGCGACTGACGGTTTGGAGCATCACGATTGATTGAGTCCGAGCGATTGATTGGGTCCGACTGATTGATTGGGCCCGGCGCGCGACTGAATGGGCCATCGCGACTAATTTGACGATTGATGACGGGCGGCTCGCGACTGACGATTCACGTGGGCTCGGCGTCTCCTTCAGCGCACCACTTCTTGGTCTAGGCGCCATGTCCTTAGCTCCGGCCGGTCCCGCGTTTGCTTGTGGAACTCGCCCAAATGAATTAATATCAAGTGGAATCTGTAATTGGTATTAATCCAGAGGTTCGGCGGATCTTCATTCTCGGGGTGTCCCTCTTTTGTCATGGATTTGGCGACCCCCTCTCTTGTGAGAAGTAACCTGGCCCCTCCTCCCGGGGAGACCGATAACCTGGCCTCTTTGTTGGAGGGGGGTTCTTGTGTCGCCCTAGGGGCCTTCGAGAGTGCTGAACCCCCCTTGGTCTCCCTCAGCAGATCCGCAATTATGTCAACTCAGGAGGAGCTCAAGAAAGTTTGCCTCGTCGGCCAAATGTTCGGCCCTAAGCCCCCGCTCGAAACTGTGCGACAGTGGCTTCGCAACGAGTGGTTCCCCCGTGGGCTAGTTGTTTGTAAGTGTCAGTTCTTACCGGCAAGCCACTTGCTGCTAGTCTTTGAAAATGAAGATATGGCGTTTCGAGCCCTTAGTGTCGGAACTTGGCAACTCGGTCAGGCGACCCTGTGCCTATTCAGATGGTCCCCTGATTTTACTCCCGACAAATCGAAATCGCTTCGGTACCCTCTCTGGGTTGAGCTCCCTAACCTGCCATACTTCTTGTACAACTTCGTGTGGGACATCGTTTCTCCTATCGGCAAGCCGTTGGCCTCACGCGAGGACATTGGTGGTCTCATTTATGAAGGTGCAAGACACTCGTTCAACGCTCGGTGGCACCCTCAAATCTGTGTCGAGGCTGACCTCAGTATGCCACTTCCATCGAAGATCAAACTGGACTTGGGCGAAGGGGATGTATGGGAGCAAGACATCAGTTACAAAAACCTTCCCAACGCGTGCTGTCGTTGTGGCCAACAAGGTCACACGATTAAAGATTGCCCTTTGAGACGAAAAAGCAAGTGAAATCAAGAAGCCCCCAAAAATGCTCAAGATAGCAATGGAGCATTGAATCACTCGACAAAAGTAGAGGAATTCAAGGGCCCCCTTAATCCAGAAGCTGATGCAGACGGGTTCATCGAAGTCAGAAGAAGAAGGAAAAGAAGCCCTAGGGCAACTTCTGAGCGAAACAACATGTCAGTTACCCCCTCCAGCAACTTGTATTGCAATCTGGAAAAGGACATCAATGAGTTTGACTACTCAGGTGGGAACCAACTTGAGGTGGACACCGACGTCAAAGGCCTAGAGATCCCTGACAGTAAAGAAACCTTGCAGGAGGGTTACACTACAAGCAAAGAAGACGGCTTTACTACTAGCAACGAAGATAACATGGATAGTGAAAGCTCCATCATCGGATCGACTATTCCGAAAACGGAGCTGAAAACGGTGCCCAATTCTTCCCAGCAGGAGGCATCCCGCAAAGGAAAACAACCTACGGAGTTACTGTGGAAAAGCCCCCACAAGAACCTATTGCTAACTCGGGATCCGATCCGAGCGAAAAAGAAAGATGAATCCAAGAAAAGAAAGGACAAAGCTCCCTCCCGCAAAGAGGGCTCACTACGACAATGATCATCATCTCGTTAAATGCTAGAGGGCTAACCGACCCCTCAAGAGCGATCATCATTGGTCAATGGCTTCGCAACATTAGCCTAAACCCAGATTTTATATGTATTCAAGAGATTAAAATTGACGGAGAAGACCTCCAGAAACGGCTTAGACATGTCTCCTCGACCCATGTTTGGATTTCAACGGCGCATCAGTGGGGGTCCGGTGGAACGGTAATCGGTATTAATCAACTCTGGTTTGAAAAGCTTGAGAACTCCATTGAAGATGAATGCCATCGATGGATTGCTGTTTCTTTCGGTGCTCCCTTTTGTTTTACTTTAGTTTCTTTGTATGGCCCTAATGGGGAGTTAGAGAGACTTAACACTTGGGCCTCCTTGGACTCGCTCCCCCACAATGTGCTTATTTGTGGTGACTTCAACATGGTAGAGGACCCTATGGACAGATAGATGGGCAAGGGTAGGGTCATCGATAGTCGGGAGAAAGAAACGTGGGACAAAACTAAACTACACTTGGATTTGGTCGAATTCAAAGACTCGAATGGCTTTTCTTGGTCAAATCTCCAAGCAGGCGAGGACCTGAGGAAAGCTAGACTTGATAGATGCTACATTTCTCAGAGTTTTACCCATCAATGGGGCCACCCTTCCCTCTCGTAACGCACCGACCTCACCATCTCTGATCACTACCCGATCGTCATCACTTTTCAACCCCCCTCCAAGATCCGTAAGGCTCGTTGGTTCCATGCCAATGTGCCCTCCTTCTCTCTCCCCTCCGTCCATCAAGAAATTTCTGATGTGTGGAAGGAGGCATTCGCCTCTGGCTTGTCCCCAGCCAAGTGTTGGAGAAGTGCGGTTGATAAGTCACGACAGATCATGATTAGATCCAGGAAGATGCTAGAGACTGTGCGGCGGGCTCGTAGAGAAGCTCTATATCATAGACTCTGGCGGCTCGAGGAGGAAGTGAACAAAGGAAAATCTCAAGCCCAGAAAGGACTTCGAAAAATCAGAGCGCTGCTGAGATACGAGGAAGAGATATAAAGGAAAAATTTGCAAATTTTCTTCAAGGAGTGGTGGGCTGGCAAAGCCGACAAACCCACCAAAGAGATGTGCCGTATCCTCAAAAGGAAACACAACAGAGAATCGATCCCCTTATTGCTAGACGTAAATGGCAATGTATGCAATACGGAAGAAGATAATTTTGGGATCATTGAAGGGCACTTCACGAGACTCCTGGGGACCTCAAACCCCCTCTCCCACCATAGAAGGGACTGTATGGCAGCCATATCTAGGGTTTCCCCCCACAGGATACCACTCAACCTTCACTCTCTGCTTCATGCCTCTATCTCTGAAGCCGAAATCATTGAGGTCATTGATGCCCTCCCTTCAGGTAAAAGCCCGGGACCCGACGGGCTCACTAATGAGTTCTTTAAATCCTTCAAGTTGGTGGTTGCCACCCCTCTTCGTTTGGTTTGGCAAGAGGCACTCAAGTTTGGCGCGCTTCCTTCTTGTCTCAACAATGGCATTATCAAGTTAGTACACAAAAAAGGGGAAAAGAACAGAATAGAGAACTGGCGTCCCATTACAATGCTCCAAACAGGATACAAGATCATCGCCAAAGTCATTGCCAACAGAATCTCTTGCCACTTGAGAGCGTGGTTAAGCGAGGACCAAAAAGGTTTCATCAAAGGCAGGTCAATTTTGGAAACCATTATAGATATCTGGGAAGGTCTTGAATTTGCAAATGAGTATAAACAAGAAGTAGTATTCCTCAAGATCGACTTTGATAAAGCCTACGACAGGCTAGAATGGGACTATATTCTACAGTCGCTACAAGATCTTGGATGTAGTCAGAAATTCACCAAGATGATCGCGACCCTTCTCGGAAACACATCGACCAATTAACATTAATGGAAAACTTTCAAAGGTGATCAAACTTAGAAGATCTATCAGACAAGGGTGCCCATTGGCTCCCCTTCTCTTTGCCATTGCCACGGAAGGGCTTAGCAGGCTGGTGGAGCATCAGGTGGAAGCTGGTAACATTAAAGGCCTTCGTTTGCCGCATGACCACAGTCAGATCACCATGAGAGTTTTTTTCGATGATATGAACGCTTTTGTTCACAATGATAGTACCAGCCTGGAGACGTTCTGGAAGTGTCTTGCTACTTTTTGTGAAGCCTCTGGATCCATAATCAACCACTCTAAGACCGCCTTCAGAGCTATTGGTGGGTCACAGCCCGACCTTCTCATTGATCATGGCTGTCAAATCATTCCGCAGGGCCAAATTTTTCGGCTTCTTGGGATTCCCTTGGGGTTTGGCGTCTCTATGGAACAGCGGTGGAACTGGGTGCTTGCCAAACTCGAAAACAAGCTTAACTATTGGAGAGGTATGCAAATCAATCTTACTGGTCGTGCTATGGTTATGAACACGTTCCTCTTATCATCTACCATTTATTTCCTTTCTTGTTGGAGATCGAAAGAGCAAGATCTGTCCAAAGTAGATAGTATTTGTAGAAACTTCCTTTGGACGGGCGACCACAATAGGAGGGGGGTGCCTAAAATCAAATGGTCCATCTGCACCAGCCATAGAGATAGTGGGGGACTTCGTATCGTGGACATTGGGTGCATGGCTAACAAACTATCGGCCAAATGGATGATTAAGGCTTGGTGCAACGGGGAGGCCTCGTGGGCCAAGTTGATCTTCAGAAACAAGAATGAGTTGGCGCTCATGGGTTTCCCAAATTGGAAGAATCTTGACATCTTGACCTTGCTATTTTCCCCGATCCCCATCTTCCCGAAAGGCTCTAATCTGTTGTGCTCCCTTTGGAAGAGTTGGAATAAAGTCAAAAGCTTCACAAGAATAAGTGAAGACTGGAAGTGGGCTACCGGTATCAGACAAAACGACTCTATCTGGTTTCCGATCCATGGCATCCGGAGTGTGGAATCTTGGAACATTCAAAATGCCAAGAAGCTATGGAACAAAGGCTTCAAAAAATGGAAACATCTCTGGAAACAAGACACCAACCGTTGGATCAACTTTGAGGATATTGACCCTAGCATCAACATTTCGCATGAAGAATGGAACACTTTGCAAAGCAGATGTCTCGCTTGGGACCGACACAAAGTTCGCCTTCTCATGGGACACGACATGTCGAGCTCGCTTGGTCTCAAATGGCACAATGGGAATAGCCTATCAAAAATCCCGAACATCAAAGAAACGATCGACTATCAGGTTAACCTCAACAAAAAGTGGTGCCTGTCATGGACGCGGCTTCGGTGGGACATGAAGTTCATGGCTATCTGGCACCCCCTCATAGAAATCAAAAAGTCTGTCCTCTTATGGCAAATTCTTCATCATGGAATCTGGACCAACCTTAAGGCTAGCAAAATTTGTGGGATCCCTCCCTGGTGCAAACGCTGCTACCGGTCTATCGAAGATGTTTCACACATCTTCTTTACCTGCCCCAACTCCAACAGACTCTGGCAGGTGGTTGGAAAGAGAATTAGACTTCAAAAACGTCTCAGTTGGCAGCAAGCCCTGCTGGGAGAAGCGATCGGCTGCTCCGCGACTCTCTGGAACGCCATCAGAGGGGAGGTCCTATGGAAAATCTAGCGGGAAAGATGTGCTTTCAACTTCGGTGACTCCCCCAAGGAGTGGTCAATTGAGAAATCGTTGTTCCTCCTTGGCAAAAGGATTGTAAACTGTAAAAAATCCCCCCCCTTTAGGCATCATCAAGTACTCCTTTTGATCGATAACAAGCTTAAACCCAAGTGGGCCCCACATGAGGGTGATGAGAGGGTAATTAACCTTCTTTGTAATGTCATCTAAGCTCTGTAAAAGCTTCCCCTGCTTTGTGGGATTTGGGGGGTCCCGTGGGCACTAGTCCCCTTCTCTTGTACTTTTCTTTATTTAATTCAAGTCCGGGAGAGTAGGCTAATGCCGAACTTCCTTTATATTAAAAAAAAGAACCGACAAGGCGTGGAAGTGAAGCAAAGGCCAGTAGCGCCGCTTGAACCGAGGGGACGTAGTTACGCCCAGTTGATAGTCAATCGTGAGCCCAAGAAACCACGATGGACCAGAAATCTAGTCCTCTTGGTTGGGCGTCGATCGCGACGGACAGAAGGGGCGTCGATCGCAACAGACAGGAGGGTTGTCGATCGCGACAGACCGGAGGGTTGTTGATCGCGACGGACAGACGGCAGAAAACCGGCAGCTGAACAGGAAAGGACGACACTGGACCATGACGAACTGAGTTTGACGACATACTGAGCGGATGATGGATCTTCACATTTCGTAGCTAAGAGAGTTGTTTGACTCTCTCACGAGCAACGGACTTTATGATGCGGCCAGTGCGCTGTGGTTAAGATCTATGACTTGTGCTCTTCAGCATGATTTCAGTGTGCACCTCTGACGGCGCTTCAGTGTGCGCCTCTGACGGAGCTTGTGCGTTGGAGGTTCACTGTCAGTGTATTCACAACACTTGTTGCAATCAATCAGTCGCGTTGTAATCAACCAGTCGCGTGAAGCATCTATCAATTGTGCCAAACTCAAGAGAAAGGGAAGAATTGTTTGGTTTCAAATAGATAATCGCAAAGAGGACATAAGATCATATACCTTCAACGAAGCTAAGGATGTCCTTAATGATAAAGTCATCTTAGAGCAGATAGAATAGGAGGCATATGAAACTGCTAGGGCTATGAAAAAGGCTTTTCAAGAGGCTTGCAGGAAATATGAAACGAAAGCAGATGTAGAAGTTGAATGCCGTGGGATGGAGGAGATGGAACATCATGGGAAGAAGGAGATGCAAGAGTGTTCATAACCATCTACACATTCATATAGTCACCTTGTTAATAAGAGACCTCTATATGCCCTTCTAATTGGCAAGAGTCTCTCTTCATTATATAACTCTGTATACAATTCAAGGTCAAAACAAGTTCAACATTGCAAACGAATCCCTTACTACTGTTTATTATTTCTTAGTTCCAAATTTGCTCTCCTTCTTATGTGTGTGTGTGTGCAACCTAAGGTGGAAGGGCATGGAAAATGTGAAAAGAAGATTTGTCATATGTTCTTTGTTTCATGGTATTCTCATGTAATTTTGGATTCTACATATATATGTGTACGTGTAAGACCGAGATGTATGACATATTTTACCTTTTTCAGAGCTATACGTGTCGTGTATGTAGGCCATTAGAAGAGTGATCTCAAGAGTTTTTTTCCTTCTGGTAGTCCTTTTGTGTACAGCATATGAAAACAATATTTCTCATGGTGTTCTCTATTTTACGGTGTCCTCATGTACTTTTGGATTCTGGATGTATATGTACAAAAATATGTGAAAGACCTAGATGTATGACATGTTCTATCTTGTTATAGATCTATATGTGTCGTATATGAAGGTCTTGAGGGAAATGCCCTTAAACATATATTCTTGTTGATAGGCCTTTGGTACATCCGGAAACTAGATTTCTCATCATTTTCTTTGCTTCTCATGTCTTCAAGATTCTAGACATATATGTGTAGCAGTACATGTAAAACCTAAATGTATGATATAATTTGACTTTTTATCTCTTAGAACTTAAACTTCTAAGAATCCATTTGGTAGACAAGCATGATGCCATTCCTCTAGGACATAGAATGCCCAAGCCATCTTGAGTTTTTGGCCTCTAACATCTTATCAACAAGAATTATAATTGCTTAGAACATGCTCAAGGATTAAGATATATCACCTGTTCAATAGTAAATAGTGAGACTTGGATTAGGATTATTCAAGTACTTATGAGGGGATTTACTACAAACCTTGTGAGGGTAGTAAGATTTGGAAAAGATGAAAACATATTTTTTTATCTTAAGAAAAGAATCCTAACAAAGATTGGATCTTGTTAAGCCTTCCGATATGAGTTATTTAACCAATTCATTATCTTGAGGAATACTATCCTATGGGAAATGAACTCATGACCTACCAAGTATGATGGGCTAACCAAATGCCCCAAAATCCATGGTTGAGGATTCCTTCCTCTTATGGTGTGGTTCAACCATGTCCTACCCATCATTTCTTAAGTCTTATACTCTCTTCTCCTTCTATAGATCATTATCCTCAATGATCCACCTGTGATCTCCCCTTGAATTCATGTCCTCACCCTTGCACAAGCTCTAACCTTCTTGCTCTCAACATTGGTCTCTTGAACCCTTTCTCTCAGCCTTGGTGTCTTGAACATTATTGTTTGCAATATTCGTGACTTGATCTCATGTTCTCAACCTCAGTAGCTTGGACCCTCCATCTAGTGCATCCATTGGAAGTTTCCTTATGAGAGCTTTCTAATGGTACCTTACATGTCTAAATCCAACCTACAGATTGGGAGCTACACTATAATCTTTGTTGGGCTCATTTTAAAAGCAGCACATGCTACTTTTGTACCCTTTTAGATACAAACTACCAAATGCCTTTTCTAGAGGCCTTTGGGTGCCCATGAACCTTGTGGAGTCTACCCATGTTGCACAAGCCTAGTTCCTAGGCTTTGATGCTAATTGTAGGAATTGAACTCATGAACTACTTGCTAGGAGTATGATGGGCTACCCGCTTATCCCAAAAGCCAGGCCTGAAGATTACTTCATAATCCTCCCTCTTAGGGTGTTGTTCAACGATGTCCTACCCACCATTCCTTGAGTCTAACATATCCCATCAAAATACCCTCTTTACTATAGAATTTCCCCTTGGAGTGGGTTGCTTGTTCTCACTTGAATTTGTGAGTTTCTCAATCTTGGTCTTGTCTAGATGCTCACTCACCATGTATAAAATACCCATCTTCTCCATGTAGAATCCTCTCCCAAATTTACTACAAGTGTTTTTGTTGTCTCTATAAACCCCTTACACTTGTCAAAAATCACTTGAAGCTCCTTCAATTCCCCACTAAAAATAGGGTCAACGCAAAAAGTTAATATCTTCAAATCCTTTGTTTGATTGTGAATACAATGTGGGAACATCCCCCCTTTAGATAGAGAAAGAAGTGCTCACACTACAAATTATCCATGCACACAAATGGTCGCTTTCTTGCCAATGTGGCACTAGATAGCCTATGCCCCTCGATAGAGTGTTTATATGAACACCATGGACTTGGAGATAATAAATTTTGATTCCCTTTACAAGGAGAAGAACGCATAATCCATTGATATATGCACTTCATGTTCTATCCAAATTCATGCATATGGGATCATGATATTCTCTCTAGGCTTGCATGCATAATTTTCATGCTCTTGATTATGAATATCCTACATGTTTTCCCATTTGTTATTGATTTCTTTCCTCTAAAATAACCTCAAACACCCTCGGTTTGAGAGTTCTCTTACTTCCCTTATATGGCCACCCGCAAAACAATAAGGGAGAAGCATAAATGATCTTGATATCACTTCTTTATGCTGCGGATTTCGATGGAAAAGCAATATTAAGGATTAGAAGTAAGAGAAGATGAAGATTTGAATAGGAAGACGAAGAAGAACCACTTGAGGAGGCCATGTATATAGAATATATATAATTCATTGATGCTTCTCATACATATTGAAGTGGATCATAAAATAATGCATAAACCAGATTATGAATTCAATGGAGCATCCAATACAAGAAAAAAAGGGGGGTGTAGCAATGGCCCGAATTTAAAAGAAAGTGGGGAGCATCACTATTTCCATGTGGTGTCGCATGCGATGCTAAAAAAAAATCCTTGTCACATAAGTGATGGTTGTTGTTGCTTATGCAAGACATAAAGGCACCATCGCTAAGAGCATCGCACATTAGCAACACTATGAGAACCTTTTAACATTGTTGTCACTTGATGGGGTTACTTGATTTGTGATCTTACACAAGTACTTGTATATTTTCTAACATGCCCATCAAGTG
>CM035414.1:156949187-156974187 GCA_020310875.1 Ceratopteris richardii
CCAATCGTGCTTTATACCTGCTTATGCTACCATCAGCATTATGCGTTACCTTGTAAACCCATTTGCAGCCTATGGATTTCTTTCCTTGCAGCAATGGAACCAGCTTCCATGTATCATTTCCATAAAGTGCAGCCATATCCTCATCCATAGCTTTTTCCCAATCTGCATTACCAATTGCATCTTCAAAACAAGAAGGTTCAGCATCTTGTATTACCTTTGTCATGTAGGCACAATGGCGAGCCATGTAACTATCATATGTCAATCGTTGCACTAAATTACACATCCTCCCAGATCTTCTTGGTCTTGGGTCACTTCTTCTTATATCATCTACATGTGCCCTTCTTACTCCTGGAGTCTTCACAGAGGGAAATCCAAGTTCCTCATCAAGACTCTTTTTTGAACCGCTTGAATCTCCATCAACGTCTTCAAAACCTGCACCTGTTTTACTACCAACAGAAAGCTTTTCTTTACCTTTCTTGGATGTATTTGATGAATTCGCTGGACTGAAATTTCCACGCAATCTTCCAATCCATGGATTTGAGTTGGAACTATTTCTTGGTGATGCATCCGGTCCACTCAAAACTTGAGATTTTGCACTAGATTTTTCAGCATTTTCTTTGTCATTTGGTTCAAGATTCAGTCCTTCTTTGGCATCTGCATAGAAGCTTGACATTTCATCAAATACCACATCTCTGCTCACCTTCACTTGTCGTGTGAGTGGGTTATAACATTTGTACCCCTTTTGCTCAAGGGAATATCCAATGAAGACACATTTTTCTGCTTTCGGATCAAGCTTCTTCCTCAACTCATCTGGAACATGTACATATGCAATACAGCCAAAAACTTTTCAGATGTGATAAGTTTGGCTTTTTACCTATAAACTTCTCTTCACGTGTAACTTGATGTACAGCAGCAGTCGGAATTCTGTTCATGATGTATACAGCAGTATGCACAGCTTCTGCTCAATAACAATGAGGCATATTCTTCTCAGCCATCAAGGCTCTTGCTATTTCTGCAATATGTCTATTTTTGCATTCAGCAACACTATTCTGTTGTGGTGTGTACCTGCATGAAAACTGATGCCGAATTCCATGATTTTTTAGAAAACTGTTGAACTCATTTGACATGTATTCACCTCCTCCATCAGATCTTAATGTTTGAATGTACTTCCCTGTCTGCTTTTCCACCATAACTTTAAAATTCTGGAAGTGAGTAAACACCTCGCTCTTCTCTTTCATGAAATATACCCATACTTTGCATGTATGGTCATCAATGAAAGTAACATAAAACCTGCAACCGCCCATAGATGTGGTCTTTGCTAGACCCCAAACATCTGTATGTACTACTTCTAGTACATTCTCACTAACATGCTTGTCATGTGGAAATGATGCTCTTGATTGTTTACCAAATTGACATGCTGCACATACCTTTTGTTGATATATTTAGGTAGTGATGTGTGTGAACACACTAGGACCGTCGGGGCACTTTTTTCCCTCTTTAGGAGGTTTTTTTCCACTGACTTGTATATATGCCTATTGCCCTAATGGGCTACTTATCTTTGTACATTCTCTAGTAATACATTCAGTATTGTGTGTTTGTGCTCCAAGCTTCTTCTTCTTCCTTGTGCTGTTTGCGTGCTTCCGCAGACGTCTATCTCCAACAATTGGTATTAGAGCAGGTTGTTGCTTCTTCTAGGGTGCCGTCAACACTCCTCCATTTGCAGTCTCAGATTCACACGAAATTTGGTCTAGCAGAACTCATCTGGGTAGTTTCGTTCAACTTTTTGAGATACAGTCAATTTTCTGCATCAAGGTATTTTAGTCACCAGCCATGGCTGAAAGCAGTGATGTATTCCGTATGTTGGCTGTTGAGGATAAGTTGGATGGTACCAACTACCCATTATGGGCTTATATGATGCGACATGTACTAGTTGCAAAAGGATTGTGGAACATTGTGTAGGGTGTTGAAAGACGTCCTATTACACCTGTAACAACAGGTACTGCAAATACAGGTGCTGGAGCTGATGAAAATGGTGTCGAAGATGATATTCCGCAGATTCCTATTCATGCTACTGTTTCTGTTGCACCTATTGCAGAGCAGATTCGCTGGGATGGCAGAGATGCCCAGGCACATGCATTGATAGCTTTGTCTTTCAACATGCCATTATTCCTCACATTTGCTCTTGCAGAACAGCAAAGGATGCTTGGGATACACTTACCACTTTGTACCAGGCTAGGAATGAGGCTCGTGTTGCTTACCTCCGAAAACAGTTGGAGAGTGAGCACATGAATGAAGGTGATTCTATGGACAGTTTCTTAACAAAGATCAAAGATTTGACGGAACAGTTGATTTCTGCTAATGAGGTTATACCAGATAGCTCACTTGTGCAG
This sequence comes from Ceratopteris richardii, assembly GCA_020310875.1. Classification (NCBI taxonomy): domain Eukaryota; kingdom Viridiplantae; phylum Streptophyta; class Polypodiopsida; order Polypodiales; family Pteridaceae; genus Ceratopteris; species Ceratopteris richardii. Next base: position 156,951,578 of record CM035414.1, read on the forward strand.
ACCGTTCTGAATGGTCTTCCTGATTCATATCAGAGTTCTGCTTCTACTCTTCGGTTAATGATGAAAGGCAATCCAAATGCCTTGTCATTTGAGGAGTTAGTCTCTATTTTATTGCAAGAAGATCAGTCCAGGCAGAACATGTCCATTATGTGTGTTGCAGAACAAGCTTTCCTGGCTAGTCAGAAGGGCAAAGGAAAATGGAGCTCTTCTACTAGTAAGCAGAAATCTGCAAATGTTGCACAATCGAAGAACCAAGATAAAGATGAGAAGAAATCAGAAAAGCAGAAATTGTTTTGCAAGTACTGTAAAGGAAATGATCATATCATAAAGAACTGTCCAAAACTGGCTGCTAAAGAGGCAAAGAAGAAAGAGGTTGGAATGGTTGTTGCAGAGGCCTCTGCACCAAAAACAGAGTCTGCAAATCTTGTGCAGGAAGTAGAATGGGCGTTTACTACTATCTGCACTTTTGACCCATCTTCTCATGATCAGTGCATGTCTGCAGTAGACTCAGATGTTTGGTACTTTGATAGTGGGGCTACCAAACATATTACCTCGCAGCATAGTTTCTTCTCTTCACTCAAGCCTGCCCCTACAGGGAATACTGTCACATGCGCCAATAACTCCTCTTATCCTGTTATGGGAGTTGGTAAGATCATTCTGACTACTGTTGATGGTAGTTCTTTCACTTTGTCGGATGCTTTATTTGTGCCAAGGATCAAAAAGAACCTGTTATCAGTTTCTGCATTAGCCAAGATTGGCTTGGTTGTGAAATTCGTTGATGACAGGTGGATTGTCCATGATCTCTCAAATGGTGAATTATTTCTTCTGGCATTTTATGTCGTGGGTTGTATAAGCTCATAGACTATGAAAGATCTGTGAATGATTCGGCATGTGTAGTTCATGATTCTCAGGCTATGTCAGATGCAAAGCTTTGGCATGCACGCTTTGGTCATCTGAATTTTGCTAGTTTGCTATGCCTGCAGAAATCTGAAATGGTGTCCTCTTGGCCCAAACTTGAGGCTCCTGGAAAACATGTTTGTGAAGGTTGTATTTTGGGCAAAATGCAGCGTTCTTCCTTTCCAAAAGATGGTTCAGTTCGGGCTACGTAGAAATTGAAGCTTGTACATAGTGATGTCTGTGGTCCTATGCAGACACCCTCTTTTGGAAATTACCTTTACTTCGTGACTTTCATTGATGATTTTTTCAGGCATGCATGGGTATATCCACTCAAAGCAAAGTCCGAAGTGTTCATGTGCTTCAAACAGTTTTTGGTTTTGGCTGAAAATTTATTAGCATGTTAAATGGGCACCCTCCGTTTTGATCGAGGGGGGGGAATATATGTCTTCAGATTTTAATGCATTTCTGGCTAAACGTGGGATAAAATACTAGTGTACAGTGCCGTATACACCTCAATAGAATGGAGTTGTTGAACGAAAGAACAGGTCACTCATGGAGATGGCAAGATGCATGGTCAAAATTCAGGCTTTACCACATAGTTTCTGGCTTGAGGCTGTCATGTGTGCAGCATATGTACTGAACAGGTGTCCCACTAAAGCGTTGCAGTCTATCACTCCATATGAGGCTTGGCATGACCGCAAGCCTGTTGATATATTTAGGTAGTGATGTGTGTGAACACTCTAGGACTGCCGTGGCACTTTTTTCCCTCTTTAGGAGGTTTTTTTTCCCCGGCTTGTATATACGCCTATTGCCCTAATGGGCTACTTATCTTTGTACATTCTCTAGTAATATATTCAGGATTGTGTGTTGTGCTCCAAGATTCTTCTTCTTCCTTGTGTTGTTCGCGTGCTTCCACAGATGTCTAACTCTAACAATTGGTATCAGAGCAGGTCGTTGCTTCATCTAGGGCGTCATCGACACTCCTCCGTTTGCAGTCTCAGATTCGCATGAAATTTGGTGAGCATACTCAGGGTGATTCAGAGATCAAAACTGCTTTGCTCTGTGGTGCCGAAATCGCGATCTGAGCTCGTTTCGGCCTCCGAACGCACTATCGCAGCGCTTGTGCAGGCTATTTCGTCCTTTTGCGCCAAAGGTATATACCAATTTCTGTTCGCTAGTTTAAGCGTCTCGAAGTCTGCTACAGGTCTAGCAGAACTTGTCTTGGCAGTTCCGTTCAACTTTTTGAGATACAGTCAATTTTCTGCATCAAGGTATTTTAGTCACCGGCCATGGCTGAAAGCAGAGATGTATTCTGTATGTTGGCTGTTGAGGATAAGTTGGATGGTACCAACTACCCATTATGGGCTTATATGATGCGACATGTACTGGTTGCAAAAGGACTGTGGAACATTGTGTAGGGTGTTGAAAGACGTCCTGTTACACCTGCGACTACAGGTACTACAAATACAGGTGCTTGAGGTGCTGGAGCTGATGAAGATGGTGTCGAAGATGATATTCCACAGATTCCTGTTCGTGCTGCTGTTTCTGTTGCACCTACTCCAGAGCAGATTCGTTGGGATGGCAGAGATGCCCAGGCACATGCATTGATAGCTTTGTCTGTCAAACATGCCATTATTCCTCACATTCGCTCTTGCAGAACAGCAAAGGATGCTTGGGATACACTTACCACTTTGTACCAGGCTAGGAATGAGGCTCGTGTTGCTTATCTCCGAAAAGAGTTGGAGAGTGAGCACATGAATGAAGGTGATTATGTGGACAGTTTTCTTACAAAGATCAAAGACCTGAAGGAACAATTGATTTCTGCTGATGAGGTTATACTAGATAGCTCACTTGTGCAGACCGTTCTGAATGGTCTTCCTGATTCATATCAGAGTTTTGCCTCTAATCTTCGGTTGATGATGAAAGGCAATCCGAATGCCTTGTCATTTGAGGAATAAGTCTCTGTTCTATTGCAGGAAGATCAGTCCAGGCAGAACAGGTCCATTATGCATGTTGCAGATCAAGCTTTCCTGGCTAGTCAGAAGGGCAAAGGAAAATGGAGCTCTTCTACTAGTAAGCAGAAATCTACAAATGCTGCACAATCGAAGAACCAAGATAAAGATGAGAAGAAATCAGAAAAGCAGAAATTGTTTTGCAAGTACTGTAAAGGAAATGATCATATCATAAAGAACTGTCCAAAACTGGCTGCTAAAGAGGCAAAGAAGAAAGAGGTTGGAATGGTTGTTGCAGAGGCCTCTACACCAAAAACAGAGACTGCAAATCTTGTGCAGGAAGTAGAATGGGCGTTTACTACTATCTGCACTTTTGACCCATCTTCTCATGATCAGTGCATGTCTGCAGTAGACTCAGATGTTTGGTACTTTGATAGTGGGGCTACCAAACATATTACCTCGCAGCATAGTTTCTTCTCTTCACTCGAGCCTGCCCCTACAGGGAATACTGTCACATGCGCCAATAACTCCTCTTATCCTGTTATGGGAGTTGGTAAGATCATTCTGACTACTGCTGATGGTAGTTCTTTCACTTTGTCGGATGCTTTATTTGTGCCAGGGATCAAAAAGAACCTGTTATCAGTTTTTGCATTAGCCAAGATTGGCTTGGTTGTGAAATTCGTTGATGACAAGTGTACAATCCATGATCTCTCAAATGGCGATGTGATTATTGCTTCTGGCATTTTATGTCGTGGGCTGTATAAGCTCATAGACTATGAAAGATCTGTGAATGATTCGGCATGTGCAGTTCATGATTCTCAGGCTATGTCAGATGCAAAGCTTTGGCATGCACGCTTTGGTCATCTGAATTTTGCTAGTTTGTTATGCCTGCAGAAATCTGAAATGGTGTCCTCTTTGCCCAAACTTGAGGCACCTGGAAAACATGTTTGTGAAGGCTATATTTTGGGCAAAATGCAGCGTTCTTCCTTTCCAAAAGATGGTTCAGTTCGGGCTACGCAGAAATTGCAGCTTGTACATAGTGATGTCTGTGGTCCTATGCAGACACCCTCTTTTGGAAATTACCTTTACTTCGTGACTTTCATTGATGATTTTTCCAGGCATGCATGGGTATATCCACTCAAAGCAAAGTCCGAAGTGTTCATGTGCTTCAAACAGTTTTTGGTTTTGGCTGAAAATCTGTCAGCATGTAAAATGGGCACCCTCCGTTCTGATCGAGGGGGGGAATATATGTCTTCAGATTTTAATGCATTTCTGGCTGAACATGGGATAAAACACCAGTGTACAGTGCCGTATACATCTCAACAGAATGGAGTTTCTAAAAGAAAGAACAGGTCACTCATGCAAATGGCGAGGTGCATGGTCAAAAGTCAGGCTTTACCACATAGTTTCTGGCTTGAGGCTGTCATGTGTGCAACATATGTACTGAACAGGTATCCCACTAAAGCGTTGGAGTCTATCACTCCATATGAGGCTTGGCATGACCGCAAGCCATCTGTTGCTCATCTGTGTGTTTTTGGTTGTTTGGCATATGCATTAGTGCCTGAACAACATCGCAGAAAATTGGATGATAAGGCAGTAAAATGTATTTTTGTTGGGTACAGTTCTGAAAGTAAAGGCTATCGTCTATATCATCCATAGACTAAACGCATTCTGGCTAGGCGTGATGTTGTCTTTGTGGAAGATGCTATTCAGCCATTGCTTTCATGTACTAAGGAGACATCTGTTAGCTCCAAAGACATATATGATAACTTTGATGCCTCTTTTTACAGGTGGATAGTCTAGTGTTGGTCCTAATGAGGCAACTTCTCAGCCTTTGCAGGTTTCATATGATGATGTAGATCATTCCATTTCTGATGCACATTTACATGATGCACTTGTTGATGAGAGAGCTGATATTGAGCAGGCAAAAACTATGCCAAAATGGCTGGTGCAAACTTTGCGTGATAGCAAATTAGATGCACCTTTGTCATATCGTACTCGTTCAGGCTCTCATAGTGCCTCCTTTGCATCAGATTTCTATGCTATGGCTGCATCTAGTCTCTGTGATGAGAATGAGCCTGTTTCTTTTGATGAAGCACAAAATTCAGAAAATTGGATGGCTGCTATGCAATCTGAATATGATGCTATAATGAAGAATGGTGCATGGTCTTTATGTGACTTGCCTCCTGGCAAGAAGGCCATTGGCACTAAGTGGGTATACAAACTGAAGCGTAAACCTGATGGTACAGTTGACAGGTATAAGGCTAGGCTTGTTGCAAAGGGTTATGCACAGGAAAGAGGCATTGATTTTGATGAGACCTTTGCATCTACATGCCGTATGACTACTGTTCGGAGCATTTGTGCACTTGCAGCCCATCATGGTTGGAATGTACATCATTTGGACATTAAAACAGCATTTCTGAATGGTGACTTGCATGAAGAAGTGTATGTTTTTCAGCCCCGTGGCTTTGTGCAGAAAGGGCATGAAAACCAGGTGTGCGGGTTAAAGAAGGCATTATATGGTCTAAAGCAAGCACCACGTGCTTGGTATGAGAAGATACATGCCTATCTGATTGCACATGGTTTTGAGAACAGTCCAACTGAAACCACCTTATATGTTAAGCGTGCTAATGATGTGCTTCTAATCATTGTTGTCTATGTTGATGACATGATGCTCACTGGTCCTATTGAGACACATATTGCTGATTTTAAGGCTGATTTGCATGCCTCATTTGAGATGTCTGATTTGGGGCATTTGCATCACTATTTGGGCATTCAGTTTATGCACATTGATGGTGGAATGGCTTTGTGTCAAACGAAATATATTGACACATTATTGCAGCGTTTTGGCCTTGAAGACTGTAAGCCTATTGCCACTCCTATGGAGACAGGTTTACGATTGAGTCTTCATGATGCTGGAGATGCATTTGATGTTGTTCTCTATCAGCAAGCTATTGGATGCTTGATTTACTTATGCATTACTCGGCCAGATATTCAGTTTGTTGTCTCACAGATGAGCACGTTTATGCATTGCCCAGGAGTCACACATTGGAAAGCGGTTAAGCGCGTCTTTTGCTACTTGAGTGGTACTCGGTTACTTGGGTTGTTTTATCCCAAGGGGGGATCACTACCGCCAGATTTGCATGCTTTTTCTTACTCAGATTGGGCTGGTTGCTATGACACTCGTGTGTCCACTAGTGGTTTTTGCTTCATGCTTGGTAGCTCATGTATATCTTGGTTGAGCAAGAAGCAACCTACTGTGGCCACTTCCAGTTGTGAGGCTGAGTATAGGGTAGCTTTCACAGCGACTGGCTCAGACGCCTTATGGCTGATTTGGGTGTTGGCCAGTCTTCTGCCACCACCATCTTCACTGACAGTCAGAGCGCATTGGCAGTTGCAAGGAACCTTGTGTTCCATGCTTGCACTAAGCACATTGAGGTGCATTATCACTATGTCAGGGAGAGGTTCTCTGCTGGGGAGATCAGCTTGGCATATGTGCCCACGCAGGAGAACATTGCAGACCTTTTCACGAAGGCTCTGCCTAGGGAGAAGTTTGAAGCTTTCCACAAAGCTTTGGGCTTACTTCCTTTTGTGGAGTGATTTCCACATAGCTTGGCACTTCCTTATACATGAGTGCCAGCTCCTTGTTCACCGCATCACTCCTAGGGGGGATTTGTTGATATATTTAGGTAGTGATGTGTGTGAACAAGGACTGCCCAGGCACTTTTTTCCCTCTTTAGGAGGTTTTTTCCCCCCGGCTTGTATATACGCCTATTGCCCTAATGGGCTACTTATCTTTGTACATTCTCTAGTAATACATTCAAGATTGTGTGTTGTACTCCAAGCTTCTTCTTCTTCCTTGTGCTGCTCGCGTGCTTCCACAGACGTCTAACTCCAACAAAGCCATGTGTTGCTCATCTGCGTGTTTTTTGTTGTTTCGCATATGCATTAGTGTCTGAACAACATCGTAGAAAATTGGATGATAAGGCAGTAAAATGTATTTTTGTTGGGTACAGTTCTGAAAGTAAAGGCTATCGTTTGTATCATCCACAGACTAAACGCATTCTAGTTAGCCGTGATGTTGTCTTTGTGGAAGATGCTATTGAGCCATTGCTTTCATGTACTGAGGAGACATCTGTTAGCTCCAAAGACATGTATGATACGTTGATGCCTCTTTTTACAGGTGGACAATCTAGTGCTGGTCCTAATGAAGCAACTTCTCAGCCTTTGCACGTTTCATATGATGATGCAGATCATTCTATTTCTGATGCAAATTTACATGATGCACTTATTGATGAGAGAGCTGATATTGAACAGGCAAAAACTATGCCAAAATGGCTGGTGTAGACTTTGCGTGACAGCAAATTAGATGCACCTTTGTCATATCGTACTTGTTCAGGCTCTCATAGTGCCTCCTTTGCATCAGATTGCTATGCTATGGTTGCGTCTAGTCTCCGTGATGAGAATGAGCCTATTTCTTTTGATGAAGCACAGAATTCAAAAAATTGGATGGCTGCCATGCAATCTAAATATGATGTTATAATGAAGAATGGTACATGGTCTTTATGTGACTTGCCTCCTAGCAAGAAGGCCATTGGCACTAAGTGGGTATACAAGTTGAAGCGTAAACCTGATGGTACAGTTGACAGGTATAATGCTAGGCTTGTTGCAAAGGGTTATGCGCAGGAAAGAGGCATTGATTTTGATGAGACCTTTGCACCTACATGCCGTATGACTACTATTCGGAGCATCTGTGCACTTGCAGCCTATCATGGTTGGAATGTACATCAGTTGGACATTAAAATAGCATTTCTGAATGGTGATTTACATGAAGTGTATGTTTTTCAGCCACGTGGCTTTGTGCAGAAAGGGCATGAAAACCAAGTGTGCATGTTAAAGAAGGCATTATATGGTTTAAAGCAAGCACCACGTGCTTGGTATGAGAAGATACATGCCTATCTGGTTGCACATGGTTTTGTGAAAAGTCCAGCTGAAAGCACCTTATATGTTAAGCGTGCTAATGATGTGCTTCTGATCATTGTTGTCTATGCTGATGACATGTTGTTCACTGGTCCTATTGAGAAGCATATTGCTGATTTCAAGGCTGATTTGCATGCCTCATTTGAGATGTCTGATTTGGGGCATTTGCATCACTATTTGGGCATTCAGTTTATGCAAGTTGATGGTGGAATGGCTTTGTGTCAAACGAAATATATTGACACATTAATGCAGTGTTTTGGCCTTGAAGACTGTAAGCCTATTGCCACTTCTATGGAGAGAGGTTTATGATTGAGTCTTCATGATGCTGGAGATGCATTTGATGTTGTTCTCTATCAGCAGGCTGTTGGATGCTTGATTTACTTATGCATTACTCGGCCAGATATTCAGTTTGTTGTCTCACAGATGAGCAGGTTTATGCATTGCCCAGGAGTCACGCATTGGAAGGCGGTTAAGCGCATCTTTCGCTACTTGAGTGGTACTCGGCTACTTGGGTTGTTTTATCCCAAGGGGGGATCACTACCGCCAAATTTGCATGCTTTTTCTGACTCAGATTGGGCTGGTTGCTATGACACTCGTGTGTCCACCAGTGGTTTTTGCTTCATGCTTGGTAACTCATGTATATCTTGGTTGAGCAAGAGGCAGCCTACTGTGGCCACTTCTAGTTGTGAGGCTAGGTATAGGGCAGCTTTCACAGCGAGTGTTGAGTGTGTGTGGCTCAGACGCCTTATGGTTGATTTGGGTGTTGGCCAGTCTTCTGCCACCACCATCTTCACTGACAGTCAGAGCGCATTGGCAATTGCGAGGAATCCTGTGTTCCATGCTCGCACTAAGCACATTGAGGTGCATTATCACTATGTCAGGGAGAGGTTCTCTGCTGGGGAGATCAGCTTGGCATATGTGCCCACCCAGGAGAACATTGCAGAACTTTTCACAAAGGCTCTGCCTAGGGAGAGGTTTGAAGCTTTCCGCAAAGCTTTGGGCTTACTTCCTTTTGTGGATTGATTTCCACATAGCTTGGCACTTCCTTATACATGAGTGCCAGCTCCTTGTTCACTGCATCACTCCCAAGGGGGATTTGTTGATATATTTAGGTAGTGATGTGTGTGAACACACTAGGACTGCCTGGGCACTTTTTTCCCTCTTTAGGAGGTTTTTTTTCCCCGGCTTGTATATACGCCTATTGCCCTAATGGGCTACTTATCTTTGTACATTCTCTAGTAATACATTCAGTATTGTGTGTTTGTGCTCCAAGCTTCTTCTTCTTCCTTGTGTTGTTCGCGTGCTTCCGTAGACGTCTATCTCCAACACCTTTTGCATTTCTGCAACTTTGAAATTTGGTAGTCCATGGACAATCTCCTTTGACTGCATCAGTTTCAGCCTTTGCAAGTTTGCATGTCCAATGCGTTTGTGCCATATCTCTATATCTGCAATAACCCCTGCACCTTTTGCAAACATGGCTGCATTCATTTCAGGAATCTTCACATTTAAGGTGAACATCCTACCCACTTTGTTTCCTTTGGCAACCAATCATCCATCCTGCTTGTACTCTTCTACATATAATCCATCAGCATTGAACCTAACTTGTAATCCCTGGTCAACCATTTGTCCAACAGAAACCAAATTCTTCGTTATATTCGGAACATGTATCACATCAACGAGATGTTCTACCTTTCCGTCCTGTTAGACGGCCGCCGAACAAGGACAATTGTACTTAGACAGAGAGCTTTAATGCGCGGTAAAGAAAGATTCGCGCAAACCTTGTAACAGACTTCTATTTAAAGCAATGAAAGGAAAGCGGTAGAGAGCCGCAGTTTTTGAGAAGAGCCCGTGCTTTTGTTGGGAATTGTAGAGTGTTGTTGGTTAAGTCTCGAGCCGCGGTGTTTGGGAATTACAAGTGTAGTATTGTATATGTATGTGTTCTGTTCCGTCTGTTCCACTAAGTCCGTTTTGGAAGTTGTGAGCATACTGTTTGAGACTGTGTGTGCTGTGTCAATGAGAAGATTGAGCTCTGTTCTTTTCTATTCGCTTCTGTCTGTTCTACTATCCTCCCTGTAGTGCAGAGTTACTATTCGGTAGTCCTGTGCTGCGAATCTGTTTGGTGATAGTTATATGCAGTTCTGGATTTCTTCACGGAATAAGTGTTATTTATCATCCTTCTATTGAACAAGGGACTGTGTAAGGTCGAAGCGAACTAATTGCGTGTTAGCATTTTTCTGTTAAGCGACCAGGTTCGATACAATAGTCTGCGTTCACTGTGGATTCCGATCCCAAGAAGGACTCGTATCGGTAAGGGTCGGTACGTGAATGAAAGCATTGATAAGTTTGTGACAAATCGACTATTGGTAGGAACTTGTTGCTTGAGTTTGGTATACAATAAGTTTGCGTAGCCTCGAGTATAGCTGTCTGTTGTGTTATTGTTCAGTATACCTATCTGTCACAAGGAAGTAGTACATTGAGTAGTATTCGGTTAATAAAGTTGAGTATTCTACTAGTTATAAGTCAGAACAGGACTACTGCTCTGTTACTATAGCAGGTCCAGTCCAGAAGTTCTAAGTCCCCGCACGCCGAATAGTTATCAGTAGTCAGAGTCAAATATTGAGCTAAGACGCGATGGAGTATTTATGAGTGTGTGAGAAGTTGGGAAAATAGTACAGGGCCTCTGTCTAACAGACCCCTACCACTCCCAAGGACCCACGTGGCTAAGAGAACGGTCGCGGTTAGAAGATTTGGAACCAATTGAACGTGAAGCATTTGAATAGGAAGTAAAGTAACGCTTAACTCATAAATAGTTTAACATTTGGCGCCGTCTGTGGGAAAGTGGCAACTGTTTACCAGTCTCTGCGGTAAAGTAGCATTTGATTACGAGTTACTTGTGAGAAAGTGGCATTAGAGTGCTAAGCGGTTTGTAAGAAGCAAACATCCAGTAACATTTGATTTACTGACAGTAGCAACAGACCCAGATTGTTGCAAACTGCTCAGATAGTATCATTGGGCAATGATACATGCCGGTTACTCGGTCTAGCGAAACGTATCCTAGGACCCAGATGACGGGAACAAGAAAAGTACAAAAAACAACTCTAGGAGAAGAAGGTATAACGCGACCTGACTCAGTGGTCGAGCAAGTTAAGGATGCTAGAATTAATTCCGGTCATATTCTGGTGGAACGATCAGCGCCTTTGGTACATGCTGGTGTCACTTCGACCCAGCCTAACCAAAGTACAGTAATTCCAAAATCTATCAAGACGCCGCTGGAGATTAGACAAACTCTAGGAAAAGAAATCAGTAAAAGCGAAAAAACGCTACAGTCTGGTAGATCGTCAGCTCATTCCGGTGATATTCCGGTGATAGAAACACCAACTGGCGGTCAAGGATTAGCATTTTTTGCAGAATCCTCAGCCAGACCCGCGTGTCTGGAAGAAAGATTTCGGATATTGGATATCCAGAAGGAAGGAGAGCTATTCGAAGCTGAGGTCCGAAGTATCCTGCGCAAAAACAGCACACCGGAAGGCACGCCATCCGGCGATCCAGATTCTGATAGTTCAACTAATCAACCTCGAGATATAGAAGAAGGACCGGAGACACCCACGATGAACGGACAACAACAACAACAACAGTTAGGTCAACCAAGGCCGCCTCCAACAGGAGTAACCTACACGAAATTCGGTGGATTCCCAGGAGATGACCCAGACGCTCATGTACGAACTTTTGAGATAAGTTATGCAGTTCTTAACCATCCACCAGATCAGGCATACAAGGCCATTGTTTTTCAATCTACTCTGGTCAATGAAGCGGCTAGATGGCTTACGGAATACGACATTAATCATTTCGGTACCTATGATGCAGTACGAGATGCCTTTCTACAACGATTCAGACTAAAGAAGAATCCTGCTGAAATCTTTGAGTATCTACAGAGCAACCGACAGAAGGCAAATCAGATTGTCCAGGAATACGCTACTCTCTTCAGAACACATTTACGGCAGATACCACAGGCACATGCTAATCTACCTGACGATGTCATCTCTCAATGGTTTATCAATGGACTAACCCCACAACTGAAGCAGATTATGATCATCAAATGTGTTGGAGCAATGACACTGGATGCAGTCATTGAAATGGCTCCACAGTTGGAATCCAAGGTTGGTGGATTTTCAGAAGACTTGGAATGGTTAAGGACAAACAAAAATATGACTGAAGATATAACCAGGCAAGTATACTGCACCACGTGCAAAAATTCAGGGCATACAAGTGCTAACTGTGCGCTAAATCAAACATTCTGCGCTATCTGCAACACTGCCGAACACTCCACCGGAAATTGTGTCTACAATGCTAGAATACAGGGAACAGCAACAGTCAATGCTGTTATTCAAGAACATGGACAGGCAGCGAATCACTATGTACCTCCGCAACTGAGAAACAACCAGCCACAGGGATATCGAAACTACCGAGGGCAGAGGAACAATAACTATAATGCAAACCGCTCGCAGAACGAACCACCACCGGAAAATCCCAATTTACCACCGCCACGCTGTCATTTTTGTGGTGAATTCGGACACATTCGAAGATATTGCAAAGACGCAGCTGAGTATGATCAAAGGAAGAAGGAGCGGCAAAACCCAATGGCCAACATGGTACAAATTACACCGGTGGAAACGCAAACTGCTACAGTCCAGACCCGATCAGGTAAACAACTGCAACCAGCAGCAGAAGTATTTGAACCGGGGATACGAGAACAACATAGGATGTATAACAGGGCTAGTCACTGGACCGCCACAGAACCACCAGTGTTCCCAAAACCCATTCCGATGACTCAGACCTCATCGACAAAAGAAGGAACACAACAAGAGGAAGCAGCAGCAGAACAACCATCAGTAGTAGACATAACAGCAGATACTTCGGCAACAGCAGAGACCTCAAGTTCAAAGGAGCAGGATAACCAATCTCAGCAGGCCTGGGAAATTTTATCCAAGGCATCTATCACTCTACCTCTCGGCCAACTACTGGCATTAGTACCTGGTGTTCGACAACAGTTCCAGCAACAGTTCAGTCCAGTACCTTCTTGTATTCCGGCGACAGCAGCAGTTCAACCAGAGCCTGATTCTATGGTTGATCATTCAGTCCCCTTGATTACAGTATGGTATAAGAATCATAAGATTACACAGGTATTAATTGATGGAGGCTCTGGTGTCAACATTGCAACTACAGCCTTATGCGATAGGTTAGGATGGACTGACATTGAACGAGTTCAATTTTTTGTCAGAATGGCGGACCAATCTAGAGTCCACCCTGTAGGACTTGTGCGAAATATACCCATTACTTTACAAGGTACGACCTTCAAAATGAATTTTGTCATACTAGATTTGTCGGAATCCACTTTGGATTACAACCTTCTTTTTGGCCGACCTTGGCTAAAGCATGCAAAGGTAATACAAGACTGGTCTGCGCAAGAGCTCACATTCAAGGATGCCAATCGTAGATATGTAGTAAAATTAGATGCTATACAACCTTGCGAACTGCATGCCAGACCATATTTGGCGGAACCAGTTCATATGTTAGATGGACTATCGGATGATGAAGAAGAGCAATTTCTGAAGAGTAACGCCGATTTAATGTCTCTAGGAACTGTTGATCTGCAGCCCGTCATCGATAACTGGAACACTTTAGTTTGTGCAGTAGTAGCTATCACCGAAAAGTCTGACCAAGCAGATATTGAATTACAACCACTATTCAAGCCAACAGAGGATACAGAGAACCCGCAACAATTTTATGTCCCTGAAGACCAGCTGATCACGTACAATCTAGGAGACAAGGACCATCCTCGATCTGTAAAAATAAGGCAAAACTTACCGGAAATCTTTCAGGCTAATTTGATTCAGCTTCTTCGTGAATTCTCAGACGTCTTTGCATGGGATTACAAAGACATGAAAGGATTAGATCCGCGTATATATCAGCACAGAGTCATGTTGAAGCCTGAAGCTAAACCGAATAGGCAGCCTAGCTATCGGATGAATCCCAATTATGCATCTCAGGTAAAAGCCGAACTTGACAGATTACTAAAGGTAGGATTCATCGTACCAGTAGAGCATGCTGAATGGATCTCGCCAATTGTGATTGTACCAAAGAAAAACAAGCAATTACGAATCTGTGTGGATTATCGGAAATTGAATGTAGCAACAGTACCAGATCCTTTCCCGATCCCCTTTTTGGATACCATGCTTGATAGGGTAGCAGGCCACGAAATGTATTCATTCTTAGACGGCTACAGCGGTTACAATCAGGTTAGAATGGCTGAAGAAGATATACCAAAAACTGCTTTCATTACCAATTGGGGTGTCTTTGCCTGCACCGTAATGTGGTTCGGATTAAGAAATGCACCAAGCACATTTCAAAGATGTATGCAAGAGATATTTTCTCCCTATCATACTTCATTCATGCAAGTATACCTTGACGACTTCTCAATCTTTGGGAAGATGATAGCACATTTAAGTCATTTGCGATATTGTTTTCAGAAGTGTAGAGAATATAGACTCTGTCTTAACCCAAACAAATCCGTGTTTGCGGTTTCGTGTGGCAAACTACTTGGGCATATTGTATCTGCTCAAGGTATCCGAGTAGATCCAGATAAGATTTCGGCAATTTTAGAAGCCCCGGTACCCGCAACTCCAAAAGAAGTAATGCGTTTTATGGGTCAAATACGGTGGCATGGCAGACACTTACGGTGGCTTGCTCACCTCGCAGTACCACTGAACAGGCTAATCACAAAAACTCCCCGACAGTTTGAATGGACTAAAGAATGCCAAACTACATTTGATCGGCTCAAGTATCTCCTGACGTAAGCCCCAATTTTACAACCACCGGACTGGGACAATCCGTTCCATGTTTTTGTCGACGCTTCAGATATTGCAATCGGCAGTATTCTGATGCAGCAAACAGATAAGTGGTTTCGCCCTGTTTATTACGCCAGTAGAAGGCTTGCACCGGCAGAAAAGAACTACTCCACTACTGAAAGAGAATGTCTAGGATTGATTTACTCAATCAAAAAGTTCAGACATTATCTACTCGGCCGGAAGTTTACCTTTCATGTGGACCATGCTGCCCTTGTTTATCTAGTAAGACAGCAGCATTTAGGTGGACGATTAGCACGATGGGTGCTACTTTTACAAGAATTCGACTATGACGTCATTCACCGACCCGGAAAAGCACATGCCCTAGCAGATTTCTTATCTCGCCTGGATTCCGGTGAAACTCCGGTAGGCATAGATGACACGACTCCTGTGATTTATAATGCTGAACCACTATCCGATGAGACGGCCAACCCACAAGCACCATCTACATACTATGATCAGATTCTAACTTTTCTCACCGAAGGATGCTTCCCATCTGAGACGACCAAGGCAGTTCGAAGGAAATTGGCAGTCTTTAGCTGCCGATTCCGGCTAGTAGCAGGAGAACTATATTATGCAGATCATACTGGAATCTTACTTCGTTGTATTCCACCTCATGAGGTTAATTCAGTTATCACTTTGGCGCACTCAATTCCTTCTGGTGGCCATTTTGCAGTAGACTTAACTCACCGGAAAATTCTGCAAGGAGGTCTCTGGTGGCCAACGATGTACAGAGATGTCGCACAGTTTGTTAAACAATGTGATACTTGTCAAAGAACTGGTCAGCCTTTACAACGGCATCTTTTTCCTCTGCAACCCATCTTACCATTAGAACCTTTTCAGAAATGGGCTCTAGATTTTATCGGGCCAATTACACCTCCAGCCGTATCCAGTAACAATCAATATATACTGACTTGCACAGATTACGCAACTAGGTGGGCAGAAGCCTGGGCTTTACGGTCTGCTATAGCGGTTACGGTAGCAAAATGCCTACTCACGGATGTCTTCCCACGATTTGGCTTACCCCTGGAAATTGTCTCAGATCAAGGCACTCACTTTGTAAACAATCTAATGAAGGCCCTCACACAATCATTCCAGGTCACACATAAATTTAGCTCTCCTTATTATCCACGTGCCAATGGATTGGCCGAAAGTACAAACAAATCACTGTTGAATATCCTCCGGAAATTGATCATGGAAGCACCGGAAAGATGGGATCAACTACTACCTGCAGTATTATGGGCATACCGGACTACATATAAGGTAACAACAGGCTTGACACCTTTCAAACTAGCTTATGGCTCAGAAGCAATAGCACCCATGGAAATAGTCATCCCAAGTCTGCGTGTAGCAATCACTCAGAAGATGCTACCGGAACATTCACTGACAGCACGAATGGACGCACTCAGAGAACTTGATGAGCACCGATGGCTCAGTTTTTTAACTATACGCGAAGTACAACTAAGGCAAGCCAAGACACACGATCGATATTTGAAGACTCCAATCTTTTCGGTAGGCCAGCTTGTACTCTTCTATAACGCAAAATCGGATAGAGCAGCAGGAAAATTCAAACTCCGATGGTTCGGCCCTTTCAAGATTTCAGAACAAGTCGGTCCGACAACCTTTTGGTTGACTACGTTGACTGGAACTCCACTCCCCAAGGTAATCAATGGGTCGAAGCTGCGGCCGTATTATCCCACTACTAGTACGCATTAAATTATTCCGCGGCGAACCGCGTTTTGTATAAATTTTTGCGTTTTTCTTTTTTCTCCCTTTTTAGTCGTTTTCTGTACAAATCTTTATGTTACCAGCCGCCCATCTCTACCAGTACGCACGCCAGCATGAAACAGTATCATTCTCGCACCGCACAATGATACCCACCCCCACCGTGTCCTCCTTATTTAACCCCCTCGGTTGCGCCAAAAAACGCTATTGTGTTCTCGAGATTATACGTATTATCCCTGTCCTCTGTGTTGCCTGTAAGTGTGCTCGTGAACACCATGGAAGCGCTAGCCAACTACGCTGCTTTCCGTGATGGTATCCCGATAGACGTTGGCGAATACCTACGCTGCAGAGGGTTGGCTAACTTCGTTGAGTTTCCCTGGCACTCAGTGGAAGCCCATCCCTTCTCCGCACAGATCATCCACGCCATCGCCCAATTCCCCATCACCGAACGACAGTGGGTCTTCCCTTCCCTCCCATCCAGAACCGTCATCACCTTCCAAGCCTTCTCTGCAGCCTACCGCCTCCCCTCGCAAGGCCGCGAAAATGGCCCTAGCATCCCTGTCGCTCGCATGACCGAACTCTTCCCCCGCTCCTCATCAAACGAATATGCCATTCTCTGCCGCCCAGAACCCGAACGGTCCGCCCTACAGTTCCTCGTAGCAATCCTCAACCTGCAAAAACGAACATACGGCATCTCTCGCCCCTTCTATTCCGCCCTGGAGTTAGCCACCCGCGAACCTGTCAACTTTGCCTCTTATTTCTTCCAACGAATTCATAAGGAATCCGTCGCTATAGTAAAACAACTCCAAAAGGGCACCTCTCCGCGCTCTCGCCTTCCCCACATCATCTCCTTCCTCTTCCCAACCATTCTCGCCGCACAACCCCCACCCACAGGCCCAGCACTTAGGCACGAAGAATCAGCACACCCGCTCGATGAATCTGACGAAGAAGACGAAGAGATCAATCAACTCTTCCACACTAAACGAATCCGGATCAGCTCTTCCGAAAGCGAAGTCCAAGGATCCGCCCGAAAGAAACACGATGCCGAAGAGGATAAACAAGAAGAAACATACCACGACACCGCCACTTCAGTACACAACGACACTTCGACAGAGCAACAAGACCAGCAAAACCAAGCAAACACAGAGATAGTGTCCACCGAAAAGGAATCCGAGCATCAACAGGACGAACCGGAATCCGCCACAAAAGCACTGGATGAACTTATCGCAGCCATCAATCATACAGAAGCCGAACAACAGACAGTTGCAAAGGTAACCACGATTGACTCTGTTCTGCCCACCCCATCTGTCAACCCCGACCTCCCACCGGAACCATCCCGCCGACCCGGTTCTGAACCTACACCCTCCTCCTCTTCCTCCCCTAACTACTCTCCGCCAAACTCCCAGAACCTACTCACCGATACCTCCTCTCAGCCTCGTCAACCACCACCACCACCCAACGTATTTTCGGAACTAGCCTCCATGGGGCAATTCCTCATGCATTTATCACACCAGCTACCCATACAGTTTAAGGAAGCCACGGACAATCTGAAGGCAGAATACCAATATAAGGTCGACGTCCTGGAAGCTGACATCACCCCCCTCCAGGAAGAAATCGAAGCCATAAAGACTGAGAGCCATCAGCTACAGACACAGTTAGCAGAACTCCAAGCCAAATTCTCGGCAGAACAGACTCTAGTAGAGCAAAGAGATGCAGCCCTCGAGCAACTTGCAGCCAAAGAACGACTCCTACACGCCGCGCATGAAGAAATCCGAGCCCTGAAGACCACCCTCCATGAAAACGAAGAAATCAACGCCTCTCTCGAAGAGTTGATCGCAGAGACAAAGACTCAATTGCAGGAGTCCATCTAGAAGAATCAGGACCAACAGAAAGAAACCGAACAAGTCCAAGAACAGTTACGACGAGCCGAAGAATGCGCAGATGAGGTTAACGCTATCCTAAAACGCCAACTGATATGGGAAGGACAATACCTCAAGGATATCGACAAGACGCGCAGAGACCGAGATGCGTTCAAGAAAACTCTCGATTTCCAAACTCAGCAGTTTGAACGACTAGACAACCAAGTGCGCAACCAGAAGGAGTACATTATAGAGCTGAAAACCAAACTGACCAAAATGCAGACAGCCCGCGATGCGGCATTAGCTAACGAATTTTACTTACAAGAGGCTTTCCTTCAAACCCAAGCCGAAATTTTGTTAAATCAAGCCATAGCCCTTAGTGCAGTAAGAACCGACGCCCAATTACTAGAACCCACCACCTTAGTACAGATGTTAGAAACTCTCAAAAAGAAAATTACCCGAACATTTAGGCTCGCCCGAAGTATGTACTTAGAAGGCCTAGTATCCAAACCGTAGGAACCTGCGGGTTCGAGTCCACCGTGCGTGCCAGTGTTAGACGGCCGCCGGACAAGGACAATTGTACTTAGACAGAGGGCTTTAATGCGCGGTAAAGAAAGATTCGCGCAAACCTTGTAACAGACTTCTATTTAAAGCAATGAAAGGAAAGCGGTAGAGAGCCGCAGTTTTTGGGAAGAGCCCCTGCTTTTGTTGGGAATTGTAGAGTGTTGTTGGTTAAGTCTCGAGCCGCGGTGTTTGGGAATTACAAGTGTAGTATTGTATATGTATGTGTTCTGTTCCATTTGTTCCACTAAGTCCGTTTTGGAAGTTGTGAGCATACTGTTTGAGACTGTGTGTGTTGTGTCAATGAGAAGATTGAGCTCTGTTCTGTTCTGTTCGCTTCTATCTGTTCTACTATCCTCCCTGTAGTGCAGAGTTACTATTCGGTAGTCCTGTGCTGCGAATCTGTTTGGTGATAGTTATATGCGGTTCTGGATTTCTTCACGGAATAAGTGTTATTTATCATCCTTCTATTGAACAAGGGACTGTGTAAGGTCGAAGCGAACTAATTGCGTGTTAGCATTTTTCTGTTAAGCAACCAGGTTCGATACAATAGTCTGCGTTCACTGTGGATTCCGATCCCAGGAAGGACTCGTATCGGTAAGGGTCGGTACGCGAATGAAAGCATTGATAAGTTTGTGACGAATCGACTATTGGTAGGAACTTGTTGCTTGAGTTTGGTATACAATAAGTTTGCGTAGCCTCGAGTATAGCTGTCTGTTGTGTTATTGTTCGGTATACCTATCTGTCACGAGGAAGTAGTACATTGAGTAGTATTCGGTTAATAAAGTTGAGTATTCTACTAGTTATAAGTCAGAACAGGACTACTGCTCTGTTACTATAGCAGGTCCAGTCCAGAAGTTCTAAGTCCCCGCACGCTGAATAGTTATCAGTAGTCAGAGTCAAATATTGAGCTAAGACGCGATGGAGTATTTATGAGTGTGTGAGAAGTTGGGAAAATAGTACAGGGCCTCTGTCTAACAGACCCCTACCACTCCCAAGGACCCACGTGGCTAAGAGAACGGTCGCGGTTAGAAGATTTGGAACCAATTGAACGTGAAGCATTTGAATAGGAAGTAAACTAACGCTTAACTCATAAATAGTTTAACAGTCCTCCATAGACAATGCTATGTTTCCTGTATGCTCAATAGGATGCGATGTGTCATCACCTGTTTTAACATATCCAGGAACTGGCATTTTTTGCAAACTACTAAACCATTTTGCATGACTAGTCATGTGATTTGAAGCACCTGAATCAACGTACCAGACATTATCACTCAATTTTCAAACACCAGCAGACATCGTATTCATCATGTGATGTTGAACCATAAACAGCTTCTCAGAATCATCTGCACTTGTGGATGCATAGTTGTTTTGTTGCCTTCTCTTATTTTGATTCTTTAACCTGCAATCAAGTTCAAAGTGTCCAGGTTTACCACAATTCCAGCATCCTTTACTATCATTACCTGAATCATTTCTTTGGAAACTTTTGTGACCTCTTTGGCTCCCCCTACCTCGAAACTGTCCTCTTGCTCCTGAATGATTATGTTGTTGACCTTGGTCTTGGTTACTATTTCCTCTTCCACTTCCAAAACCTCTACCTCTGCCTCTTCCTCTGCCAGAGTAGAATACGTGCTCAGAACTAGGCTTTCCTTGGGAGTTTGAGTCCTCACCAAGATTCTTTTCTTCAATAATCAGCATAGATACCAAATCAGCAAAATTCGGAATATTTTCCCTGGTCTGTATAGAAGTTCTGAACTGCTTATATGCAGCTCCTAAACCACGAAGGCACACTTCCACCTTATCATCATCATCGACATTCACGCCAATAGATGCAAGTGACTCACATATGCTTTTGATTTTTAGATTGTAGTCACTTATCGACATGCTCTTTTTCTCCAATGTATGCAGCTCGTTCTTGAGTTGCAATTTCCGTGCCTTTGTATTGGTCTCGTACAAAGTGACCAAATTGTTCCAAGCCTCTTTTGGAGTCTTGGCATCCTGTATGTGTCCAATCATGCTATCTTGTATGCTAACAGATAGCCAATACATTACCTTTCGTGCTCCTTGATTGCATTCCTCATATGCTCTTAACTGTTCTGTAGTCCGATTCCTTTCCAGTAACTGTGGAGCATTTTCATTCTCTCCTTCGATGTACTTCCAGTAGCCTTTTCCCATCAAGAAATTCGTCATTCTGAATCTCCAAGCATGGAAGCTGTTCTTGTCCAGCTTATCGCTCATAAGCTGACTCGTTCCATCTGCGTTTGCCATTTCTGCAACAATTCAGAACACCGCAACACACTACAAGCAACACTTCTATTTGAACACTGTCGCACTCTGACGTGACAGTTCGATCTCAAAAAAACACATTTTTCGTGTATCAACAGTACACGGAATCGCTTGAAATTCTGAATCTGGAATATATGAGTGTCGCCAATCACAACACAAGTTACAGTTTCTAAAACTAACCTGGTTTTTCACCTTGCGAGCTCGAAACGGAGGTCGAGATGGCTTCGAAACTTTGATCTGACAAAAACGAGTGACCCTAAAGGGCTAACTCACGAAAATATTTTGAGGTCTTCTACCTTCATGACGATTTTCGTAGCAAATGGAGGCCGTTTGTGAAATCGCGTTTTCTCCATGCCTTGCCGTGCAGTCTTCACCGTCGCCTTCTCCACAAGCTCTCTACAGCCACGCTGGCTCTGATACCATGTCACGAGGAAGGAGATAAGGAAGAGAGCTCACACACACACTCTCACTCTCTAGGAGAAGCACACACACAAATTGAGGTAAGGAAGAATGATCTTCTTCCTCTTCTTCTTCTATTACATAAAAGGAATGTACAAGAATGACCTAAAAAACAAGAATACAACAAGTGCAATATATAAAGACCAGTACATAAGGAAAAACCTAATGTCCGCGAATGAGTGAGCTGGCAAGAAACAAATGTGTCATCACTCTCGGTAGATAAATCTAATAAAGCTCAATGAAGTATCCCTGACATATACTGGCGTGACCACTATACATGTCAGAGAAACAAAAAACTGGTACGTGTCATCCTGGATCATCACATGTTGAGCTTGATATCTCAACAAAAAATACAATGGCACTCTTAGGGTGGGGGTGATCCACGTCACCCTCTTAGTACACTTAAACACAATCAATACAAGGGTACTCTTAAGGTAGGGGTTGTCCATGCCGCCCTCTTAGTACACTTAAACACAATCAATACAAGGGTACTCTTAAGGTAGAGGTTGTCCATGCCGCCCTCTTAGCACCAATACACGAAACACAAAACAATCACAAGAAAGAGATTCCCAATGACAAGAGGAGCCAAGTGGTACCACAATCTTCAATGGGTTTGGGAATGATGGAGAAGATGGGAGGAAGATGGAAGGAGTAGGAAATGAGAGAAGAAGAGAGGGTGTATTGGGTAGAATAAGCAAAGGTTAAGGGTAATGGAAATGGAGGAATTGGATAAATGAACTTGATTGACATAGAATATGTTACCAAGACATGGGGGACTTATAAATTAGGAGCTTGCATAGCTCTATCAATACAATGACATAGGGTAGACTCCTTCTGCTAGGTTTGGAGTGCCCACTACACCCACAGCGTGTACCTGCATACAATTCTTCTTGGTCTTGGAGGGCACCCAAGGGCTCCTTTTGCAAGGAGAGCTAGTCATATCTTCAGTGGTGGGGCCCACTTAACTTCTATCTTTCTTAATTATTTTA
>CM035414.1:156979187-156986687 GCA_020310875.1 Ceratopteris richardii
GGATGGGCCTTGTAAGGATCCCTAATTTTTAGAGATTAAAATTAAGAAATTGTGATTAAGGGGGCCATTCAAAAACCACTAGTGGTTTTTGCATTAAAATATTGATATAAAGATTCTATGATCAAAAGTCTTAAGTTGAAGCATTTGGAGCCTTTAGATCTTGAAAATCGATGGCTTTTATAAAACGAGATCTTCCAAAAAATCTTGTCATGTGAAACATTGACCGCATTGTAGAACGATAGCACAGTAGAGAGAGATGGAGTTTGGATCACTATGAACCCTTGATCAAACTTTGATCCAACGGACAAGCGTGATCTTCGCTGAATCATTTACGTGCACTACTATGAGCCATCAGATGTAATCGGTTTGATGGACGAGATCTTCGCGTGGCTTTTGGAAGGGCATAGAAGAGAGAGAACATGGGAGGGGGATAGTAGAGAGAGAATGATTTTTGAATACATATCGGCCTTTAGATCAAAGATGTATCCAATGGTCCTCCATAAATGCAGTTGATTCAAGTTGCACAACTTATCAACAGTCGTTCGATTCAGTCTTCATCCGATTGTTGCTGGCAAATGGCGCCGATCCCTACCTGACTTAATTGAGTGCCATCAAACGCAAACTCATCTCAGCCATTCGATATGAAACGATCCTACGACTGCCCGCAAACGGGGTTGAGCGACCTGTCTAAACTGACCACTTTTCATAACCACATCTCAACCATTGATCTTGACTTGATCCAATGGCGTATGTTTATTTGTGAAAAGTTTTTAGCATATAATATGAACCACACGATATCCGAGTAATCCAAGGATTCACGATCAATCTTGGTTCGAATTTCTTCCTTACAAACCACTCCGCTCAAGAATACCACGAGTGAATGGTTGTTTTGGAGTCTTTGACTAACAAAAAACAAGGGAAGCCTACTCCTAGCCTAGTAGATTAAAGCACTAGACTGTGGCCACTGCTCTCTCCTCATTGGTGGATCACTAATCACCCTCTAATCTAAAAGGCCCATCCAGGGTCCATTTTTTCCCTAATGATTATTTGTGGGTTGAGGCTGTAAATACAGCCACATATT
Source organism: Ceratopteris richardii (assembly GCA_020310875.1). Taxonomy (NCBI): domain Eukaryota; kingdom Viridiplantae; phylum Streptophyta; class Polypodiopsida; order Polypodiales; family Pteridaceae; genus Ceratopteris; species Ceratopteris richardii. The sequence goes on from CM035414.1 coordinate 156,980,269, forward strand.
TGGTCAATAGGCTAGCATATAAAGCTTTGCAAGGTATGACACCATGTGAAGCTTGATGGGGTAAGAGACCTACATTAGATCATTGAAAAGTATTTGGTTTCTTAGCCTATGCTTATGTTCCTTCTCATTTAAGGCATAAATTGGAACCAAAGGCTGAAAAAATATATGTTCATTGGTCATAATGATAAGCAAATGGGATACAAGTCCATCTACAAAGCAATTTCTTGTATCAAAGGATGTCACATTTTATGAGAAAAGTACTTGGTACTCATGTACAAATAATACTTATGCAGGTCTTGAAAAAACATTGAATCAGAAGAAAGGTAAATCAAAGGTTTAAATTTTTTAAGAAGAAGAGAACAATGAAGCACTAGTTGAAGTTGAAGAAATTCCAAGATTTGATCTAGAATGTTATGAACCAAAAACTTCAAGAAGAGAACTCAGAAGATCATCAAGGTACAAATGGCAACCCACAAGGTATAGCTATGATAATTCATTCTTGACTACTAAAGATTATGCTTACATGATAAAAGCAGATGAAGGTCCATCCACATATGATGAAGCCAAACGAAAGAAGAATTGGGAAAAAGCTATGAAGGAAGAGTATGATGCACTCATTGAGAATGAGAATTGAGAATTGGTACATAAGCCAATTAATCAAAAGGTAATTGGATGTAAGTGGTTTTACAAAACAAAAAGATTTGCAGATGGAAGTGTGCCTCGATACAAAGCCAGACTTTTTGTCAAAGGATATGCACAGACATATGGTGTGGACTATGATGAAACTTATAGTCTTGTTGCAAAGATGACAACCATAAGGACTCTCATAGCTATTGCTGCTTGCAAAGGTTGGAAATTATCTCAATTAGATGTGAAGAATGCATTTTGAATGGTATACTTCAGATGAAGTTTACATGGAACAACCAGATGGTTTTAAAGATCAATTTTATCCAGATCATGTGTGCAAGCTCAAGAGATCTTTGTATGGCTTGAAGCAGACCCTAAGGGCATGGTGTTGGAGATAGACGTCTGACGAAGCACGCGAACAGCACAAGGAAGGAGAAGAAGCTTGGAGCACAACACACAATACTGAATGTATTACTAGACAATGTACAAAGATAAGTAGCCCATTAGGGCAATAGGCGTATATACAAGGGGGGGGAGGGGGGGGGGGGAAACCTCCTAAAGAGGGAAAAAAGTGCCCCAGTGGTCCTAGTGTGTTCACACACATCACTACCCTAAATATATCAACAAATCCCCCTGGGGAGTTATGCGGTGAACAAGGAGCTGGCACTCATGTATAAGGAAGTGCCAAGCTATGTGGAAATCACTCCACAAAAGGAAGTAAGCCCAAAGCTTGGCGGAAAGCTTCAAACTTCTCCCTAGGCAGAGCCTTCGTGAAAAGGTCTGCAATGTTCTCCTACGTGGGCACATATGCCAAGCTGATCTCCCTAGTAGAGAACCTCTCCCTAACATAATGATAATGCACCTCAATGTGCTTAGTGCGAGCATGGAACACAGGATTCCTCGCAATTGCCAATGCGCTCTAACTCTCAGTGAAGATGGTGGTGGCAGAAGACTGACCAACACCCAAATCAGCCATAAGGCATCTCAGCCACACACACTCAACAGTAGCTGTGAAAGCTGCCCTATACTCAGCCTCACAACAAGAAGTGGCCACAGTAGGCTGCTTCTTGCTCAACCAAGATATACATGAGCTACTAGGCATGAAGCAAAAGCCACTAGTGGACACACGAGTGTCATAGCAACCAGCCCAATCAGAGTCACAAAAAGCATGCAAATCTTGCGGTAGTGATCCCCCCTTGGGATAAAACAGCCCAAGTAGCCGAGTACCACTCAATTAGCGAAAGATGCGCTTAACTACCCTCCAATGCTTGACTCCTAGGCAATGCATAAATCTGCTCATCTGTGAGATAGCAAACTGAATATCTAGCCGAGTAATGCATAAGTAAATCAAGCATCCAATAGCTTGTTGATAGAGAACAGCATCAAATGCATCTCCAACATCATGAAGACTCAATCATAAACCTGTTTCCATAGGACTGGCAATAGGCTTACAGTCTTCAAGGCCAAAACGCAGCAATAATGTGTCAATATATTTTGTTTGACACAAAGTCATTCCACCATCAACTTGCATAAATTGAATGCCCAAATAGTGATGCAAATGCCCCAAATCATACATCTCAAATGAGGCATGCAAATCAGCCTTAAAATTAGCAATATGCTTCTCAATAGGACTAGTGAACAGCATGTCGTCAACATAGACAACAATGATCAAAAGCACATCATTAGCACGCTTAACATATAAGGTGCTTTCAGTTGGATTGTTCTCAAAACCATGTGCAATTAGATAGGCATGTATCTTCTCATACCAAGCACATGGTGCTTGCTTTAAACCATATAATGCCTTCTTTAACCTGCACACCTGATTTTCATGCCCTTTCTGCACAAAGCCACGGGGCTGAAAAACATACGCTTCTTCATGCAAGTCACCATTCAGAAATGATATTTTAATGTCCAACTGATGTACATTCCAACCATGACGAGCTGCAAGTGCACAGATGCTACGAACAGTAGTCATTTGGCAAGTAGGTGCAAAGGTCTCATCAAAATCAATGCCTCTTTCCTATGCATAACCCTTTGCAACAAGCCTAGCCTTATACGTGTCAATTGTACCATCAGGCATATGCATTAGCTTGTATACCCACCTAGTCCCAATGGCCTTCTTGCCAGGAGGCAAGTCACATAAAGACCAAGTACCATTCTTCATTATAGCATCATATTCAGATTGCATAGCAGCCATCCAATTTTCTGAATTTTTTGCTTCATCAAATGAAACAAGCTCATTCTCATCACAGAGACTAGATGAAGACATAGCATAGCAATCTAATGCAAAAGAGGCACTATGAGAGCCTAAACGAGTACGATATGACAGAGATGCATCTAATTTGCTATCACACAAAGTCTGCACGAGCCATTTTGGCATAGTTTTTGCCTGCTCAATATCAGCTCTCTCATCAACTAGTGCATCATGTAAATCTGCATCAGAAATGGAATGATCTACATCATCACATGAAGCCTGCAAGGGCTGAGAAGTTGCCTCATTAGGACCAACACTAGACTGTCCACCTGTAAAAAGAGGCAGCAAAGTATCATACATGTCTTTGGAGCTAACAGATGTCTCCTTAGTACATAAAAGCAATAGCTGATTAGCATCTTCCACAAAAACAACATCACGGATAACCAGAATGTGTTTACTCTGTGGATGATACAGATGATAGCCTTTACTTTTAGAATTGTACCCAAAAAAAATACATTTTACTGCTTTATCACCCAATTTTCTACGATGTTGTTAAGGCATTAATGCATATGCCAAACAACCAGGAACACATAGATGTGCAACAGATGGCTTGCAATCATGCCAAGCCTCATATCGAATGATAGACCGCAACGCTTTAGTGGGACACATGTTCAGTACATATGCTACACACATGATATAGCCTCAAGCTAGAAACTATGTGGTAAAGCCTGACTCTTGACCATACACCTCGCTATCTCCATGACTGACCTATCGTTTCGTTCAACAACTCCATTTTGTTGAGGTTTATATGGCACTATACACTGGTGTTTTATCCGACGTTCAGCCAGAAATGCATTAAAATCAGAAGACATATATTCCCCCCCTCGATTTGAACAGAGGGTGCCCATTTTACATGCTGATAAATTTTCAGCCAAAACCAAAAATTGTTTGAAGCACAAGAACACTTTGGACTTTGCCTTCAATGGATATACCCATGCATGCTTGGAAAAATCATCGATGAAATTCAGGAGGTAAAGATAATTCCCAAAAGAAGGTATCTGCATCGGACCACAAACATCACTATGTACAAGATGCAATTTCTAAGTAGCCCGAACTGAACCATCTTTTGGAAAGGATGAACGTTGCATTTTTTCCAAAATACAGCCTTCAGAAACATGTTTTCCAAGTGCCTCAAGTTTGGGCAAAGAGGTCACCATTTCAGATTTCTACAGGCATAGCAAACTAGCAAAATTCAGATGCCCAAAGCGTGCATGCCAAAGCTTTGCATCTGACATAGCTTGAGAATCATGTACTACACATGCCGAATCATTTACAGATCTTTCATAGTCTATGAGCTTATACAGCCGAGGACATAAAATGCCAGAAGCAATAATCACGTCGCTATTTGATAGATCATGAATTGTACACTTGCATCAATAAATTTCATAACCAAGCCAATCTTGGCTAATGCAGAAAATGATAACAGATTTTTCTTGATCCCTCGCACAAACAAAGCATCTGACAAAGTGAAAGAACTACCATCAGCAGTAGTCAAAATGATCTTACTAACTCTCATAACAGGATAAGAGTAGTTGTTGGTGCATGTAAAAGTATTCCCTGTAAGGGCAGGCTCGAGTGAAGAGAAGAAACTGCACTGCGAGGTAATATGTTTGGGTGCCCCACTATCAAAGTACCAAACATCTGAGTCTATTGAAGACATGCACTTTTCATAAGAAGATGGGTCAAAATTGCAAACAGTAGTAAACGCCCATTCTTCTTCCTACACAAGATTAGCAGACTCCGTTTTTTTATGTAGAGGCTTCTTCAACAACCATTCCAGACTCTTTCTTCTTTGCCTCTTTTCCAACCAATTTTGGACAATTCTTTATGATATGATCATTCCCTTTACAGTACTTACAAAACAATTTCTACTTTTTTTTATTTTTTCTCATCTTTGTCTTGGTTCTTCGAATGTGTAGCATTTGCAAATTTCTGCTTACTAGTAGAAGAGCTCCATTTTCCTTTGCCCTTCTGACTAGCTAGGAAAGCTTGATAAGCAACACGCATAATGGACCTGTTCTGCCTGGACTGATCTTCCTGCAACAGAACAGAGACTAACTCCTCAAATGAGAAGGCATTTGGATTGCCTTTCATCATCAACCAAAGAGTAGAAGCAAAACTTTGATATGAATCGGGAAGACCATTCAGAACAGTCTGCACAAGTGAGCTATCTAGTATAACCTCATCAGCAGAGATCAATTGTTCCTTCAAGTCTTTGATCTTTGTTAGGAAATTGTCCATAGAATCACCTTCATTCATGTGCTCACTCTCCAACTGTTTTCGGAGGTAAGCAACATGAGCCTAATTCCTAGCTTGTTACAATGTGGTCAGTATATCCCAAGCATCCTTAGTAATTCTGCAAGAGTGAATATGAGGAATAATGGCATGTTTGACAGACAAAGCTATCAATGCATGTGTCTGGGCATCTGTGCCATCCCAACGAATCTCCTCTATAGTAGGTGCAGCAAAAATCGGAGCACGAACAACAATATGCAGAATATCATCATCTTCGACACCTTCTGTAGAAGACTTCGAGATGCTTATACTAGCGAACCAAAATAGGTATATACCTTTGACACAAAAAGACAAAATAGCTTGCACAAGCACTGCGATAGTGCATTCGGAGGCCGAAAGGAGCTCAGATCGCAATTTCAGCACCACATAGCGAAGCTATTTTGATCTCTGAAACACCTTGAGTATGCTCACCAAATTTCGTGTGAATCTGAGACTGCAAACGAAAGAGTGTCGACGGTGCCCTAGATGAAGCGATGACCTGCTCTGATACCAATTGTTGGAGATAGAAGTCTGCGGAAGCACCCGAACAACACAAGGAAGGAGAAGAAGCTTGGAGCACAACATACAATACTGAATGTATTACTAGAGAATGTACAAAGATAAGTAGCCCATTAGGGCAATAGGCATATATACAAGCCGGGGGAAAAAACCTCCCAAAGAGGGAAAAAAGTGCCCCGGCGATCCTAGTGTGTTCACACACATCACTACCTAAATATATCAACACATGGAATTACAAGCTTGTAAAGTTCTTAAAGGAACTTGGTTTCCAAGCATCAAACGCAGATACTAGCTTGCTAGTCAAAGCAAGTGAAGATGGATTTATATATGTTTGTATTTATGTTGATGGCATAATACTTACACGTACAGATGACAAAGGCATTCAGAAACTTAAAAGGCAAATGGAGAAAGAATTCAAGATCAATGACTTGGGAGATTTGTCATATTTCCTAGGAATGGAAATTTTATATACTCAACATGGAGTATATGTAACTCAAGAAAGTTATTTGAAGAATTTGCTAATCGAATTTAAAATGGAAGATTGCAGGGTAGCACCTACTCCAATGTAAGTGAATCACAAATTAAGTAGATATGGAGGAGAAGAATTCAAAGACATGAAGCTTTATCAAAGTTTGGTGGGTAGCTTGATTTATGCTACATTAACAAGGCCTGACCTATCATATGCACTTGAAGTTTTATCTCAGTTCATGCGTTGCCCAAGAAAGGTACATTGGATTGCAGGACA
>CM035414.1:156991687-157466687 GCA_020310875.1 Ceratopteris richardii
CCCAGAAGCCATCACATCCAATTATCATAAATTCATCATCCTCTGTTAGGACTGCCCGTCGTACTTCAGGTTCAGCACTTAAAGGACAATTGTGACCCTTCAAACCTTCAATATGAAAATTACCAAGTGCTCTGGCTACGCTTAGGTATCCATTCAAATAACCATCATCTATGAAACCACCAAGAGCTTCAATACGGCTTCTTTCTACATTCGGCTTGTGGTCACGTGACATTTCAATGGCTTTGCCTTTTCTACATAAAACAGCTCTACAATCACCTGCATTTGCAACAAAAATTTCCCTGAAATAAAGAAAATTAACATCAGAAACTTAATCCCAAATCAGACACTTGAATGACAGTAGATGGTGGCTAAATATGATCAAACCTTCCAAGAATGAGAACTGTGATGGCAGTTGTACCAGAAGACAAAGATTTGTTTGCAGAACAAGCTTCTGCAAATGCAGCATCTGTCTCCAAAAATGCATGCTGAACAGCTTCTTCAATTGCGATCGGAAATGCAACATCAGTTACAATGTATTTTAGCAACTTTTCTTTCACAAATTGTGCCGCATTCTTGCCATCATGCCCATCAAATACCTGAAATCATGACGCAGAGTAAAATAAATCTGTAAGAACAGCATAAAGGTTCGGAAATCATCCTATTACAAAGGATAACACATATTACATAACAATATAACACCAATCCCTAAAATTCATCCTGCTAATAAATTCATCCATTTCTTTTCTCACCTGCAATAAACCATGTTGAAAGCATATATCAGGCCTCTCAATCAAACTCATTTTGTCAGAAAATGGTGCAGACAAACGGTATTCTCATTAATGTTTACGGGGTTGAAACATTATCCTAGAAGAGACTAATGACCAAAGATCCGGACTCTCAAGCAGGCTACTAATTCACATTACACGATGCTTGGCTGAGTGTGTGAGTGAGCAAGTGCACACACACATTTGCACACATGCATACAGCACCTGTTCAGAAGACAGATGTACACACACACATGCACATGCACAGAGCATAAAGTAGAAAGAAAAAGCAGCCTTTGATCTGTGTGTGTGTGTGTGTGTGTGTGTGTGTGTGTGTGTGTGTGTGTGTGTGTGTGTGTGTGTGTGTGCGCACGCACGCGTGCATGTGTGTGTGCGCGCGCGCTGTACAGCTGTGTGCATGTGCATGCATACAGCATCTGCACAGCTGTGTGCATGTGCATGCATACAGCATCTGCACAAATTGCTCCCGAGCATTGGCTTTTCCCTTTTAATTTGCAGGGGTGCTGTGTACACCCGATTTCCTTTCGCCTATACAATTGAGAGCCATAAACAACATGGCCTAATCTTTCAACTGAAAGATAGTCCATGTGAGAAACTTGCTTAAGCAACTGACAAGAAAAATTTGAACCTCCTACAAACCTAGCCAGAAATATCACTGTAAACCTGCCCAAATTGCAGGTCCAAAATATTTGCATGCCAGTTTAACTAGAGTGCGATTGCAGAAAAACCATTATCATTTATCTTCTGTAACACGTGTAAAGAAGTGATGGTAATAATAAAGATGCAAAGAATCATAATCCCCTACAGGTTGTGAAATCCCAGAAAAAGTGTTTGAAGCAGGTGAGGCAATGCATCATTATGACATACAAGAAAATCAACCAAAGGAAAGCAGAGCCTCATCTCAAGATGATTCTCTCAGACGAGCTTTTCTCAAAGACCACAGAGCTCAAAAAATAAATTCCATTAAAAGGTTTAAACCTAGAATTGTTGCTTCTATGTTAAGTACCCAAATTTGAGCCAGTGAGCACTACATGAATAAAAAAAATTCATGCAACCAGCTACTACAATGTGCAAAATCTAATTGGTGATTGGGGAAGATAAAGGGTCTAGAATTTCTCGATCAGAATTCTTCAAATATGGGCACACATCAACACCCCTAAGGAAAAAACAAAAGGAACGATGACGACAAGAACGAAAGACAACAAAAAAGAGTGTAATTGCCCACAGGTTTAGTTCTTGGGAAGTGCAGGAGGATGTGAAAAAGTATAAGGTCGTCCAATTAAAACAGAGATCAGCAAAAAAATCAAAGAGGATGCTGAGCTTAATAAATAACAAACCTTATTATAGGTAATGGATCCTAGTGGACTTTGGCTATCCTTCATTTTAAGAGAGAAGAAGTAAAGGGGAAGGGAAGGTTCAGGTTCAGGTTGCTATTATACAAATATTCCACATCATTATGCCAGGCACTCACTTGTTACAGCTCACACTTCCTAACTAGTATGTATCTATCACCCATCAATCACGTGATATAGCGCATTCAGCAGACAATTAACACAGGTTCTTGGCTCATTGGCTTCCTGGAAATCAGCATTCTTGTCACCTCCTTGTGTGATCTGTGTTTGAGAGACACTCCAACATGGTCATAAAACTTATGGGTAGCTAGAGGTCCCTTTCATTGCCCAACATCTTCATCTCTAATGGACTAACATCTAATGGATGCTCACAAAGGATGAATAGTGAAACCTCTAACATCAAACAAGCCTCCTCTACTATTACATTTGATCATGCAGAATAAAGGCCCAGATAACAGGATTAACATCCGTTCACACAGGATTAACATTCAATGAAGATGCTCACAAAGGATGGAAACTCTAGCTAAAACTGGTCCCCTCTACTATTACGTTAATTAATGAAGGATTAAGCTCCGGATAACCCAAACCTACAGCATCTTCAATCTGAAGTGGAATACCATTGAATTTTGCCAATAACAACCATCCCACCCATACATGACACATAACACGCACAAATTATATTGCTTTCAGAAGTGAAAACTCGCAGTCTTCTGAAAATCTTCTTCCTTGTAATAGCATACTTGTACAGCTAAGCATTTGTGACACAAAGAAAGGACTTCTAAGCACCTAACCAACAAAACCAATTTATCAAGGATTTGAAAGCAAATAAAAATATTAGGAACTTCTAAACATTATGAATATGCAAGAACATTAGCATAGCTTGAAAGATTATATTTTAGCTTCGATAGTAGACACGAGTCTCAGCTGGATGACCAGTATCTGGAGTGCGCACAGAAACAATTGCCTACGATGCATTGGAACAATATGAGAAATTCGAGTATTCATTCAATGGTTTGCGCTTGCAAAATATTCGAGTATAAATGTGTGCCAAGCAAGCCCATATCCAAACAATAAATGAAATTTGGGTACTCATACAATATTTTACGCTTGCAAACTATATCAGCATGAATGCACATCAAGCAAACCCATAAAAATGTGTATATCTATTATATACCCTTGTTCAGCCCTATTTGTTAGAAAAACCCCTGGAGAATGAATGTTAAACAAAAGAATTAGCACGTAATTGACCAAAACAAGAACACGCAGACGCGCAGTCACAAAAGCACAGGAGAAACGCATACTTGATGGTGAACTGCTGCATGAAAATTCATGCTAATAAACGATTGCACAAAAAAGTATCATGTAGATATAACTCACCCCATAATAGGATCGCGGAGTGGTCAGGAGAGTTTGTGGACCTAAGTACTCCCCCAAATCATCAATCAGGACATGTTCATCTTCCATATTCTCCCGAGCACCTATATCATACCAGACTCCTGATCGAATGCAGGGCTCAAAATCAACCAGGCCAGATTCCTGAAAGCCATTTTATGGTCAAAGAGTTTATAAATATGGTGCACGCTTAATCAGCGCACAGATGCATAGCAAACCACAAGAAACGCACACAGTCTTACGTGGAAGATGTCACTCAATGAAAGAAGTATATCATATAAGATTACAATTCACGAGAGATGCTAGACGCGAAATCGAAACCATGGTAAATGTTGCACGTATATGCTAGAAGCAAGCATGACCATAACAATCAACATAAATTATCAGTTAAATCTAGTGGTACCTGCGCAATGGCCAACGGCTGCTGAAGGCTATCCTGCATCAAGTCTCGCTCCATATTGGCTGCACAATTTAATTGCGATGCTTCTGCGGCGATCCCCATGCGAGATGGTCCAGATGTACATGAAGGATACCAACCGTTACTCCCGCAAGGAAGCGTCCTCCTAGGAGAGGACGACAACGCTCGAGCTGTAAACCCTGTCGTCGTAGCGGTCTGGAGAAAAGAGCTTCACGGAGTATGAGGACAGAATTTGCTGAGGGCTGATCTCTGTGGAGATTATCAGAAACGAGAGGGCTCAAATATGTGACGGAAGCCCTTGAAGAGAAACCTAGAAGCCAGTCGAGCAATGAGCGATCGGGGAAAAAATATTTGGACTGATCGAAGACGGGAAAGCTTCGTCGTAGAGGAAAGCACAGAAGAAGAATGGAAGTGGCGTCTGAATAAACCGCAAACTGTAGTTGTTCGAACTGCAGGGATGAACCACGTGGCCTGTTTATCAGACACGGGGTTGGGGTCTGCGCGCGTGGAAAAAATCCACACGGTTCTCTTGCTTACCCAGAAGATGACCTCCTCCAGCACTTCCCTTAGCAACCCACTTGGCAGATTTTTCCTTTGGAGTCAGAATCTCTGCGTCCGATGGAAAAAGCACCTGAAGAAGGCAACACGATTTTTATAAATAGGGATCGATCCTGTTGCTTTTTTTTAGCTGCCGTATATCCGCGTTCCGTCGCTTTTTTTCACTCCGACAAACGAGTCTCACGACGTGATTTTTTGTGTAACTAAGTCGGTTAAGCAACTCGATTTGGTTTTTTTTTTTTTTTTTTTTTTTTTTTTAAGTACAATGAATTGAAAAAACACACACAAGTAAGAAAGGTAGAGGCACTCGTCTGTGAGAAACTCATAGATATATGTCTCTTATTCATATATGAGAAACTCATGGATACATGTCGAGTCAAGATTTGAACTCAGCAGTTGTGCCTTGTACTCCTAGGCAGATGGCTAGGATTCAAGTCTCGCCCAAAGTTTGATGCCTCAAGAGTTCTCCAAGATGGGTGCCTCTACCTTACGAGGTCGGGTGTGTGTGTCTTTCCAATTCATTGTACTCTCAAAAAAAAAAAAAAGACTTGAACTCAGGATTTCCTACTTAAAGCTCAAGGCGTCAAACCACTTGGTTATGTGGGCTCAGACAGCAACCCAATTTTTGCTAGTATATAGTCAACCAAACTCTTCAATATGTTAGCCAAATAAATAATTGAGAAAAGCATCACAAAAATATCTAGATAATCATCAATATAGTTCAATGCATGCGGCTGCAGTGTTGTGAGGTCCCTAGAAAATGAGTGCAAAATGGAAGCCAAAATGAGATCGTTAAATAAAATGACATAAGCTTTGAGTTTGCATTCTTAAATTCTGAGAGTGTAAAAAAAGGAGATCTTGTAGGCTCTTAAAGTTGGTTACTCTTAGAGTCCTCAAGTAACTCTCCCTCGCCGTGGAAGCTTGCCGTCTTCATTGAAAGAGGAGTGCCTGCTCTTTTGATTTCCCACCCTTAGTACCTCTTGTTCCTTTTGGCTCTACCGTAAAAAAGGGATAAAAGAAAAGAAAAAAAGAGAAAAGAGAAAAAGTAAAAAAAGGTTAAAGGGGAGTGTTCTTTGGGTAAGATTTACTCGCAATCTTGCTCCTTTCTCGTGGGGTGGTTTGCTCTTTCAAGCTTTGGTCATGGACTTTGTGGCTCCCCCTCAGGCCGTGTCCCCCCTTGAGTTGGAATCTGTCCCAGTGGACGTCGCGCCCCCAGAGGTCTCTTTATGCAAGGAGTCGGTGGCGGCAAAGCAGGAAGAACTGAAGAAAACTTGCCTGATCGGTCAAATGTTCGGCCCCAGGCCATCTCTTGATAGTGTGAGAACTTGGCTTCGCAAGGAGTGGTTCCCACGAGGCCTAATTGTGTCCAAATGTCAATTCCTGCCGGCGAATCACCTGCTTCTTATTTTCGAGAACGAAGAGATGGCTTTCCAAGCCCTGCAAGCCGGCTCCTGGCAAGTGGGCCGGTCCACCCTTTGCCTTTTTAAGTGGACCCCAGACTTTGTCCCGAACAGATCAAAGCCTCTTCGTTACCCGCTTTGGGTGGAGCTCCCCAATCTGCCTTTCTTCATGTATGGATTTCTTCGTGAAATCGTCTCACCGATCGGTCGCCCGATGGCCGCAAGACAGGATGTTGGGGGGTTGATCTACGATGGAGCTCAACACTCTTTCAATGCTAGATGGCATCCTCAGATCTGCGTTGAAACAGACCTGAACCAGGCCCTTCCTTCGAAGATCTCCATAAACTATGGAGATGGTATGACCTGGACACAAGAGGTTACTTACAAGAATCTGCCAAACGCGTGCTTCCGGTGCGGGCTTCAAGGTCACAGGATCAAAGACTGCCCACTGAAGAAAAGTACCAATAAAAACAAGCTTAAACCAGATGAGACCCTAGACCCTATCCCCCAAAACGACACTCGGGGTCATCCCCATCCAATGGAGGAAGAAGAGGGAACTCGCGTTGCTGAGACGGATTCAGAAGGTTTCACTGAAGTGAGACACAAGAGGAAAGTTAGCCCTCGAAGATCAAAAACAAGGAATGCTACGACAGCTTCCCCCTCGAATAACATATACTGTAACCTAGAAAAAGAGATTAATGAACTCGATTTCCCAGGGGACAACCTCTTGGAAGAAGACCCCACTGACAATTCACTTGGATGCTCTACCAGCAAAGAAGATAACCTAGAAGGCTACACCACGAGTAAAGAGGAAAGCTTTACTACCAGCAATGAAGACAACCCAGACAGCGAAAGCTCCGCTCTTGGCCCTACCCTCCCGGTATGCTTTCCAAGACTACCGCAACAAAAGTCCAAGCTTAAAGGTAAACAACCTTCCGGCTTGCCTTGGAAGAGCCCCCTCAAGAGTAGGATCCTAAGTCAAGACGTAGGGAAGAAAAAAGAAGACCAGAAGAAGAAAAAAGATCGGGTCCCTCCCCTCAAAGAGGGCAACCATCATTAATGAAATTCACATCTCTAAACGTTAGGGGTCTGTCTGACCCGTCAAGAGCTTCGGTTCTTGGCCAGTGGTTCAAAGACATGTGCTTCGCCCCTGACTTTATTTGCTTACAAGAGGTTAAAATCGACGGTGAGGATCTACAAAAACGGCTTAAATGCATTTCTCCGAACCACCTTTGGTTCTCCACTTCTCACCCTAGAGGGACAGGGGGTGCTTCTATCGGTATTAGTCACGCCTTGTCTAACAATGTGACCTCGACTTTTGAAGGTCGGAATCATCGTTGGATTGCTGCCTCTTTCGGGTCCCCTTTCCAGTTCACTGTGGTCTCAATTTATGCCCCTAATGGGGAAACAGACAGAATGGATACTTGGGCTTCCCTTGACTCCCTTTCACACAATGTCCTGATTTGTGGGGACTTCAACATGGTTGAATCTCCTGAAGACCGATGGAATAACAAGGGGAAAATTATTGACGGTCAGGAGAAGGAGATTTGGGATAAAATCAAGCTCCATCTTGACCTGGTCGAAGTGAAAGACAACCAGGGTTTCTCCTGGTCTAATCTCCAGTCGGGGGACTCTTTGAGGAAAGCAAGGCTTGATAGATGCTACATCGACCAGAACACCATCCTTCAGTGGGGTATTCCTTCGATTTCTCAACACATGGACCTCACTATCTCAGACCACTATCCGATTACTCTGTCCTTCAAACCAATTCCCATGCTCCAGAAAGCTCCTTGGTTTCAGGCTTGTCAGACATCATTTTCCATCCCCTCGGTTCACCAGGAAATTTCTGAGGTGTGGACGGAAGCCTTTGCTTACGGTAATGAACCGGCTAAGTGCTGGAGAAACGCGGTAGAAAGGACTCGTAAAATTCTAATCAGGACTCAAAAGGCTATAAGAGGAATTCGAAAGAAAAGAAGAGAAATGGTGTACCGGAGGCTCGCACGGCTTGAAGAAGAGGTGAACAAAGGTAAGCTACATTGCCAACAGGGTCTGTTGAAAATCAGGGGTAGGCTAAGATTAGAGGAGGAGGTCCAAAGGAAAAATCTCCAAATCTTCTTCAAAGAGTGGTGGGCAGGGAAGGCGGACAAACCAACGAAAGAGATGTGTAACATACTCAAAAGGAAACAAGCTAGGGATTCCATCCCCCTAATGGTCGATAACAATGGAACTGAATGTCGCACTGAAATGGAGAATAGAACTATCATCGTCGAACATTTTACTAACCTTCTCGGGGTCTCGACTCCTCTTTCCCCCCACAGGCGCGACTCCATGGCAACCATCTCAAGGGTTGCTCAAACCAGAATCCCACAGAACTTGATTGCTCTTCTGGATGCTAACATCTCCGAGAATGAAATTATCGAGGTTATTGATGCCCTTCCCAATGGGAAAAGTCCGGGTCCAGATGGCCTTACCAATGAGTTCTTTAAGTCCTTCAAACTTCAGGTGGCCACCCCCCTGCGCCTCGTGTGGCAAGAGGCTCTCTCCTTCGGTGCCCTCCCTGAGTGCCTGAATAATGGCGTCATCAAGTTAATCCACAAACGGGGAGATAAGAACAAAATTGAAAACTGGCGCCCGATTACCATGCTCCAAACTGGGTACAAGATAATTGCAAAAGTTATCGCCAACAGAATCTCCTGTCATTTAAAGTCATGGCTGTGCGAGGACCAGAAAGGTTTTATCCAAGGTAGATCTATACTTGAAGCAATTATTGATATTTGGGAAGGCATTGCTTTTGCTGAGGAGTCTGCTCAAGATCTAGTTTTTATTAAGATCGACTTCGACAAAGCGTATGACAGATTGGAATGGGACTTTATTCTTCAATCATTGAAAGACCTTGGATGCAGCCAAAAGTTTACGAAGATGGTTTCCACGCTTCTTGGAAATGCTTCAACCAGAATAAACATCAACGGTAAGCTCTCTGAGCCCATTCGTTTAAAAAGATCTATTAGGCAAGGCTGCCCTCTGGCTCCTTTACTATTCGCTATCGCCTCAAATGGACTCAGCTGCCTATTAAAGCATCACATGGACGCCGGCAATCTCAAGGGTCTGTCCTTACCTCGAAATCACGGCCAAATGGTTGTGAGACTTTTTGCTGATGACATGAATGCCTTTGTGCATAATGATATAAATAGCATTGAGATGTTTTGGTGGTGCCTCCACACCTTTTGTATGGCATCAGGCTCGAAAATCAACCATGCTAAAACTGCTTTTAGAGCGATCAGCGGGCCTACTCCCCAATTGTTGGTGGATCGGGGGTGTCAAGTTATCCCTAGCGGTCAAGTCTTCCGTCTCCTCGGCATTCCGATGGGTTTCGATATCTCAATGGAACAACGATGGAACTGGGTGCTATCCAAGTTGGATAGCAAGTTGAATCAATGGAAAGGTATGCAAGTCAACCTGGCAGGGCGTGCTATGGTTATTAACACCTTTATGTTATCTACAATTATTTACTTTATCTCGTGTTGGAGACCTAAGGAGAAAGACTTGGCCAAAGTAGAAAGAATCTGCAGGAACTTCCTTTGGACTGGGGACCCAAACAGAAGAGGGGTTCCCAAAATCAAATGGGAAACTTGCATTAGCCCTAAAGACTCAGGGGGCTTGGGTATTTTGGATATTGCTGGTTTAGCTGACAAACTGGCGGCTAAATGGCTTATCAAGGCCTGGAGCAATAGGGAGTCCTCTTGGGCTAAATTGATCTTCAGAAACACGGCAGACTTTACCTTTGTCGGCCTACCTGGTTGGAAGGACATAGGGATTCTCACTCTTTTGTTCTCCCCCCAACCAGTCTGCCCTAAAGGCTCTAGCCTCGTGTGTTCCTTATGGAAGAATTGGAACAAGGCCAAACAGTTCATCAAAATCAGCGATGATTGGAAGTGGGCAGCTGGCATAAGACAAAATGACTCTATCTGGTTCCCGATCAGTGGCATTCGGGGAGTGGATTCTTGGAACCTCCAAACTGCAAGGCGGTTATGGAACAAGGGGTTCAAACAGTGGAAACAGCTCTGGAAACAAGAGACCCGCCAGTGGATTAGGTTCGAAGATTTGGATCCGAGACTTAGCATTACCTTTGAGGAATGGACTCTTCTTCAAAGCAGGTGTTTAGCCTGGGACCGCTCTACTACCCGCCTTCTATGCGGTCAGGATCCTCCTTGCTCGGAGGGCCTCAAATGGAGCAATGGTAAGAATCTGTCCAGAATCCCGAACTTCAAAGGGGAAGTGGATGTTCACCACACCCTTAACAAGAGATGGTGCCTTGCTTGGACCAAACTTCGGTGGGAGCTAAAATTCATGTCTCTCTGGCACCCCCTAATTGAGGTCAAAAAGTCCGTTCTCATGTGGCAGGTCTTACATAAAGGCATCTGGACCAATGCAAGGGCTAACAAAATCTGTGGTGTGCCGCCTTGGTGCAAGCGTTGTCATCGGTGCATCGAAGATTTAGCCCACCTGTTCTTTGACTGCCCCAAGTCCCGTGTTGTCTGGCATCACGTGTCCCGAGTTCTGAGAAGTACGAGTCAAATCAACTGGCAACAAGTGATGTTGGGTGAGGCGATTGGTTGCTCTTCGAGGCTATGGAATGCCATCAGAGGCGAGGCTCTCTGGAAGATTTGGAGAGAGCGCTGTGCCGTCAATTTCGACCAAACTCCTAAGGAATGGTCGATCGAGAAATCCTTGTTTCTCCTTGGTAAAAGAATCTCCCGAGCCAAGAGTTCACCACCGTTTAGACATCACTGTATTTATCTCCTGGAAAACAACAAGTTGAAACCCAAATGGGTCCCTCATGAGGGCGATGATAATGTTATCCACCTCATTTGTAATGCCTTGTAGCTTGCTTGACTCCTCCCCTGCGTTGTGGGATTCGGGGGGTCCCATGGGCACTAGTCCCGTTCACTTGTAACTTTTTCTCTTTAATATAATTAAAGTCCGGGAGATTAGGCTAAGGCCGAACTTCCTTTATAGAAAAAAAAAAATAAAGAGCTTACACAAGCATCTTGCATCCTCTTTCCTTTCACGATGCACTCCAAAAGGAGAAGTGATCTGAGAGGTTGGGATGACATAGCTCTTTTTTCTAAAACCACCATGGCATCCCCTTTCCTCATCCTTGGGTGATGCACTTCAAAAGAGAAGCCACTTTTACAAAAGAAGAATTGACCTCACTTTTACAAAAGAAGAATTGACCTGAGAGGTTGAGGTGCAATAGCTCTTTTTTCTAAAATTACCATGGCATCCCCTTTTCTCATCCTTGGGTGATGCACCTGAAAAGAGAAGCCACTTTGACTGGTTGGGACTATCACTTAAAAGCCGATGACGCTAAGTATATGATCTAGCTATCTCTCATAGAACCTTTTGTAGAAAGGAAACATGTATCATACTGATTGAAATTCGTGTGTTGCATATCTATCAAGTAGCCACAAAGATCACACGAAACAATGTGGATACAACATAAGTTGTCAATCCTCACTCTTTACTTGAAGTGAGAGTAGCATGTATTTCATCCATGTTCCCCTTCATCACAAGACACAAAGTGCAATAAAGTGAAATATGTGAAAAGGTCACATTTACTAGGAGATTCGTGATTGCAAGAAAACACCTCCTTTAGGCACCACAGGGTGTTCATCATAGTTAACAACAAGCCTAGACAAAAATGATTTCCAAGGGTATACCAAATCGAGGAAATATTTCTTAAGACAAATAATTTCATGATCACTAGAGTGGTGGCTCATGATTTAATAGCCTACGCTCTGGCCGGCAGAATCCGTACAAGTCAAAATATAGTGATGATTGGTAGGCATTGCAGGTGGAGAAATGGGACCAACAAAATCCAAATCCAAGGCCCATTTCTGAAAGGGATCCAATGGCATTACAAGTTGCAAAAGAAAATGATTCACAAAAATAGGATGTCTTGTCCATTGAGATAAAACCGACAATCCCAGTGCAAAGTTGGCCACCATAGTTCATATTGTAAGACTTTCCACTGGGTTAAGTCTTCGGATAAATGGCCACTTGTAGGATGAATTGTTGGAGTTTATTGACCTCCAAAGTATAGCAGGAAGTAGGTGGAACCCCCTAGGAACAAGTTGACCTTCTCACAAACTTCATCATAGAAAACCAGTCATGCTTGCAGAGCTTACTACTCTCTACTCACTCAAAAGTTTTTAAAACTGTTTTAAACACATATACTAGAGACCAAGAGCTTTCCAATGAGCCAAAGAACACTCAATTTGGATAAATACTCAATGAGCTATGACCTCTGCAATATGCAGCTTTAATGGAGACCTTGAAACAGAGATGAACCTGAGGACATACATCACTTGCAGAGACTACTGCTCTTAACTCACAACTCCAATGAATCTGAAAATTTTCAGAATACAAATAGACTTAGAGAGCTTTCTAACAAGCCAAAGAACACATGATTTGGATACATACACAAGGAGATATGACCTCTGCAAGTTGGATGTTTAATGGAGACCTTCAGCAGGGATAAAAAACAGAGAACACACACTACTTGCAGAGAGTGTTGCTCTCAGCTCACAAATCCAATGATTATGAAAATTGGTACTATGAAAGTAGACAAGAAGAGCTTTCAAATGAGCTATCAAACATGTAATTTGGATATATAATGAGGGAGATACAAGCTCTGCAAGCTCTGCATACAAAAACTAGAGTAGCATAGAGATACTCTCTTGGACATCCCACAAGATCACGACTTTTCTCCTCTTTTTATAGCATGGGAAACTAATCTAAAACCTTCCTAATACATCTAAATTCGTGGTAGACACTTGGATGGAGGTATTACATGACTCAAGTGCTCAAATAAGCAAAGTATTGATGGACTTTGAGAACTAGCCACATCGACCTTCCACTAGGACACCACTGAAGCTCCCTTGTGACTCACTAATTTGACTCACCATGTTTTAGAACTCACGTGGTATTTTTGCTAAATTTTATGAATAATATGAGCCTTCTTGAAGTATTTGAAGACTTCCCAAAGGTATTTACATAATTTGAAACTTGTACCCTACATAAAACAAATGTTCGCAACATGAATATGTGCCATATCTAAGACGAAAGGAATTTCGTGAGAAAGTACCCACTGCAGCCAAGCTCAAGAAATATCCTTTCAGTATAATTGTCCACTATAATTGTGAACTTTGGGTAGCTGATTTCTTCCGAGCGGCCATTTTAAAACACTTAGGTCAAAAAAAAAAAAAAAAAAAAAACTTACATTTACTCGACATGAGAGATCAAAAGATAGAAGCACCTAGTATGCCTATCACCCCCTCACACTTCGCTTGGTGGGGGATGATACACATGTTCCATATCAAGCGTTTGATATGATTTGGTTCTCCAACTATCCCTCCAAGTCTGGAAAAAAACAACTTTGACACCCACGTCCTTAAAGTCTAAAGCATGGGCCCAACATAAAGCGATATAACGAATGGGATCTTCTTAAAGTGGATAAAAAGGTATTGAGTACATGACTTAAAGATTGAACTCTCTATGTATAATGGAACACATTAAATAACGAGCCATCATGTAAAATGAAGAACGTCACCAAAAAGATGTTACTTCATTCTACACAGCTAGTTGACCATGTGCAAGCATGGCTCGCATAAGGACATCATTGCTTAACCCCCAAAGGGTATTGAGTACATGACTTAAAGATTGAACTCTCTATGTATAACCCACAAAAGGTATTGAGTACATGACTTAAAGATTGAACTCTCTCTATATACGGAACACACTAAATACCTAGCCATCATGTAAAATGAAAGATGTTACTTCATTCTACACAGCTTGTTGACCATGTGCAAGCATGGCTCGCATAAGGACATGAATGCTTCATGTAAAGCACCTACAAATCAACATCATTGCTTAAGCCCCAAAAGGTTGTATGGGGGTGGTTCGAGTTCACCTACTATCACAACTCCCTTCACCTACACAGCATGAGTGTAAAGAAGGAAGAAAGGAACATGTATACGCCTATTAGTGTGCAGAGTACTAATGAAAAAGCCAGTAGATGAATAATTTATAAATAAGACGAGTTGACAAGTTGTCCAACACAAGAATGAATCCTCACTCTTTATTTGAAGTCAAAGACAGCATATATTTCATCCATGCTCCCCTTCATCATCACAAGACACAAAGCCCAATAAAGTGAAATATCAGAAAAGGTGTCAACTCTCACATCTATCGATATAGCGAATGAGAAACTCCATAGAGAGTTAAAGTAGGAAAAAGGCATCAAGTGCATGACTTAAAGACTGATTTCTCTATATTGCATAATGCAAGACATTAGATAGCTCATTCCTACAAGTAAGTCCATCATGAAAAATTAAGAAGGCCACCAAAAAGGTGCAACTTTATTATGCACATGTGGTTGACCATGTGCAAGCGTGGTTCCCTTAAGGATTTGAATGCTTCCTATAAAGTACTAACTTATTAACATCAAAAGGGAAGTTGTAAAGCACACCTACATTAATGCATGGATAGTGAAAGAGATAAGAAAGAAACATTAAAAGGAAGTTCAATAAATATGTATGAAATAAAAAAACATATATTTATATCTTGTTATGTGATTTCATAAGTGTGAAATTCAATAACATAAAAAATAAATATATAGTTATATCTTTCGTTTATGATTGTATAAGTGTGAGAATCAATAACATAAGAATAAATAAAGGCATTCCAATTGCCAAATTGCCAAACATCTAGAAAATTATCACCCCATACTCCAGCTCAACGATGTTGAATTCAATACAAGTTTCTCAAAAAGATAAACCTGAAGAAGACATGTTGGCCCCATTGGATCGAGAGGAATTCCAATAAAGTATGCATGCTATCAAAGATCAGCTCGAAATGTACAACCTAGGAATCCTTGGGGACCCTAAAATGGTTAAAATTTGTCTAAATCTACTTGCAAGTTCAAGTCAGATTGGTTGAAACTGCTTCAAGAATACAAGGGTGTATTTGCATGGAACTATAAAGGCATGCAATGCTTGGATCCTTGCTTGTATAAGCACCGAATATAGTTGGGACCTGACACAATGCTAATAGTACAACTGCAAGAGAGCAAGGATTACGACCACCACGTGCTAGAGAGATGACTCTCCTCCCAACCAAATGCCTCTATATATAGCTCTCTCCAGGGGACTGCCTTCTTGGGCAGGTGGATACTAACCATCCATGTGTCAGCCATGTAACTACATGTGCGCCAAGTGTCCTAGTTAACTCGAGTTAACTCAAGTGGATGCTTCTAGAAGGCTCTAGATCTCTTTGGGCAAAATACTCTCCCCATGTCTCCCATGGGGATTGAACCCAAGACCTCTTCCTTCACATCCTTGAGACTTAACCACTAAGCTAAGTGGATCACTTGTTCACAAGAGCACAAGACCTCCTAGTAAGTCTAAACTCGAGATCTTTGGTCATACACACGGATGACCAAACGGTGTCCGATTTCAAATCCGTCTGAACCGGACAGACCCTTGGATCATAGACTTACATTATTACATTCTTCCCCCCCTTGGAAAAATATTTTCGTCCTCAAAAATAGAGCTATATACATACTGTAGGCAACCCCCGAGCCTCATGTTCTAAAACTAGAAGAACATGGTCATGTTCTAGAACTGGAAGAACATGTCTCATTTTTCCAAGGGGGCAAGAATGTAATAAAGTAAGTCTATGATCCAAGGGTCTGGCCGGTTTAGACGGATCTAAAATCGGACACCGTTTGGTCATCCGTGTGTATGACCAAAGATCTCGAGTTTAGACTTACTAGGAGGTCTTGTGCTCTTGTGAACAAGTGATCCACTTAGCTTAGTGGTTAAGTCTCAAGGATGTGAAGGAAGAGGTCTTGGGTTCAATCCCAGACCACTTATTCTTGTTGAATGGCATGCTTTTGGTCGACACTCTCTTTTATGGCTTGCATAAGAACTTGTCACCAACAAAGCTCCAAAAGACACCCCCACTAAATTATTGACCATCTTTGAACTAAACCCACAATCATGGTGCTTTAGGTTTCCCTTTCATAAAAAGCATGGTCGTTGATGAATTTATTATCCTTTGGGGTCCACTTTCAAATGGTTTCTTGAATGTACAAGCCTCTCACTATCAACAATTCTTTGAGCTCTTCACCCTTGTGCATCCCTCTAACAATGTCAAAGCAACCTAGAAACTCTCCATCAACATAGAGTTGAAATTATATTGACGAACTTGAGAGCTTCCCTAACATCCTCATCAACCAATTATTGAAATTCCCAATCTCAATCCCAAGATCTTTCACGATTTCTACCACCTTGTGGATAAGATCACGTCTTGATGCATCAGGTGACCCCTTCATAAACAACATTACTAGTTTCAAAACATTACTGTTTTCAATGCTATGAGACCTTCTAGCCCTTCTTGGGAACTGAAATTTTTGCGTTTTGGAATCAAACACACTGAGCAAGATCATGTTTCGCTACCTTTGTTGATCGTTTATTCCGTGATAACCTTTGCAACATCTAGACCCTCTTTAGCATGGAGAGGTTATTTACATGGCTCTTTGTGATTTTTTTAGATTCATCCTCCTTCAACAAGAACACTTCTATTCTTTAGAATCTTTCCCAAGCTGTAAGACTTGCCAAAAGCTTTATCCCATCTTCACCTATTCCAGTGGGTCTAAGACTTGCCAAAAGCTTTATCCCATCTTCACCTATTCCAGTGGGTCTATAGCTAGTTGAATAAGCTGCCTCCACAATATTGAAAAACTTGGATTGTAACTGAAACCTTATCCCTTTTATAGAATCCAAATTTCATTCTTTGGCAATTTAAAAACTTAAAGTGTAGAGCACATGAAGAGGAATGAGCTTCAGCACATATTCAAAAGCTTCGGCTCTTTTGCATGAGGATAAAACTATCAATGTACAATCCATTATGTCCTTCTCTAGCTCCCTTTTTAGCATTTTTCATGTAGAAGAGTAGGCCTTCTTTTGGTGCAACTCCACGAAGCTCTAATCCGAGCATGGTTAGTTCTAGGTGTCCTAAGCCCATTCTTTAAACTAGCCACTTCAAGGCTATGATCTATGGTTTTCTCAACTTGGAATTTTAGGAGGGGTTTGCATTAGACTCATTAGTAGAATTGCTCATAGCAATGGATAGTTTTGTAGTCCTAGACATTTGCATTGCTCTACCAATGGCTTCTCAACTTGTCAACTTATCTCACACAATTCCTCCTCCTCATCTCTGTACCTCTAGGAACATCTATGCTGTTTTATTTTCTTCCTGAGGACCCCGATTGTTGCTTGATTGCCCTTGTTGTTATATCCTCGTTCCTTCATCTATTTCCTCCTCGAGCCTAAATGGCTATTCTTTGGCATTCAAGTGTGCTTGGACAAATCCTTCTAAGGTTTCCCTAGTAAGTTCATCACCCTTTGTGCATAGATGCTACAACATTACACCATGGATGCTACAACATTACACCATGAAACCGGAATCTGGTTTCATTGGTGTTGTGAAAGACTTTTGGGGAGCTTAGAAAACACCTATAAACAACCACATAGATTAGACTTTTGTTTGTATCGGCACTACCTACTGCAACAAAACCATAGCCAACAAGCACATAAATTCATCTAATGTCCGTTAGCCTAACTCATCCAATACCTCCACTTTCATTGGTCTACATTAATGCATGTGTGCTATCTCCACACAAGGAATTTGATGTTTTGTTAGCACATGTGTATAGGTTCCACGTACTTGAGCATGAGAAGAAGCAAATATACGTATATCCTATCCATTCTTGTAACGCATAATAAGCAGTTCCTCTTAAAGTTGAGCATCTATGAAAGTTCCAAGGCTTCATCAACGAGCTCCAAAATGTTTCCCCTCATAATTGAATTTTCCAAGGTTTGCCCTAAACGTTTCTAGTCTCCATTTTAATTTATAGACACTATAGGCGCTTCCACTTACTTAGCCTTCTCAACTAAATGATGCACTAACAAGAATTGCCGTGGACAGAAACAAACTCCAACAACTCCAACAATATTATTGCACTACTTCTCTAAGTGCGATAGCAATAATGTATGTCTTTCACTTATCCTCTAATCTTTCTTTCCTTTTATTCTCACTAGCTTTATTTGGATGTAGGAAAAGGCTCCATGAACTTCTTCAAGAGTATGAGATTCTTCAAGAGTATGAGAAGTAAGAAGAAAAACAAATGTGTGCGTACTTAACCGAGAGAAGACTTAATGCCCAAAATGAGAGTCACTTTTCTCACCATCCTAGCTCCAAAAGTGTATGTGCATAAGACTTAATTTTGTAAGATTGTAGCTCTTCTTTCCAAGCCTCTTGATTATGAAGATGAGCTAAAGAATCTTAGAACATGTAGAAGAACCGAAAAGAGATTTATTCACACATGGTTAAAGAAAACATACACATGGTTAATGAAAAATTAACATAATCAACTAAACATTTGTGAAAAAGAACTCCTACTCTATTTGCAACTTGAAGAATCACCACATATGATAGAATAATCACCCAAAAGAGGATTCTCATTGCACCAAAAGTGGCTCATTTTGGCAACTTTGTGAAAATATTGCAAGCCACCAATGCTCACAAGAGCATAGAGAAATGAAGAACTCAATACGTTCATGAAAAGCTTGAGTACACGCTCACTTTCATACTATAATCCATCATGTAAGCGACAAGATAACACTTCTTGGTAGTGGTAAGAAAATTTGTTGACGTTGCAATATCACTACCATCATGTACGTATTATGCATACTAATATTTAAAAGACCACTTTTAGGAGTAGAAATAGCCATTATGAATTTATGGAAATGCCCTTTGGACTTACAAATGCTCTTGCTACATTTGCAATGTATGATGAATAATATTTTCTTTTATTATCAAGCTTTTGTTCCTATTTTCTTTGATGATATACTTGTTTATAGTAAGAATGAAAGTGAGCATGAGAAACATTTAGAAATACTTTTTAGTTTGTTACATAAAAACACACTTTATATCAATATTGAGAAAAGTTACATTTTCCAGAGTCAACTAGAATATTTAGGGCATATACTTTCTAGTCAAAGAGTGTCTATAGGCCCAAAAAAAATCAATGTAATCGTGGAATGGCTTGTTCCTCAATGAGTTAATGGTGTACATTCTTTTCTTTGGTTGGCTAGTTTCTATAGAAATTTTGTTAAAAATTTTTCTTATTTGCCACTTCTCCTTACTTTATTATTTAAAAAAAGGGTATAATTTGCATGGGGGTTAGCACAAAAATGGTCCTTTGAAAACTCAAATATGCACTTTCACATGCATCTGTTTTGTAGTTACTCAATTTTGCACAAGCTTTTCATTTATTATAGATGATATTGACTCATATATAAATGTAATTTTAATGCAAAAAAAGTCATCCCATTGCATTAAATGTAATTTTAATGCAAAAAAAAATCATCCCATTGCATTTGAAAGTAGGATAGTTAAACCTTCTGAAAAGAATTACAGTACGTATTATAAGGAACTTTTAGTTGTTGTGCATGCTTTAAAAATTTGGAAACATTGCCTTATGGGTTCTAAGGTCTTAATTAAAATAGATCGACAAGTTATTAAACATTTACAAAGATCGTACAAGTTATTAAACATTTACAAGTATGCTCTTACAAAACTCAATTCTCTCACAAGATACCTCTAAAAATGAGCTCTCTGGCTCCTTTTATAGTTTTATACTAGCTTTGGCATAGTTTAGACCTAGTGTTTGGCCTAGATAGAAATTAGGTTCCTAAGTTAATTTGGAAGCCCAAATGAGCTCCTAGAAATATGAAAATCGATAGGTGTGTTCTTCTAATATTCTTTAAGCTCGAGGACTCTTGAGCTTGCACAAAAATGGAGTCAAATCTACCAAAAATAGGTATCCATCTTGAAATATAGTGATAAAAATCATTGTTTTGTTGAAAGTTAGATTTGAAAAATTGATTTGGTATATTCTTTGTCGAATCTATGTTGACTACTCTACCTATTTAGCCCTGTCTTTGACCATTCTCCTTCTTGTTGTCCCTTTTGCCTCCTGCTTCGTTGTCTGCCTAGGCCTCCTTGGCTACTCTTGACTCTAACATTCCTACCCCCTCCTTGAGTCTCTCATCCCTGATAGGCCTTTGTTGGATAGGTTGCTTTGTGCAATACTGAAGAACATTGTCTGCTAATTCATGCTCTCGTAATCTAAGTCCCTTTGCGAGATCAATTTCTAGGTTTTCCCAATCTATAGCGCATGGGACTTTGAGGTGGGGTGTCCAATATTATTAAGAATAAATATCTTGATGACATGTGAAGAGTTGTAGGAGATGGGTAGACTTGGAGATAAAGATCTCTGAAAGCCTATGGTAAACATATTTTCAAAAGTTTTCTTGTAACATGCTAGGAGATAATTGATGCAGGAGTGTCATGCATATACAGTGCAAATGGAAGAAGTAGTACTCAAATCATATACCAAATCATAGTTACCATTCTTGAAACCTAGTGTAGAGATGTGTGGTGCTCAAACATTTCTAAAAGTTTTATATTGTTAAGATCATCTGAGCTACTACATTGGGCATATGTTTGAGTTGAGGCATCTAGTGCCTCATGGTCGCGAGCATGTAAGAGATAGTGAGTGGTCCCAGATATAGGTACTTAACCTAATCTGCATAGGGTGCATTATTCTTCACTTTAATAGCGAATGCAGTCCATGATCCCCAGCTAGGGACTGGTCCATAGAATAGGTTGTATAAGATATGGACTGGGGCATTTGACCATGCATGGAGCATATATGGATATGTCTCTAATAAGTGTGTTCACCAATTTGATTGGAAAATGTTACCTTTCCTTGTTGATGTCGGTAGATCTTTGGGTTGCAACTATGTGGAAAAAGTAGGGGCTTTTCCAATGATGCATCTCACTTCTGCATTATAATCAATGATGATTACAAAATAGGCAAGTATTGTAATTCTAAGGTAGTTATTAATTGTTTGTGCAGTATATTTTGGAAACATTCTGACTTGAGCACTTCTTCTTCTATGCTTTCCATGGCTTGAATAGTGACATGATCCTCTTATGTTCATCCAATTTCTAATATTGTCACAGATGCTCTAAGTCATTTTCCATCACCACAATTATATTCTGTTTTTGTTCATATTATATATTTCTGCCATTCATATTCATTCATTGCATGACATGATTCCTACTTATGCTTTATATTTGTATTTTTCATGTGCATGGAATGCTTTCAATAATTTTGCATCTTCAATTGATGATAATTATACTTTTCATAATGTTTTTTTGTATTTTAAACACAAAATATGCATCACTCAGGCTTTAATGGATTTTGTTATGAAAGAGATGCATGAACCACCTTATATGGGACATAGGGGCATACAGAGAATAATTTTTTGTTGCGATAATTTCTTCTTTTGGATGAATATGGAAAAATATATTGCCCATTATGTTTCCCAGTACATTGTGTAACAGCATGTTAAACATCATTATGATAAAGCATTTGGATTGTTAATGCCACTAGTTGTTCCCAATTAACCATGGGTGTAGATTTCTATGGATTTTATTACAAAGACTTCCTATGAATTCATCTCATAATGACATGATTTGGATAGTTGTTCATAGGTTTAGTAAACATGCATATTTCATTCCATGTAAAAAGACCTTGTTTGCACCTCAAGCTGCTAAGTTATTTATTAAAAGTATTTTCCCACATCATGGTTTTCCAAAAGTCATGTTGTATGATCATGATGTTCATTTTTGCAATCATTTTTGGGTTGCATTATTTCAGTATTTTGGTTCAAAAATAGATTTTTGCTCTTCATTTCATCTTAAAAGTAATGAGCAAAAGTAAGAGACTACTTCATAAATAACTAGTGTCACAAAACTTGCTATTTTAGTCCATATACCTGCTTATTCTTTTGCTTAGTGCTCCCAGTACAATAACAATTGATTAAATTCCCTTTGAGGGAATTTAATTAGCTTAGATAGCTAATTATTTCAAGTGGAATCATAAAAAATAACAAAGTATGCACTGATAAATATCCTTAGCAATCCAAGGCTTACCCTCGATATTTTAGGGACTGAATAGTAGATGACCAATGAGCACTTCAATGATGATTTCTCCAAGATGACTGAACAAAATTTTTTGAAACTTTAACAGCATAAATTAGACTTCAAGCTGGTTCCAACAATCTATATATCATGCAAAATGGTTGTGAATGCGTTGAGATATGACCAGACAAAGTTCATTATTCTGAGTAGTCATAGTAGAGAAGTAGATAGAGATGATCAATGAAGTATATGTATTATAGCACATGCTTATACAAGATCATTGGCATTATAAGGATGCTCAAATGATGGTGGTCTAAGTGAGCTATGATGTAAATCACTTAGCTTCTACAAATGATCAAAAATAAGCTCAAAAAGAGGCACCATAGCTGTGAGACTTTACACCAACCTATGATGCAAGGATCAAAACAAATAAGGGAAGTTCTAAATGAGGAAGTGACTCTAATAGCAAAAGACTACATGCTCTTCCAAGAACTTATTTGGAAAAGCCTACATCTATTACAGAGGTAGAGTTACAAGAAGTGATGGAAAAAAACCATGAATTCATGGAAGGACAACTCAATCTTCCACTCCATGGTCACCATTACCAACAAGCCAGGGCAGAATCTCATCATCTACCAGGCAAAAGATTAACTAAGTTTCACCGATATAGAAAATTGTTGTTAGTCAATTCAAGCTCATCATCTGAACCCGAGAAGATCATGAACAATCTACTGTGAACATGGATCTCCACATTGAATCAAACGGTGATGATGATTGGGAGGAATTAAATCAGGTAAGGGATCAATTTGAAGTGGAAATCCAAAAACGAGATCAAGCACAAGATACTAAATACATGGTCAAAATAAATAGTACAACAAAGCTTCAATTCATGAAAGATACTCTTGAAGGTCATCCTAGAATGAAACATCCAAAGGAAGAGCGCATAGACAAAGAAATCATTGAGTAGGAACTATTTACGCCCATTTGAGTGGTGGCAGAGCCATCACCTATGGATGTTACCTTTCAAGGAAGCACTACAAAGTCTACCATGGTCAAAGAAGAAGAACATCATATTCACCAACAAATCAGACAACCATTTAATGAGACCATGCACATTGAAAAAGGAAAAGACATGCAAACAGGTGAAGAACCAAGTATACCCAAAACATGGTTGAATGTGGATGTGGCACAATTAAAACCAGTGGTAAAACAAATGCAACAAACGGCCATGGATATGTAGCAATAGTTAATGGAAGCCGATAAAGATTATGACAAAGCACTAGTAGAAAGAAATCAATTCAAGATATTGAGAGAAGATATATCAGCAGCAAAGGTGATACAAGCTCAGCAAATGTTAGCAAAAAAAGAGGAGGAAACCTAAGAGGTTATGGAAAATTGCAAAAGTCTCACAGAGGAAAATCAAGAACTACAAAGTCAACTCATGTAGCTTAGAAATAAATATGAGACAAGCGAAGT
This sequence comes from Ceratopteris richardii, assembly GCA_020310875.1. NCBI lineage: Eukaryota > Viridiplantae > Streptophyta > Polypodiopsida > Polypodiales > Pteridaceae > Ceratopteris > Ceratopteris richardii. The sequence goes on from CM035414.1 coordinate 157,015,188, forward strand.
AGAAAAGGTATGCATGTCAAATAGAAGAAAAATTTTAGAAGCACAAATTAAGATATACATGGATGAGGCAGACACCTTAAGAAATAGAAATAAGGAGTTAATGAATTTGATTCTACTAAACCAATCAATAGAGGTACCAGAAGCTGACCAAAGAGGTGTATAGTGGAGCTAGAAGCCCAAATGGCCAAGTATGCTAAATAGCTTAAACAAGAGCAAGAATTAAGGGAAGAATGGGAAAGAAAATACATGCATGACACAAACAAGTTGCAGAATAAATGGAAGGTGGCTGAATCATAGATTTTGAAACATTGCAAAGAAGATGCAAGACAATTGGCAATAATTGGTGCATGCCTCGTGCAAAGCAATGACAACTTAAAGGCTTGCAAATAAGATACAAAAATATACTCATTCAAAGTTTAGAGGCTCATACTGCAAAAAAGGACAATATGGGGACACCATTAGTACCCAGCTCTCAAGTGGCTACTATGTAGAATGAGGTATGTCCTCCTTCTCCCCCCATCAATAACTCACTTGTGCATACGAGAGAGGAGGCACCAAGTGTTGATTGAGAAAAAAAACTATTGTAGAGCTGAGCTAAAACAAGTGGGCCCTAGTGGTGACGCAACTTAATGAAGGATTTGAAGACACGATAATCAAAGTAATGAAAGAAGCAAAGATTAAAAGCAAAAATTTGGACCATATTATAAAGTCATCCACTGTACCTTACGGAATACATCAAAAGAATGACACAAAAAGACCTAGATCCAAAATTACACTTTAGAAGAGATACTTTTTCTTACACACAAGAAGAATTTGATAAAGCTAATCCAATCTAGAGGAGAAAATTTTTGGAGAAAAATCTTGCTCTACGGGTGCATTGGGAATATGTGCCATATTTACTATAGGTAAATCCTTCTTTTTGTCGTGTACCATGCAGAAGACCATGGGTGCAATTTTGGGAGGCACAACGCCATGGCACAATAAATAATCAGTGGCTATTTACCCACTCCTACCAAGCGCACCACATGACTATCTGCCAACGGAGGATTACATGGTGCGAACTATAGAAATTTGGCTATCGAGATATGCAACAGTCCCAGATTTAGCAATCAAAATGGCAAATAAAGTATTGAGCATGCTGCTAACAATATTGAAGGTATTCAAACATGCTCAATATCGATTTTTGAACTTCATCGGCATTAACCAAGGCACGGATGCTCTGATTTTTTCTCTTTCCATCATGCGTAGCCGACTTACAATAATGGCTATTTATTCGAGGTTAATGTTTCTACCATGTCCTTATATGAAAACATTTGAGGAGGCATTCTTTACAAGGTTTGTTGAAATGGATTCCAAAATTTTTGTAAAAATGTCTTCCAATTTAAATGCTTGACTAATGCATATGAGCTTAGTCTCTTTGCTAATCTAGACAGGCACCAAACCATGGGTGTAAAATCAACACAATGGAAGGAACTAATGATACGTGAAGCTAATCTGCTAGATTGAGGAGAGCAAACCGCCATTCAGACCTACTCATGTCATCATTCAAAGCCTCTTGGGGATGACAAAGGACAGGAGGAGGGACATGTGGAGGGAGAATCAAGAAAAAGATGAAGAAGAAGAAAATCAAAACGAAAAACTATTCAATAAAAGACTCATTGTTGGAAGAGATGGAGGATAATCACAACAGATGAGTTGGTGTAGCTAAAACCTGCTTCACACCTACTATAATTGATGGTTGGAGAGTGTTTTGGGCCTCTTTAGCTAGCTAATAAGAATAAATGATCACATATGTTGCTTGGAAGATGATGCGCAATTGATAGGATCAAAATAGATAGATAGACATATGATTAAATGTCTAGAACTTGCTATTTTGGTTGAGACACCTACTCAAAGTTTTGCTCAATTCTCTGAGTATAATAGCAATTAATAAAATTCCTTTTGGGGAACTTCAATTAGCTTAACAAGCTACCAATCATGAGTGAAATCATCTAAAACGATAAACTATATGGAGAGAAATATGTTTAGCAAATTAAGCTTGCATCCCAACTTTTATGGGCCTTGACAGTCACAGACTAGTGAGCAATGTTTGATTAATATCAGACAATCAAGTAAACCTTTATAAATGAAACTTTGTAGCATTAAATTAGACAGTATGTTGAGGATTTCATGCTTTAAGTCATGCAAAATGGTGCACTACAATGAGTAATTATAACTCAGAGTTCCAAGAGGTTGTACATATGAAGTCTTCCAAATGATATTCTAATACATCAAGCTTATGTGAAGTGATGAAGTGTGTAGGCTTGGGCTTAATTGCACCAACATCTCCCCCTCAAGCCTAACATGCTTGACCTTCTTTTCTCCTTGATCTCTTACAATCCAATCATCTATTTGAACCTATTCATCTTTGTTCCATCCAATGCTTTGGTGAATAAATCTGCACATTGCAATTGAGTTGATACATAGGATAACTGAATATGCTTGCTAAGAAATTTCTCCTTAACATAATGATAGTACACTTCAATGTGTTTAGTCATGGCATGATATAGAGGATTAGCACCCAAATGACGTGAACTAGTGTTATCTTCAAAGATATTTGGAGTGTAGGAATGTATCTCCAAATCTTCATACATACAATTGCTTAAGCCACATAGCTTCCTGAGTTGCATTTGCCAAACCTCTATATTCTAGTTCTATGGACGATAAGGCCACAGTTGGTTGCTTCTTGGATGACCATGATATGAGTTTTGAACCTGCAAAAGATAGATACCCTTAAGTGCTCCTCCTATCATCCTTGGAGCCATCCTAATCTGCATCAGAGTACATCTTTATATCTTTGTCAGAAGTAAAGGGATAGAACAATCCCTCATTCATCGTTCCCTTAAGATACTTAAGCACCCTCTTTGAAGCTTCCATGTGTGGCTTCATTGATACATGCATGAACTAAGTCAATGTGCGCACAGCATATGCAATATCTACTCTTGTCAAAGTAGCATAATTGAGACTACCTACAAGTTGTTGATAGCCTATAACATCTTCTAGTAGTTCACCTTCATGTGAACTTAGCTTATGATTGATCTCCATCGGAATACCTGCAGCCTTAGTGTTTTCCATCTTAAACTTTACAAACATATCATTTATGTACTTCCTTTGTGTAATGAATATACCTAAATCTGTATACACAAGTTTCAATCCAAGGAAGTAGGTTAACAACCCTAGATCACTAATTTTGAACTCCTTCATTAATTGAGACTTGACTTGCTTGATACCATCAGAATCATTACATGTAATAATGATATCATCTACATAAAAACATAAGTAGATGACCTCTGACTTATTCTTCTTAACAAATAAACAAGAGTCTGCCTTGTTTGTCACAAAGCCTTGATCCTGCAAATAGATAACAAGCCTATGGTTCCAAGCTCTAGGAGCTTGCTTGAGGCCATAGAGTGCTTTTTTGAGTTTGCATACATACCTTGATTTTCCTTCATCTTCAAAACCTGGTGGTTGTTCCATATACACTTCCTCTGATATCCAACCATTCAAAAAAAGCATTCTTGACATCTAACTGATATAAATTCCAATTTTTTGATGCAGTAAGACTTACCAATACCTTGATTGTTGGCATCTTTGCCATAGGTGAAAATGTTTCTTCATAGTATACTCCATGTGTTTGGGCAAATCCCTTTGCCACGAATCTTGTCTTGTACCTGTTTATGGAACCATCATAGTTCTTTTTAACTTTGTATATCCACCTTGAACCAATTACCTTCATATCTGGTTTCTTGGGAACTAGATCCCAAGTGTGGTTTTCTTGAAATGCTTCCACTTCTTCTTGCATTGCTTCTCTCCACTCTTTCTTCTTCTTAGCCTCTTCAAATGAAGAAGGCTCCTTTGCCATGGAATCTTTAGTGATGTACACAGAGTGCTTTGTAACTAGGGAGGTATCATATCCATAACTTATGAGCTTCTTATTTTCTCTTTGTGATCTCCTTAAAGCTGGATTGGAAGATTCGGGTAGATCCTCTAATTGCTTGTATTTGAACTTGCATCTTGACCTCCAAGCTTTGAGATCAGTATGCTCCTCATCTTTTGAGTTGATGTCCTCTACTTGGTGTTGACCTTCTTGGGTTAGGGTTGGAAAATCATTTTCCAAATCATATGGTAATTTGACTTTCCTGCAATCATCTTCAAACCAAGAATTATTCTCATCATATACTACATCCATACTAACTATGAATGCCTTGTTAGTGGGATTATAAAGTCTATATACCTTTTGATTCTGATCATACCCAATAAGGGGTGAAGCTCCCTCTGATTTGTGATGGGATGTGTGCATAGGCAATGCACCCAAATATTTTCCAATGCTCCAATGAGGGTCTCTGGTGTCATACCATCCAATGACTTGGATGGAAGCCTATTGAACAAATAGGTGGCTATGGAAACAGCCTCTACCCATAAATAATTAGATAATTTCTTCTCATTTAACATAGATCTAGCTGCCTCAACAATTAACATGTTCTCTCTGCCACGCCATTCAATTCAAGAGTATACCTAGTTGTTACTTCCCTCTTTACGCCTCTGTCCTATAGAAATAGATATAGTACCTTGAACCTAAGGTGGATGGGTCTTTGCTAGGACCCCACACATTAGTGTGTACAAGCTCCAAATAATCTTCATGGATGTATCCTTTCTTCTTAAATGGTTACCTATGAGCTTTGCCAAATTGGAAAGCTCCACATTTGTAAATCATGTGTTGCTTGGTCACATTGGGAATGCCAAGCACACTTTGATCCCTACAAATTTGTTTCAGAGTTCTCTCTTCTATGTGCCCTATCCTTTTGTGCCATATTTCCAACTCATATAGGGTTTGGACTCTATAACTGAATAGTGTTATGTTCCTTGTGTCTTTAATTTCAAAAGTAAACAATCTACCTGACTTATCACCTTTGGAAATCCTTTTGAATCCTTGTTGGGGGTCTTCCACATATACTCCATACTTAGTGAGCCTGACCTGTAGACCTTTCTCTACAATCTGCCCAACACTAGTTAGATTTTTGGTTATAGTAGGTACATACAAGACTTTGCTCAAAAGGTTCATACTACCATCAGATGTTTTGGCATTTTTGATCTGCTTGACTGAATGCTTAGTGTCATCACATGTTTTTACTTCATGCTTCCCCTTGGGTTCTTCAAGATCAGATAATAGTGCTACATTTCTTGCCACATGATTGGAACAACCTGAGTCAATGTAGAAAAGATGCTCATCATCTTTACCTTGCTTGGATGTCATGTTCATGATGAGCAGAGAGTCTTCTTGATCTTCAGTATAATTGTTGAAGTCCCTTCTTCCTCTAAAGCCTACTTGATAGTTGTTGTTGTTGTACGCTTGATTGAATTTATGGTTGTAGTTTCCTCCACCATTATTGTACGTGCCTCTAGTTTGTCCATAGCTTCCTCTAAGGAAGCATCTTCCCCTTTGGTTCCTTGTATTTTTGTAGCATTCTTCTGTAGTGTGGTTGTTGAGACCACATATGTTGCATGGTGAATCATTGTAGGGTCTCCTCCTCCCTAGTTTTCCTTCTCTGCCCCTACCTCTAGCACCTCTTCCTTTTCTTGCATAATTAGCTTGAGAGGTACTAGCCTCTTCATCATGTTTCTTACTTTCACCTTTATCCTTAGCTTTATTCTTATCTGTATAAAGGACAAAAGATTGGTTACCTCCTGAGTTGTCACCATTTCTGTTGAGCTTTGCCTCATGGGTGAAGAGTTGTCCCATCAAGGTGTTGAGATCAAGTATTCGCATATCCATGTAAAGATCCATGACTGTGGTGAAGGACTCCCACTTGTCATCAACTTTTATTCCATTGATAATTTGCCTCACTATGTGCTCTTCCTCTATCTCTTCTCCAATGCTTGCAAGCTGGTCTGCTACATCCTTCATTTTGGTTACATAATCAGCTACTCCTTGCTTTGGTTGTTTCTTGAGAGTTGTGAATTCCATCCACAATTGATTCTTCCTAGCTCTTGTGTTGGAGGAGAAGTATGATGAAAGCACTTCCCAAGTCTCTTGGGAGCTTTTACAATACAACTAAAGTCAATCTCAAGGGCTACTCTCATAGAGACATGCCCCCTATATAGTGGAATCCCATCCATAGAGCCACGGATGACACAGAGTCAATGCATTCCATAGGATCAAGATCCTCATGGATGCATGAAAACACCTACTTATGGATGTGCAAAGTTGGAGCAAAAGAAGAGAAAAGAGAAAACACCAGAGAGATAGGTGCGAATCAAACTACTAGATCAATTAGAGAGCCACCCTATGCACATATATTTTTAGAGGGACACTTGGATATCGACGACACATGATATCTACCAATTATCATGACACACGATATCTACCAAATATTGTGACACATGATATCTACCAAATATCGCGACACACGATATCTACCAAATATCACAGCACATGGGAATTCAAGTATTGCAATACTTGAACTAAACTGGTCACAACACTTGGATCTTTTGGAGTCCAAATTCAAAAATTTTTGCAAATATGTGTACCTTATGTCCTCCTTATTACTCTTATGTATCTCTAGATGCAAAATCTCCCTCCAAACCCACAATATTGCACTCGCAATACTTGGCGCAAGTGGCATCACACCACAGGAACAGTCGCTCAGATTTCTGGTGATTTGAGAGTGTTTCAAGAGTTTTTTCTTCAACGATTCAGTTCTGCACTCCCTCTAAGCTTCTTGCTCATAGTCACAAGTGAAAAACAAGGTAAATGTACACTAAAAAAGGGAGAAAAACTGAGAAGATGAAGGTGGGAGAAGATGGTGATGATGATGAAGATGAAAGATGGAGGAAAAATCAGAAAGTAAACAAAAAATGATGATTTTTTTACCTTCCAATGTCGCTACTCTACGTCTTAGCATCACACGCTCCTCCTCCAAGGTCTCTCCCTGGCAACGGTGCCAAACTTCGTGTCACTCTAGCACAATGGCAAGTACCAACGTGAGGAGATACACCTCATAAATGTCAATCCATGGAGACATGAGGACCGGTATGAAGATCGTGAGCAAGTGATGGCGTAAGTGTGTGAGCGAAAGCACACACGCATGCACACACACACACACACAAGATAAGAGCAAAGAGTGGAACAATGGAAGGACTTCGATTACAAAAGAACTCTCTTAGCAAGCTCAAACCTACGACAAGCTAACCTCAAAAATGAGCTCTCCAGCCCTTTTTATAGTTTTTTTAGTGGTTTTGGCCCTGTCCAAACTGAGTGTCTGGCCTAATTAAAAATTAAGTTCCAAGGCTTATTTGAGGGCTCAAACAGAGTGTAAAAATTATGAAAATTGGTAGGATCGTACTTCTAATACTCATCAAGATCAAGGACTCCTCGACTTGAACAAAATGGTTGCCAAAATGGAAAATGGTATTTAAATGGTTTTTAGTGATAAATATCACTATTTTTATAGGGATTTCTTCCAAAAATGTGACATGTGCTTCTTGGAGCTCCTGACATGCTCCTTCTTCTTGTGTGTCCACTTCTTTGATGTGCTTCCATGCTTTTTACCTTGAGTGTCAACACCTTCCAATAGAGAGGGTGGTCTTTCGTATTGTAATTACCATGCTTGGAGTTCTTTGACCCATTTTTGGAGTGTATCCAGTTCCTCTGTAGTCTGTGGAATGGTGGTCGCCTCCAACCTAGATGTGTTTATGATAGTTAACTGCTTCTTAAGATTGGCACACTCTATTTCCGCCTTCTTGTATGACTCTAGAAAATTAGCATGTTCCTCGAGTAAGATCTTGATGTCATATGACGGAACAACTTGAAACCTTGTTCGACTGATCATTGTGCCCGGTGTTCCTTCCATAGATTGTCTTGGTTTTATTGTTGTAGTCTTTTATTCTCCTTCAATACCACAGACATGTGCTTCATGCAAAGCCCTAAATTTCTTCATAATTTAGGATTGGCTACCTTTTGCTCGTGTAGCATGTCCTCCAAGTCTTTGTTAGCTTGGGATCCACATTGGGTGCCTTGGCCTCCAGTTCTTTGTGAGCTTGTTGTAGTGTGAGGTATTTAGCTTGGAGTGTTTCCTTATCGACTTCTAATGTTGTAACTTGTGCTTGTAATTGTTGAGATTCTATGTCTAAGGTAGCACCTAGCTCTTCCAATTGTTGATAACCTTGTTGAAGCTGTGAGACACACTAAATCATCATATTGAAAGTAATATTTACACTTGTGATGGAAAGGAGGTAGGGCTTAATGCAGGGGGAATGGGGAGGGGAATGGGAATGGTGGATGCAATGCATGATGGTGTTGGTGATGTTGGTGGAGGGGGGATCATAGATGGTGGAAGTGTGGGGGGAGATGGATGTGCAATGGGTGGAGAAATGTCCATGGAGTCAGACAATGTAGTGAATGTGGGAGTTACCATGAAGTTGGGGATGGTAGGTCTGGTGATTGTTGTATTTTTATAAAATGAAGTGGAAAGTGTTTGTGAACCTAATGTCTATGTGGTGGGAATACGAGTGAAGCTTTCCATGAATGATACATAATGGGATGTGGCAATGGTGGTAATGGAGGTATAGGGAAAGATGGGTGAGACTATTGGAAAATATGGATAACAGGGAAGGGGGATCTGTGCTTGGGGATAAGCAATGATACCTAAGCTACCCTCAGTGGGTATCAGGTGTCCTTATACACTAGATATGATGAGGTGGATGATCGTGGATTCCGTGGATAGAAATGGAGAAACAAGAAGTGGATTGGTGATGGAAGAAAAAAGGGTCACTTGAGAGATCGGTTCACGGAACGACAAGGAGGTGATTGAGGTAGGAGTGGGGATAGTGGTTGTTAAGATTGGAGTGGTTTCTACAGTGGTGGGCGATAGAGGTGTGGGCAATGGGGGTGCGGAGGAGAGATAGACAAAGTTTGTACAAAGGTATTAGTGGTAAGATTGATAGTGGATGTTGAAGTAGTTGTTGGTTTTGTGGTTGCTTCCTATTCAAATATGGGGATACATATATTCTTACTTAGCCATGGCCTCATCTCCACTCTTCATCTGTCATAACAGATTGATTGGCATAGTGCATTGTGCATTGCTTCTTGAACTCCCAATGATTCTCTTAATAACTTGAGTGAATCAATGAATTGAAGATCTACCCCTTTATCTGTGCAGATATGATCCATTAAGGCTTTTCTTGATGCGAATGAGACTCTACATCGCTCTTGCATAGCTGTAATTATATTATATAATCATTGTAATTGGGGTGTATATGCAAGAGCACCTATGAGTTTAGGCACTTCTTGTTGATCTTCATGATGTCCTTCCTCATGTTAATCATCGCCCTCTTCTGATTCTTCATCTTTGTCTTCATCTTCCTCATCTTCTTCTTCTTCATTAATTATGGCAGTGTGCACTTGTGATGTAGTTGCTTGTGGATGTGATCTTTCCCCAACTTTTTCATCACCCACATCAATCTTCACCTCTCACAGGATTTTCTCAAAATCTTTGTTGGTGAGTTCTTCCAAGTGTACTCCTCTAGGGAATTTGAGATCTGTTGGGATAAGAGGAAATATTAAACTTGGACCCTTAGAGCTACATCTTGGGAGGTGGAGTGTGAACGATCATACACATTGTTGTGGTGGAGGAGTGATTTTGGGGATTAAAGTGGCCCATTGAGGTTGCACACATGGTACTGCTCCTCACATCTGCGTTGATGGGGGTCCTATGGAAGTTCTACCTTTTATTCCACATCAAATCTCTTTGGATTGGAATTCATGTGCAAGACATAGATAGATAACCCTTGTGAGGGCACAACATCCATAAAGTACTACCTTGCACGACCATCAGTTGTGTGCCAGCTGAATTTGATCAATGATCCAATGGCTCCAGATTGTCCATACAATAGGCAGGCTATCAGACAAAATTTTCAGCAACCTTACCAGCAAGGTAGGTAACATAATCAATACCAACAGCCATGTTATAGGCCACAACAGCAATATCAGGCACCATATAGGCCACAACCAGTCCTAGGAAACCAACCACAATCTCTTGCCAATGTGATTCCCGTTAAGTATGAAGTGGCAGAGGAGAACCTTAATAGAGCATTCGTGTCAGTGACCCTGTTGTCAAGACCTTGCTCACGCGCATACAGAGATTACGAACGCAGAAAAACACACAGAAAAATAGAGGCAACAAGAGACGAGACCGAACGCAAGATTGGGTGCAATCTCCCCCCATGCACTCTGTTTCGACAGTCCACAGAGTGCATGTATTTATAGGACTTTTGATTACGTCGAAAATAGTGGTTACATGAGGGCGGCTTCGAAAAGCAGGCGTGAAACTAAAAGTTGGTAACTTTTACAGAAAGCCATTGCTTTTAATAACAGAAACTGCGGTCTACAACGACCATTATTCTAACCATTACTTTTCTAACAATAGAACCTTCTACGCAGGTTTATTTACAAGCTAAATAATAATTATTTCGGATTATTGATGTCCACCCTTTCACGCCTTGCATGCTCCTCACGAACCTTCAGCTGCTATATCAAAAACATCAAAAAAAACACATTAATACATTAATAATTTAACATTTTAACAATGCCTTGTTCAATAATATACAACATGCCTCTCAGTTGACAAGCAACTGACCTCAGTTGATAAAATAATTTAATACTCTAATAATGAGAATACATTGTTCAATATATTCCATGTTACTGTTACAATCCAACAATGCATTGGCCAACATAGTCCATGTTACAATCCAACAATGCATTGGCATTCGATATTTCAATCCAACAATGCATTGGCTATTCCATATTTCAATCCAACAATGCATTGTTCAACATATTCCATAAGGTATAACATGCCCCGCAGTTGAACAAGCAACTGACCTCAGGTGATAAAAGAATAAACATGGATGGCCAGTCACATGTTTCATCACTGAATAAAAAAATAGGCATGTGCCAGGTAAAATGTTTATGGAGCTGTTACATTAATGTGTTTGTGTATGATATGCAGAAATTAAGTGGTCATAATGAGGTGTTAATTGTGTTTTATGTATCCATTCACATTCTTCAATAGAGTGATTTTTGTACTTAACCAAATATCGATGATATTGAGTACCTGTGCGTGTAGTAGTGACATCATAATCAATGATTTTCTCAGGAACTAAGATTTCAGATTGTTCTTCAATTAAAGGAGGGTCATCAAGAAGTGGAGCAAGTGGTAAAGTTCCTTTAAATGGTTTAAGTAAACTAATATGAAAAGAATTATGAATGGTCCAATGGGATGGAATATCTAATCGAAATGAATTATCATTAATTTTTTCTATAATGCGAAACGGTCCATAATAGCGTGGTGCAAGTTTAATTTTAAGATGCTACAAAATATTTTTGAGACGTCTTTTAATTATTTGCAACCATACAAAATCATTCTCCTTGAATTCTTTGGCTAATCGTTTAGTATTGATAATACGTGTATATCGCTCTTGACTTTTCCTAATGTGCTTGTGAAAAACTATTTCAAAAGGTGCACGACGAGTAGTGGTGTGTGAAGTGTTATTGTAAGCAAATTGAAGCAATGGCAACTTTTCATCCCAGTTATTAGGATTATCTAATGAATAACAACGCAATAAATCAAGAATAGTACTATTTGTAGCCTCACTCTGTCCATTACTTTTAGGATGAAATGCAGAGCTAAAATCTATTTTAGAATCAAAATGTTGAAATAAGGCAACCCAAAAATGATTACAAAACCGAACATCACGATCAGATAACATTACTTTAGGAAATCCATGATGTGGAAAAATGCATTTAATGAATAATTTTGCAGCTTGAGGTGCAGTCAAAGTTTTTCTTTTTTTTTAATATAAAGGAAGTTCGGCAATAGCCTACTCTCCCGGACTTGAATTAAATAAAGAAAAGTACAAGAGAAAGGGACTAGTGCCCACGGGACCCCCCAAATCCCACAAAGCAGGGGAAGCTTTTACAGAGCTTAGATGACATTACAAAGAAGGTTAATTACCCTCTCATCACCCTCATGTGGGGCCCACTTGGGTTTAAGCTTGTTATTGATGATGCCTAAAGGGGGGGGATTTTTTACAGTTGACAATCCTTTTGCCAAGGAGGAATAGCGATTTCTCAATTGACCACTCCTTGGGGGAGTCACCGAAGTTGAAAGCACATCTTTCCCGCCATATTTTCCATAGGACCTCCCCTCTGATGGTGTTCCAGAGAGTCGCGGAGCAGCCGATCGCTTCTCCCAGCAGGGCTTGCTGCCAACTGAGACGTTTTTGAAGTCTAATTCTCTTTCCAACCACCTGCCAGAGTCTGTTGGAGTTGGGGCAGGTAAAGAAGATGTGTGAAACATCTTCGATAGACCGGTGGCAGCGTTTGCACCAGGGAGGGATCCCACAAATTTTGATAGCCTTAAGGTTGGTCCAGATTCCATGATGAAGAATTTGCCATAAGAGGACAGACTTTTTGATTTCTATGAGGGGGTGCCAGATAGCCATGAACTTCATGTCCCACCGAAGCCGCGTCCATGACAGGCACCACTTTTTGTTGAGGTTAACCTGATAGTCGATCGTTTCTTTGATGTTCGGGATTTTTGGTAGGCTATTCCCATTGTGCCATTTGAGACCAAGCGAGCTCGACATGTCGTGTCCCATGAGAAGGCGAACTTTGTGTCGGTCCCAGGCGAGACATCTGCTTTGCAAAGTGTTCCATTCTTCATGCGAAATGTTGATGCTAGGGTCAATATCCTCAAAGTTGATCCAGCGGTTGGTGTCTTGTTTCCAGAGGTGTTTCCATTTTTTGAAGCCTTTGTTCCATAGCTTCTTGGCATTTTGAATGTTCCAAGATTCCACACTCCGAATGCCATGGATCGGAAACCAGATAGAGTCGTTTTGTCTGATACCGGCAGCCCACTTCCAGTCTTCACTTATTCTTGTGAAGCTTTTGACTTTATTCCAACTCTTCCAAAGGGAGCACACCAGATTAGAGCCTTTCGGGAAGATGGGGATCGGGGAAAACAGCAAGGTCAAGATGTCAAGATTCTTCCAATTTGGGAAACCCATGAGCGCCAACTCATTCTTGTTTCTGAAGATCAGCTTGGCCCACGAGGCCTCCCCGTTGCACCAAGCCTTAATCATCCATTTGGCCGACAGTTTGTTAGCCATGCATCCAATGTCCAAGATACCAAGTCCCCCACTATCTCTATGGCTGGTGCAGATGGACCATTTGATTTTAGGCACCCCCCTCCTATTGTGGTCGCCCGTCCAAAGGAAGTTTCTACAAATACTATCCAGTTTGGACAGATGGAATGAAATATCCTATTGTGGTCGCCCGTCGAAAGGAAGTTTCTACAAATACTATCCAGTTTGGACAGATGGGATGGTCGCCCGTCCAAAGGAAGTTTCTACAAATACTATCCAGTCAAAGTTTTTCTACATGGAATGAAATATACATATTTACTAAACCTATCAACTATTGTCCAAATCATATCATTATGTGATGAAGTGGTAGGAAGACCTGTGATAAAATCCATAGAGATTTGTTCCCATGGTTCATTTGGAATAGGAAGGGGCATTAATAATCCAAATGGTTTACCATGATGACGTTTGACACACTGACATACAATGCATTGAGAAACATAATGTGCAATGTCTTTTTCCATATGTGGCCAAAAGAAGAAATCTTTGCAAGCAGAAATAGTGCTCTGTATGCCTCTATGACCCATGTAAGATGGTTCATGCATTTCTTTAAGGACAAAATCTTTAAAAGCTTGGGTTATGCACAATCTATGTTGAAAATAAAGAAAACCATTATCAAATGTATAATGTTCATCAGATAAAGATGCACAATTATTGGAGTCATGCCATGCACATGAAAAATACAAATCAGATGCATAAGTGGAAACCATGTCTTGAAAAGAATGAATTTGAATGGCAGAAATATTATTCAAAACAAGGGAATTCGAAGGAAAATGGCTAAGAGCATCAGCTACGACATTAGCTTTACCAGGCTGATATTGTATCATGGGTTGGAAATTTTGAATGAATGATGCCCATTTAAGATGCCTATCAGAGATTAAGGGCTGATTTAATAAATGTTTAATAGCCTGTTGATCGGTTTTGATTAAGACCTCAGAGCCCATAAGATAGTGTTTCCAAATTCGCAAAGCATGCACAACTGCTAACAGTTCTTTATCATACGTACTATAATTCTGTTCTGAGGGTTTAAGCTTTCTACTCTCAAATGCAATGGGATGGTCATTTTGCATCAGAACAGCACCTATTCATGAACCACTAGCATCAGTAACAACATGAAAGGGTTGTGAGAAATCAGGTAATTGTAAAACAGGTGCATGTGAAAGTGCATGTTTAAGTTTGTCAAAGGACTGTTGTTGGGTAAATCCCCATGCAAATTTTATTTTCTTTTTCAACAACAAAGTAAGAGGCAATGCTAAATAAGAAAAATTTCGAACACACTTCCTATAGAAACTAGCCAACCCAAGAAAAGAACGAATATCATTGACTGATTGTGGTGTAGGCCATTCTATGAGAACTGTAATCTTTTTCGGATCCACATGCACACCTTCACTTGAAATAATATGTCCTAAATATTCTAGCTTACGCTGAAAGAAATAACTCTTTTCCGGATTAGCATAAAATGTGTTTTCTCGTAACAAATGAAAAACTATTTCAAGATGCTTTTCATGTTCACTATCATTCTTACTGTAAACAAGTATGTCATCAAAGAATACAAGAACAAAAGCGTGGTAATCAAGAAAAATATTGTTCATCATTCGCGCAAATGGAGCAGGGGCATTAGTAAGTCCAAAGGGCATTACCATAAATTCATAATGGCCATTTTGAGTTCTAAATGCAGTCTTAAAAATATCACTTTGTGTCATACGAATCTGATGGTAACCCGATTTAAGATCAATTTTACTAAAGACACGAGCTCCTCGTAACTTATCTAAGAGATCATCTATTCGAGGAATAGGGTATCTATTCTTGATTGTGATCTTGTTAATGGCTCTATAATCAATGCACATTCGATATATTTTATTCTTCTTCTCTACTAAGAGAACTGGTGCTCCAAATGGGGAAGAACTAGGCCTTATAAGTCCTTTTTGTAATAGGTCTTTTACTTGATTTTCTATTTCCTTTTGATGTAGTGGGCCATGTCTATAAGGTGCTTTATGAGGAGGAGAACTACCAGGGACTAAGTCTATGCTATGGTCAAAGGATCCTCGAGATGGTGGTAGTTCGGAGGGATATTCAGACATAAAACAATCCTTATAAGTACTCATGAAAGGTTTATATGCATCTGGAAGTGTATGAGTATAATCATTGATGACATTGACAAAAACAATGCATGAGTTGAATCCTTTCCTAAATGCACGCTTTACTTGAGTGTGACTAATCAATGGAAATGGCTGGAAATCATGCCGTGCAGACAAAGTAATGATTTGACCTTTGAAAGCAAACGTAAAGGTATGAGTATGGTAGTCAATACTTGGGTTATAATGGTGACGAAAAGGCATACTTAGTATAACATCATAAGATTGCAAAGGTGCAATTAAAAATGTTCGTGAATCAACATAAGGGCCTATGCTAATCGTAACATCTTGCACTTCTCGTGTTACATTATAACGACTACCTTGAAATGCGGCTTTCACTTTATACAAAGAAGGAAACGTTCGTAATTTAAGTTCTTTTACTAATAAATGTGAAATGAAGTCATGTGAACTACCATCGTCATGTAGAATTTTAACTAGTTTGTTATTTATTGTACCCTGCATGCAAAGAAGAGAGTGTAGAGAGATATCGTTACCCAAGGTACTTAAATCCTTCTCCAGTGATTCCTCTGTTCAAACAGGAGGAATTTCTTCATTATAGACCTCCATGTTATGCAATCGAGCTGTAGCCGATTTTATATGAAGAGGTTGCAATCTGCACCTTATTTTTGTATGTCCAGGTTTACCACAATTCCAGCAAGTGATTCGTTGTCGCTTCTGTTGGGCATTCACTGCTGAAGTTTGAAGGGTAGGTGGTTTGGTTGGTTGGAGAGATGAAGCAACGGGTGGAGTTGAGTAATTGGATTGTGGAGGACGAGGAAAACTAGGGTAAGATGGGGCATTAAAATTACGCTTCATAGGAAATGAAGGTTTAATAGGAAATGGTCGTGGACGTGGTTATGTACTGGAATTCTTTTTCTGCATCATAAGCAAAAGATATAGCCTCATTGAGGATTGTAGGTCGTAGGGTGTGAAACTTAGCTTGGATTCCCACCTCCAAACCATCTTTGTATTTCTGCTGCAAGATATCTTCTAATACATCTTCAAGCATTCGTACAAGTAGTAAATTTTGCCAGAACCGCTCTGTGTAGGTAGTAACTGTATCACCCTCCTTCCATGTAAGGGTCGTCTATGCTCGTCGAACATGCAAATGGTATTGAGGAGGAAGAAATGAATCCTTCACATTTTCTTGAAAAGCCTTCCAAGTTGTTGGACGCTCCGTACTGTGCCACAGGACATTCCACCAGAGTTGTGCTTTACCTACTAAATAGTTAGTGGCAAATTTAATTTTTTCACTTTCAGCATACATTTCATCGGTATAAAAATCATCAAACTGCGACAACCAAGAAAGTACTAAAGGCCCATCCTTTCGGCCATCAAATCGTAGAAACTGGTAGCTTCTATTACCAATCTTTGAATGAATAACATCAGATTGGGCAGACACAATAGCTTTTACTACTCTCGTAAGGTTGTCTTCCTCAGCTTGCATCTTTTGGAGGATTTCATCACGTTGTCGGATCTCGTTTTGAGCTCCTTGAAGCTCATGCCGCAAGAGCTCTAGTTGTTGTTCAAGTGTTGCCGTAGGTAGAGGTGAATTACTGTAATCCTCCATGGTGCTCTTGGACCCTTGCTCTCAACCTTGCTTGGTATCTTGAACACTCAATCAAGTGCCACCCAAGGATTTTGAAGGAATTCACATTTCCAAGCTAGCTCATTGGAAAGTTTGTTCCGAGAGCTTTCCAACGGTATATTACGCGCCTCAATCCGACCTACGGATTGAGAGATACACTTGATTCTTTCTTAGGTCCAATCTTGAAATCGACGCGCGCGCCTTCCACAAGTAATAAAGAGAGAGAACTTGAGTACAACTCCAAGAGATGGTGGAGTGGTCAAAGTACTTCCCTTGAAAGTAGGAGGTTGTGGGTTCAAATCCTCCTACCTTAGGGACTCTAAACCTCTCTATTACCACTCAAAAATTAAAATTGCCTCGCGCGTAGCCAACGGTTGCCAACGGTCGCCAAGGGAGCCTTGGGTGCCAATGTATTGCCTAAGTTCTTTGCCTTAGTCGACGCCTTGGAGTAAGCCGAAGGAGTAAACGTAGGTTCTGGAACAGGAACAGGAATCGGAACCGAAACCGGAACCGAAACCGAAACTGAAACCGGAAACGGAGACGGAGACGGAGATGGAAATGGAAATGGAAATGAAGATGGAATCGGAATTCAGAATCGCGAACAGAGAACATAACCCTCTGTATTGACGCGTGCCTGGCTCTGATACCACTGTTGTCAAGACCTTGCTCGCGCGCATACAGAGATTACGGACGTAGAAAAACACACAGAAAAATAGAGGCAACAAGAGACGAGACCGAACGCAAGATTGGGTGCAATCTCCCCCCATGCACTATGTTTCGACAGTCCACAGAGTGCATGTATTTATAGGACTTTTGATTACGTCGAAAATAGTGGTTACATGAGGGCGGCTTTGAAAAGCAGGCGTGAAACTAAAAGTTGGTAACTTTTACAGAAAGCCATTGCTTTTAATAACAGAAACTGCGGTCTACAACGACCATTATTCTAACCATTACTTTTCTAACAATAGAACCTTCTATGCAGGTTTATTTACAAGCTAAATAATAATTATTTTGGATTATTGATGTCCGCCCTTTCACGCCTTGCACGCTCCTCACAAACCTTCAGCTGCTATATCAAAAACATCAAGAAAAACACATTAATACATTAATAATTTAACATTTTAACAATGCCTTGTTCAATAATATACAACAGACCCCTTTGATCTCAGAACATGACTCTCATGCTCATAGTTCAGACTACTCCCATGAAGATAGTCTACATGGTTATTACACAGAGTCACCTAAGCCTAGTGAGAATTACTTGTATCAATATGAGGCACCAATGAACAAAATTGGGAGCCAGAATACTCCAATCTCATGTATACAAATCCTAACCCTAGGCCCAATTGAGACAAGTAAGACCACAAGCCCCTAGAGGACCATGTTTTAGATGTTAGGGTGACCATTTCATTTGTTAATGTCCCCACTCACTCACTCTGTGACAAGGACAAAACATCACAATACAAGGCTTTTGTGTTGAGTGTGGCAAGGAACGTCTTTCGAGAGAGTGTCCCAGGAATCCCTCTAGTGCACCCAAGGTTACACCCATTAATGTGGTAGGCTTAGTGGTGGATTCAAGTGCAAGTAGTAGTAATGTGGCTCCTGTACAGGCAGTTACTAGGGCACAAGCATTAAAACAAGATAAACCGGCGAAGCAATCATAGTCAAGTGAATTAGGAGAGCCTAGTAAGAGGAAAACAAGAACATGGAAAGATACCAAGGAGAAAGTCAATCGTAAGTGGAATAAAAAGCTATCTGAATTAGAAGAAAGCCTAAAGGATGCAAAAACAAAAATAGAAGATATTGCATTGCAAAGCCCCTTGCATGCCGAAGCTCCATTTACTCCACCTCATTCCACCCCACCAACCACTGTAAATAATCCTCAACCAGGTTCTATTCTAGCAGATCCAACCCTAGAAGGCTTGGACATGATGCTTAAGGCCTACCAGGCTCGACTTCAAGAAGGGCCAATAGCTGCAAACTTAGACAAGAGTTACCCTAGAGAAGATTTAGAGATTGAACGGACAAAAATGTGCATGAAAATGGTAGAGTTGGCTCAAGCTATGCTTGAAACCAATCAATAGTTCAATCAAACAAACTCTATCAAACTGCATTTGCATTTCCAAGGCTTACTAGAAAGATTAGAGCAATTGGTAAGCAAGCCACATGCTTCTTTACCTCTACAGGCTCTACCAATTGTTGAAAGAGAAAGCTTACCACCAAGGAAAGCTTATGTTCCTGTTTCTGTGGATGAGGGAGCACCTCTTTCAATTCAATAGTACTCTCAAGAGTTCTTGCAGGAAATACAAGAAGAGAAATGGGCCAAGGAGAAGGGTAATCCCCCTCCTATTCGTGAGCATGATGACCTTCATTATCAATTTCCCCAAGACATTCCATCTATCTATGGAGACCAAGCAGAGCAACAAGAAGATGAAAGCTTAGATTTTGAATCTAATTCTCTACAAGAGTTACCACAATTCACAGGCCCATGGGAATCTGAATCTTTGTTTGAAGTACCAAAAAACTTCAAGAAATATGAAGTTGAGGATCGGAAAATTTTGGTACGAATGCCTAAGAGAGAGGCCACCATAGGAGAAGCATATGATAACAAAGAAAAGACCAAGAAAATTGTTGTAACCATTGAAGGGAATGAAGAGCGATGTGCGTAAATAGGAGACAACCTAAGTGTAGAAGAAGAAATAGAGCTTATAGCTCTATTAAGGGAATATAGGGAGGTGTTTGAAGGGAGTAGATCCAAAAATTTGCTCTCATACTATCCCCATGACTGCTGATGCCAAGCCCACCAAACAAAAGCCCTACAAATATAATGATACTTATGCAGCTAAAATCAAAGAAGAAATTGATATGTTGATTGAAGCTCGATTTATCTACGAGATTGAGAATACTGAATGGGTGTCCCCCATTGTCATGGTGCCCAAGAAGAATGGAAAAATGTGAGTGTGCATTAACCTTAAAAAAGTTAACGCTGCTATGATTTTAGGTTACAACCAAGTAGCATATTGCCAGCACATAGTGGGGAATCTTTGTGTTTCGTGTGATGCCATATGGACTCACAAATGCACCTACAACTTTCCAAAGACTCATGTGTCATGTCTTCAAAGAGTTCTTGCGAAAGAGCTTAGAAGTATATGTGGATGATTTATGTGCTCATTCCCAAGAAAGAAGATACCACATCCCTGAGCTCAGACAGATCTTCAACAAGTGTAGAGAATATCAAGTGTGTCTGAACCTAGATAAGTGTGTGTTCATGGTACGACAAGGTAAGATCTTAGGTCATATTGTTTCTAAAAATGGAATATCAATAGCTGAGGACAAGGTAAGAGCCATAGCAGAGTTGGTGAGGCCAAAGAACATTAAAGAGGTACAAGCCTTTATGGGCCATTGTGGATATTATTGTAGGTTCATCCACATGTATGTGATCATAGATAAACCTCTTTATGCCTTGCTGACAAATTTTGAGTGGGATGATGAATGTGAAAAATCCTTCAATGAGCTGAAAAGATGTTTGTGCTCAGCACCAATACTGACCACTCCTGATTGGAATAAACCATTCCATGTCCATGTAGATGCATCCAATCATGCAATAGGATGTGTGCTAACACAACCCACATGTGAAGGAAATTTAGACTTGCCTATAGCATATACTAGCAGCCAATTGAATGTTGTTGAATGAAACTATACCACAACTGAGCGAGAAGGTTTAGGCATGGTATATGCTATGAAGAAATTTAGACACTATCTATTGGCCAACAAGTTCAAGTTTTTTACTGATCATCAAGCTTTATTATGTTTTGTCAATAAACCTTGCAATATAGGACGCTTAGTAAGATGGTTTCTCTTACTAATGGAATATGACTTTGAAGTGGTTGTTACGAAAGGTAGAACCTACCTTAGGGCAGACCATCTTTCTCACATCACTTCAGGTGAGTCACTACAAGGAGTGTATGATGAATTTCCCGATGCTTATTTGTTCAATTTAGAAGTTGTTCATAAATGGGCAAATAAGTTGGTACGTGTCTTAAGCTTTGGACCTACCAATAAGAATGTCAAAACAAACAAAGACGAAATTGTAAAATCACAAAAATATCAATATCGGTAGGAAGCATGCACAAAGAATATACAGAGGGTGTACTAGCTTGTTGTGTCGAGGATGACGAACATAGTAGTTGGTTGCAACAAGCCCATGAAGGATTGCTAGGAAATCACTATTCTAAACAACAAACATTGCAGAATCTAAAAAGTTTAGGAGTATATTGGCCTAGCATGGACAAAGAAATACATGAGTGGATTAAGAATTGTTCAATGTGCAAAGAGAGACCCCCAGTGGAGCATGCCACCCTTTATCAAATGTCATTAAATCTAGATTGGAGTGCTCCATTGGTAGAATTTATGAGATTGAGAACATTACCCAATGAGGCTAGTCTAGTGAGAAAATGAAGCATGGAGCAAGAGGCTAAAGACTATGCCTTAGTAGGAGACAACCTATATCGAAGAGGCAAGGATGGTTACTTAATATTGTGCATTCATGAATCAGATTATTTGAAAATCTTAGAAACTGCACATAGTGGTGTTGCAGGTGGACACTTTGGTCGTGACAGAGTAATTAAGACCATTCTATTCTCTGGACTTTGGTGGCCCATTCTTCATATGGATGCACATACCTATGTGAAGAAATGTGACACATGCCAACATGCACAATATTCGATTAGAAAAGACGAGATGCCTTTGAGGCCAATGATCGGAGGACGCGCATTCTCGAAGTGGGGTATAGACTTCGTTGATCCCTTTAACCCCCCAGCTAGAAACTCCCATGCAGAATACATTATTGTAGCCACCGATTACCTTGCCATGTGGGTAGAAGTAAAAGCTATGACAAAGAATGATGCTCAAACGATGGCTAAGTTTTTATTCGAGAATGTGTTCACTAGATACGGGTTACCAATAGAGTTAGTAAGTGATAGAGGTACGTGCTTCTTGAATGTAGTCATTGAAAACCTTCTCCAAGAATTCTTGGTGATACGTAAGAAGTCTGCCCCCTATCATCCACAATCTAATGGACAAGCCAAGAGCACAAATAAGGTCCTATGCAATGTATTGACCAAACTCATAAATAATAATATCGACTTGCCTATAAAACGGTACTCAATGCCACCCCATTTCATATGGTCTTCGGACAAAATGTTGTGCTACCATTGGACTTCCTAATCCTAGCCTTGAAAGTAGCATAAGAATACAAGTAGAATGGACATGAGTTGTCCTCCAAGATCTTTGATCTAGAACGCTTAGGTGAGACGAGGCTATGAGCGGGAGTAGGCATTTATGCTGCAAAGAAAAGGCAAAAGGCATACTTTGATGCCCATATAAAGGATAAAGGATTGAAAGAAGGAGATCTAGTGTTGGTTTATACGCGAAAGCAACATGCCCACAAATTGGAGAAACGAGGATATGGACCCATGATCATTAATACAATTTCCACTAGCGATGCGGTTCAATTGGCCACTCTAGAAGGTGACATCTTGCCAAACTATATTAGTGGATGTCGAGTCAAGTTGTATCAAGAACCTCTTACAGAGGTTATGTTAATGAGACAACACTGCTAAGAAGTGAAAAGAAGACGAGTTGAGGGTCAAACAAGAAGCACAGGAAGAGGCTAGAGAGTGCATTAGGCGAAATAAATTAAGGCGACTAGGCCTAGATGTCAACCCGAAAGCCCCAAAATATCACATGGACATGTGCCAAAAATTGGGCCTAATGACTTCTTGAAGAATCGATCGACGCCCCTT
Source organism: Ceratopteris richardii (assembly GCA_020310875.1). Classification (NCBI taxonomy): domain Eukaryota; kingdom Viridiplantae; phylum Streptophyta; class Polypodiopsida; order Polypodiales; family Pteridaceae; genus Ceratopteris; species Ceratopteris richardii. Next base: position 157,037,951 of record CM035414.1, read on the forward strand.
TTTGACCATGGAGGTAGGACGAGGAAAGAGTGTAAGGACTGTGAGAGCCTTGGTTGACTCAGGTGCAGCAATTAATGCAGTTATATTGTCATACTGCCAAGACCTACAATTGAACATCAAGCCCATAGAAGGCTATCTCATATGTTTTGGAGGTGTGGAAACCCCTTGTTTGGGCAAGGTGGATAGTGTGTCACGATGAGGACCTTATAGAGCCACTTGTCTTGGGTCAAGATTGGATTTATGAACATGTAGTCAACTTGAACCTCAGAAGTCAACTTCTTCAAGTTTGGGTACATGAACAATGCATTACATTAGAATTAGAGAACTGATGCTCACAGATCATGGCATCACACACTCTTTTAGTTCCTCTAAGACTAATCGTCATGAACAAGATGTTGTATGTGTCAAAAGATATATGATCCATAAGGACTCAATACATGTGCAAAGGCAAGCAGAACCTCTTTCTTTTTCGAAGGGTAAAGCATCCACAATAGTTCAACCTCAGAAGCAAGCGAAATAGTAAAAGATAACCAGTATATCAAATAGACAAAGAGCCTTCAAGAGTAAAGTAGTTCTAGGCATAAAGCAGATCTAGGTACAAAAAGGAGAGCAACCACTAGCCGTGCCAACACAATTCCCGGGCAAGCCAACCATGGGAAGCCAAGAACCAAGCAACCAAGACCAGCTCAACCAAAAGATCTTCGACAAATTTGGGTACCAAAAAATTAGTTGCAGCTCAACAAGGGCAATTACATATGCGGGTTCCCAAAGCACTCTACATGCACAAAGGCCTATGCTCTCCACCATGCAAAAGGTCTCAACAAAGAAGCCAAGGAGATAAAAGGATAAGAACTGAGCACAAAGACCAAAAGAAGATAAACTCAACCCTTTGGCAAAAGTAAGAAGACAATCATCAAGGATATGGGTTTGGAAGCCAAAAGTACCAGTAACTTCCACAGAACCGAAGAGCCAACCACATTGGACACCAAGTTTTAGCAACCATCCAAAGAGGAAGAGGCCAGAGGTGATCTCTATAAGGCCAACTACTATTCTCAAATGGATCCCTAAAGGGAGGAATGGTCAATTGTCATTTCACCATCGACTGATCACATCATTTCAAGATCCACTAGCTACCTCCAACAAAGACTGCATCAACATCCACCAACAACATTGAAAGCCTCAACGAGCAACAACCATGTGCCTTTGGCATAACCTTGTCTTTTGCACCATTCAAGTCATGCATTTCCAAAGTGTGCATTAATATAGGGCCACATTACACGGTCGTGCATAGACACAATTGAGAATCCCAAGCACATGCAACACATCTGACATATGTAAAATATTTTATTGATGCTAACACCTTTCTTCTTGTTTTATGCCATTGTTCCAAAAAAAAATGGAAAAGAAAAAGAAAGGAAGAAAGAAAAACAAGAAAAAGAGGAAGCAAAAAAGACAAAGAGAGGAGACATGACCATGCGCTTGAAAAATCTCCTCAGTGAACCATCACCAAGGACATCCATCAACAAGCAAGACAAGACAATGGTGAATCAACATGATGGGAGTACAACACGACGAGTGAAGATCTATGGACCCTTCACCATGGTAAGAATTTCCTATTGTAATAACACTATAACCATGGTAGATTAGGAAACCTCTTCACTAGCATATCCTTGAGCACTTCGCTCAAGGCCCAATTTCTTGCACCATTCTTCCCATGCATTTTCCAAGTATGCATACATAGGGCCACATTACAAGGCCATGCACAAGGCACATATTTTGTTCAATCCATGCACTAATGCACTTACCCATCAATCATTATGAGTCAAAAGTACTTGGCATCCTACTATGAAACTCATGTTCAAAAGCTCTAGGTCACTATCCTTATCTGGCTCGGGTTATGTAGAATCTACAGCTTCATATAACAAGTTTGTGTATAAGTAAGCCTTAATAGTGTCTTTTGATGGAGATCTTTCTAATCTCCAATGCTAAGCATAACTTGATTTATATCAAGTATAGACCAAAATTTTCATAAAAACTTCATACCTTTTCAACTTTGAGAGTGAAATCTATCTCCTTCTTCAATGCTAAACCTTTTTCTTTCTTCAAGAATGATGCTTCAAGATTTGACTTCATTACCTATAAATTTAATGAAGTATATAAGAATCGTTGCATGATCCTTGCATAGCCTTAAGATTCAATAGACACTTGATTATACTTGCCAAATCTCTATGTACTCAGTAAGATCAAACATTTGTCTACAACTGATGTCTAGAAATGGGGACTTTACATAGGTGACCTACCACATATTTATTTTATGATTCAACCCGCATTAGAAAATGCTTTTAACCAAAGCTTCCTTATCTCTCAACTTGTATTGGTGCTTAATTATGAAAAACTTTAGATGCATCACAGAGATCTAGGTAGAACATTAATTGATGAGTTGCACCATTTCTACAACTTCACTTTAGAGAGTTAACATGTGAGTGTTCCTATGAATCATACACACTATATGTAAAGAATTAGGACACCAGCCTTTAACCATAACTTTCTTTACTATTGACTTAGATCTATGTTTAAGGATTCTTGATCCATGTGATTGCCAGATATTGGATCAGTCCAGTCGATCCACAGGGATCATTGATCCACAGGGATCATTGATCCACACGGATCATTGATCCACAAGGATCATTGATCCACAGGGGTCAGTCCATTTGCTCCACAAGTAGTGGAGTTTTTTATCCAGCATGTCTTCAGATTGCATGGGTTGCCGACATCCATAGTTTCAGATAGGGATGTCAGATTCACAGGACCAAGAGGGTCCATCAGTTTTTAGAGGACATGTTGGAGGCATATGTGTCTACGAGATAGACAGATTGGGGTAGTGTTTGCCACTAGTTGAGTTTCCTTTTGAGATGAACTATGGCATGAATCCCAATGCTCTCAGTACCATAGGCATGTCACAGAAATGTCCTAGTTCTTTGGAGTTCTCAGCAAGCCTCCAAGAAAATTTAGAAATAGCTAAAGCCAAGATGCAATAAGCAACTAATAGGGCTAAAGAATATGCTGATAGGAAGAGATCTCCTAGATCCTTAGAGGTAGGAGACAGAGTTTTTTTTTTAGGTACCAGTTAGATCTACTTCGTTGTCCATAGGGAAGTGTAGTAAGTTATCACCAAGGTTTTGTGGACCTTGGAAGATAGTTAAAAAGCTAGGTGAAGTTGTATACCAATTAGATCTTCCTCCAGATTGCAGATTTCATCCAGTCTTTCATGTTTCTAGGGAGGATAATCGAACAGAAGGTATTGTTTCTTTGCAAGAAAGTAAAATCATGGATCATTCTCCAGACATGATACTAGATTGGAAGCAGAAGCGATTCAGGAATCATGTTCTCTAGGAGTATTAAGTAGCCTGGAGAGGATTACCACTTACTGACTCTACTTGGGAATCAGAAGCTCTAGTTCGCAAGTACTTTTCCTCATTGATCCTTGAGGACAATGATCTTTAGAAGGGGGGTTGATCCACAGGGATCAGTGCATGTGATTTATAGGGATCATTGATCCACAGGGATTAGTCTACTTGATCCACAGGGATTAGTCTACTTGATCCACAGGGATCAATCCATGTGTGTGAGGGACAAGGGCCAGCTAGACAAGGTCCCAAGCTTGGGGGATACCCTAAGGTACTTTGGTAGTAATGGGAACTGCTTTGGTAGTAATGGGAAATGTGTTGCATGATGGCCACATATTCCATATCATTGCTATTCTTAGAGTATATCATTGCTATTTTTAGAGTACAAGAGGGTATATATGGATGGGAGGAGAGTCACACACATCATTCAAGTGATTTCTTACAATTCTCTAATCCCTGTATGGAGTTTCTATCATCTTCTATGTGGGTATGAACTGATCCCTATGGACCAAAGTCATGATCCCTATGGATGATCAATCTATCTACCACAACTAGGATAGTATCCCACTTCCTTTGGGTCCACGATAACCCGACTATGAATTCCATGGAAACACTGTCCCAGTTGTGATCTACAATCTGTAAAGGATACAAAAGACTTGGAATCTTTATCCTTTCTTTCTTTGTTGACTTGACACATAAAGCTTGTGAAACATAATTGTGGACATGTCTGGCTATCCAGGCCACCAAAATTTTCTTCTAACAAGTTGTATTGTGTTGTCAATACCCCGATGTCCTACACAAGGTACATCATGGTTATCATGCATGACTTTTCTTCTCAAATCCCAAGAATCTGGTACGCAAACCTTTTCTTTTCGTCCAACTATTCCATTCTCCTGTGAAAAACTGGAAAACGGAATGGACTTGTTTGTTCTGATAGGGAAAGAAACAACTGAAACTGTTTCATCTCCTATAATAGAGTCATCATTGATGGCTCGAATGTGGATCTTCCACCTGTGCTTCCTTTATCTCTTGAAGCAATGAGCTTTCTAGAATTGTAAAGCTCATTTGATACATTATCTGTGATAATGCATCATCAAATATATTCTCTTTGCTCTTCTATACAGGATTTGCATGTGAAACTCTTGTATGAGCTCAGCCCAATGAGGTTGACTGCCTCGAAGATCTAGCTGCCTACAAAAATACTTAAGTGTATGATGATCTATGTATACCTTAAAGTCTATACCATAAAGATAGTATCTCTAGACTTTAAGTGCATACACCACTACATACAACTCCTATTCATGCACTGGCCTGCCATCTTGGCTCAAAACTGTCCCTATGGCTTATGCCACTAGCATCTCTCTCTAACTCAAATGGTTTCTGTGAATCCACCAATTTGAGTATCAAAACTAGCTTGCTACTCTTGCTTCCATGCAAATGGAACTTTGCCTTGAAGCAAGTTCACCATAGGTATTGCTATCAATGAATATGAAGAGATGAATTTTCGATCAAAATCGGAACGTCCTAGAAATGATCATAACTGCCCCTCATCCTAAGAAGTAGGCCAAAATAACATAATTGAAACCTTCTTGGGCTCCATCTGAATCCCATTAGTAGGTACTCTATCCTTGAAAGAAAAAATCGAGTCTTCTTTAGATTAATTGAGTCTGATCATGATCTCTTACTCTAATATGATGGTAGCCATTTATGAAGTCTATTGTACTAAATACAACGGCTCCATCTAGAGTGTCTAAAGGATCATTAATCCTCGGCATAGGATATATGTGTCTAATATCAATCTTATTGAGTGTTTAGTAGTTGATGCACATCCTATAAGATCCGTTTTCCTTCTTCACTAGAAGAACTCATGCAGCAAAAGGTGAATAGCTAGGTCTAATAAGCTCTTTTCTATAGTTCTTTCAAGAGTTGTCGACATCCTATAAGATCCGTTTTCCTTCTTCACTAGAAGAACTCATGCAGCAAAAGGTGAATAGCTAGGTCTAATAACCTCTTTTCTATAGTTCTTTCAAGGACAACTCTTGGAATTCTGCTCTCACTTTCACTCAAAGTGCTGAAGCATTCCAACTAGAGTCTCCATGACTACATGAATCCATCATATAATGTGACGAATGCACAACGTAAAGAAAATAAATAAACTCACAATCAATTTTAAGCAACTTGGTAGCTTTTACTATTCGTGTCTCTTGGAGATCTGATTCTCCATGGATCAGTAGTTGCCTCCCCTCATGCTCAAACTTGATCCCTTTACTTGGTCACTATTTTTTATGTAATTATAAATAGAGACATCAAACTTGCTTCTCAACTTGTGTTCCATTTGGAACTCACTTTCTTACTTATAGACCTTGCACTATTGTTTTATAAACATCCTAAACTTGTAAGTGTTCTTAGAGTTCTCTTATAAGGTGTCAAACTACCTAGAGGCCTCTTACCTCTAAGTTTCTAACTCAGCAGACCTTGGTAAAACTATCCCTTGTCTCACTTTGCCCTTCCTACAAAAGGACAATTCTTTTCACTTGAAGAAATTCTTATCTCTTTCTAAATGTATTGCTTTAAATATTTTCTTTTTAAATCCTAAATTTATTCCTTTGGATCATAATGCTAATTGCATTCTTTCTTGATCATAGAATCTTTGAGGATTAACTATCCTCTATTCTAGGTTCTAACTAGACATCCTAGAATTCTAAGTTGTCAACTACCAAGTTCCTCATTCTAATGAGCTCGGCAACACTTTCCCTTGTCTTAAGACCGTCCTTACACTTATCCTTGGACTAATTTCTCCAAATAGTGATATCTACTAGATATCCACAAAACTTCTGCTTTTCTTTGATCAAAATGATACTAATCATTCATCTTGATCATTACATAGTTTGGATATTCTATGTATCCTCAAAGCAAATAAGTGGAAGCAGAAAAGAAACAATTACAAGCCTTTTCTCAATGAAACATGAAGAAATAAGAAACTTTTAGTATGTTCTATATGCTTGCATGCATATGCATACTAATTTTCTAAACATTTCGGCAGCATAACGACATAATTTTGAAAACCGGAAAAATTATGACAAGAAATTTCCGAGATAATGGTGCTGGTAGCCCAATCTATCTACAAATAGACAGAAAGGGGATTACACACCCTGACAAATTTTGCAATGCCGACAGATATAATATAACCACAAGTAGACCGAAAGGGGATACACACCCTGACAAATTTTTTTTTTTCTCCACGCTAATCTGCAAGAATACTTACCTTTCCCTGCAAGAAGAATACATGCACCGCGCAACACGAACTCATGTCTAAACTACACGTATGGTCTAGGGGCTATGCGAAATTGCATATTCTATATGCAATTTGATGCAAAAAGAGAGCAATGATGCATATAAATTGACAAGAAACTTATCTTGAGGTTCAAAAAGTAATTTGCAGGTGTTTATAGGTGTTGAAGATGGTCCACGTTTTATCCAAATAGCTTTCCAAGTCTCTCCCGAAGGATTGTACTTCAAAACAATGCTTGAAATAAGGTTATTAAAGATGAAGGACAAACTTCAAGCTCTGAAGATGAAGGCAATTGAAACCCAAAAGTGTTCACCACTTTTTGGAAAGATCTCTGAGAGGGCTATCCATAGCAAGAAAAATCTCCAAAATTGGAGGTAGGATGCTCGAGATATGAGCAATTAAGTGGAAGAAGATGATTCAATCATGACTTCAACCATGGCTTGATCACATAATCAATTCGAAAAATTGCACTGTAGACATCTCCTTCAGGCACAGATGGGCACAGAGCTTTATCCCACATATTGATGACAAACTCTAAGAAAGTATATATGGCGTCGGGCTTCTCCGTTTTCTCTAAGAGATAAAGAGTGCAGAACGCCCTCTGGTGCGTTCTGTTGAGATTCTACTCAATATAGAATCAAAAAAAAAAAATCTTTTATTCTTTGAATGTGGATAATGCCGTGAAATCCGGATAGATATCTTTGCACGTCAGACCTATGTAGTGTGGATGGGGCCCAATTAGCTTTGACCTCAGGGCCATCCAGTGACACAAGGAGCATTCCCATGGATGTGGGCTATTCGATAGCTTCCCAAGGGAGGTTCCTATGGAGCTTCAGAAAAGCTCCTGCGTCTGCACAACTCCGATGACGGTGCTCCTCCAACCAGATGACGACAATGATCAGGTTGTCGGAAGATCTCATGCGAAGAAAAAACGACGAGGAAAACTTCTATGCTTTAATACCATTTGTAAGAAATCGCTTGAATGATGTGTGTGACTCTACATCCATCCATATATACCCTCTTGTACTCTAAAAATAGCAATGATAATACTTTAAGAATAACAATGATCTAGAATAGTCTAGTGTGAACATGTGGCCATCATGCAACACTTATTCCCATTACTACCAAAGCAGTTCTCATTACTATCAAAGTAGCTTAGGGTATCCCCCGAGCTTGAGACCTTGCCTAGCTGGCCCTTGTCCCTCACACACATGGATTGATCCCTGTGGATCAAATAGACTGATCACTGTGGATCAATGATCCCTATGGATCACATGCACTGATCCCTATGGATCAATGTCTGACAGTGATCATCCTGAGAGAAATAAGAATTAGACTGAGCTCTAAATCTACTGATTTTCCCTCAACACATCTATCTTCACATAGGTAATGATCTCTCTTAATTTCTAACATCTTGAATGACTTATACAGTCATAAATTTATAACAAGTCCATGAATAATACATTGACATTCACTTGTATTATTGATTTTTTGATTTACTTCTAACTATGGTACATTGATTAGGATCCTTTTAAGTGAATATATGTGCAGCCATATCTCAAGCGCTTTATTCATGGCTCTCTACATTCTTATTTACATTTATATGCAAAAAAACTTCTCTTTGACTTGACTTCATTTGGTATTCATAAGCATCAATTTGTGGTTGGTCTATACCAACAACTGCCCCTCAATCATTAATTGTGAATATGCTTTTCTTCTTCTTTATTCCTACCATCTCTTTAAACCTCTATAACTTAGGTCCATCTAAACTCTTGGTTAGCATATCTACTACCTATTCCTTTGTTGGAGTGTACATGACTTTAGTCTCCTTATCAAGTGCCTTTTCCCTCAAAAAATGATACTGAATCTCAATGTTTTTATGTTTATTCCTAGCATGAAAAACAAGGTTAGCTACCAAATAAAGTGAACTCATGTTATCACGAGATATGTTTGGAACATCGAGCTCAACTCCAAGACTCTTCATCAAAGTCTTCATCCATATGACTTCTTTTGCTACCTCTACCGTGCCTTTATATTGAGCTTCTATGGATGATAAAGCAACTATGTGTTGCTTCTTTGAACACCATGATACCAGCTTCAAGCTTGTCCCCAATGTAGCATAAGTAGCCATAAGTAGATCTTCTATAATTTGTACTACATACCCAATTTGCATCACTAAATACTTTAATTCTAGTTTTAGAAGTAAAAACATAGAATAGCTTCATTAGAAGCTCCTTTAATGTATCTTAGCACTCTTTGAGCTACAATCCAATGAGCTTTCTGAGGACAATGCATAAATTGTTATAGAACACCAACTGCATATGAAAGATCTTGTCTTGTCAAGGTAGCATATATCAAGCTACAAAAAACTTTGATACATCTTCATGTCTTTCAATTCTTCACCTCCATACCTACTTAGCTTATGATTTACCTTCTAGGGCTTTGTTGAGGGTCTACAATTTTCCATGTTGGACTTCAATAGGAGATTCTTCAAATACTTTTCTTGTGTAACATACACTCCATGTTGAGTGTAAATGATCTCCATACCTATAAAGTAAGATAAATTTCCAAAGTCACTTATATTGAATTTATTTTCCATTTTCTTCTTGATCTTTCTGGTTCCTTGAGTATTTGTTCTTGGAGTTATAATGTCATCAACGTAGAAAAAAACATATATGTACCCATTTTCACTTGTTTTCACTAGCAAGCTACTATCTACCTTTGAAGCTTGATATACAAGTCCATTCAATAACTTCACAAGTCTATAGTTCCAAGCCCTTGGGACCTACTTCAATCCATATAAAGCTTTTTTGAGCTTACACACACAATCTAGTCCATTTGGATCTTTGAGTCCCTCTAGTTTCTCCATGTATACTTCATCAACAATATATCCATTTAGAAAAGCATTTTTTACATCCAATATTAATAACTTCCATCCTTTGCAAGTTGCAATTGCTATCAATGTTCTAATGGTTTACATTTTAGCCACTAGACTATAAGTTTCATCATAGTCCACACCTTATGTATGAGCATATCCTTCGACCACTAGTCTAGCTTTGTATCTAGACACATTTCCATCTGCAAGTCTTATTGTTTTATACACCCACCTACATCCAAATATCTTTTGATTCCTTAGTCTAGGTATCAAGTCCCATGGATCATTCCATGCTCTTCCTTCATTGTTTATTCTAGTTTTCTTTACCTTTAGCTTCTACATATGTTGATGGGTCTTCATCTATTCGCAATATTTAAGCATAGTCTATGGTTGTAATGTACAAGTGTCATAGCTATACCTCATAGGTTGCTTTCTTTCTCTTCATGACCTTCGTATCCCTGCATTTCCGAATTCTTCACCTCATTATGCTCAGGATCAAAACTTGTTCTATTTTCATCTCCAATCTGCATTTCATTTCTATCACCATCATCATCACTTTCATCTTCATACACCTGCATCTTTGATTTTCCTTTTCTTGTCTTCATGATTTCTTCAAAATCTTCATGAGTATTATTTGAACCTGTATACCATGTATAGGTTCAAATAATATTGTCTTCATGATTTCTTCAAAATATTCATGAGTATTATTGTTTTGTGGATGGACTCCAAAACATGTAACCAATTTGTCAATCATCATACCCAATGAAGACATATTTTTCTTCCTTGGATTCTACCTTATGTCTCAATTGAGAAGGAACATAAGCATATGCCGAACATCCAAATATTTTGCAATGATCAAGGGTATTTTTCTTACTCCGTCATGCATCATAAGGGTTCATAACATCCAAAGCTTTGCAAGGTAACATATTCACAAGATAAGTAGCAGTCCTAATAGCTTATGCCCACAAGTAATTAGGTCAATTCTTTTCTTTCATCATGGAGGTAGCAAACTCCACGTGATTTTTATTCCTTCTCTCTACAACTCCATTTTTTCGTGGAGAGTACTTGCATGTTACTTCTCTTTTTATACTTGCATTCCACAAGTTATCATCAAATTCTTTGGAGAGATACTCTCCCCCTCCATTTGCTCTCAATCTTTTGAGATTTTGACCTATAATCCTTTCTGCATAAGCATGATAGTGTTTAAATGTATTAAACACTTCATATTTATCTTTTATCACACAGAGTGTGATCCATCTTATTGCATCATCTACAAACAAAACATAGTATCTAGATCCATTTATGCTATAGTTCTTTAAAGGACCCCACACATCTGTTGTATTAATTCAAGCATGTTTGTATGCACGAATTCCTTCTTGTTATATGATTTTTTGTGAGATTTTCCTAATTGACAAGCCTCACACTTGTAGGTCATGTGTTGAATTTGAATACTGGGAAATTGTAGCATTGATTCATTCTTTTCCATGTCCTTTATACCTCTTTCATTAAAATGACCTAGCCTTTTGTTCCACAGGTCCAATTGAGTCATCTTTTGACCTCCATAAGTGAAGAAGGCATGTCCCACATTACCTTGTACCTTGAGAGTAAAGATTCTTCCTTATTTTTGAACTATAATGATACTCTTATATCCTCGATTTGGATCTTCCACATACACTTTATGATTAATGAATCTAACTTAATATCCCTTTTCAACAACTTGTCCTACATTCATTAAACTCTTTGGAATTTTAGTAACATAGAGGACCTTAGTTAGGAGTTTTCTTCGATTGTTTTTACAGATCCAATGCTCTCCACTTTATGTTTAATGTTATCTCTATTTTGAATTATGTGTGCATGTACCTTTTCTTCCATGTCACTCATCAAGAAAATGTTGCCACTAAGCTGATAGCTACACCTTGAATAATGTAGAATACTCTTTGGACTTCACTTTCTACTTCATCTGTAGCATTCATGATCAGAGTTGAATCCTCATTTTGATCTAACAGATAATTGTAATAGGTATTGTTGTAGGATCGACTTTGGAAGTTTCTTCCACCTTGTCTACCATATGATCCACATGATCATCTTGAGAGAAATAAGAATTAGATGGAGATCTAAATCTACCAGTTTCCCTTGACACATCTATCTTCACATTGATAATGATCTCTCTTCATTTCTAATGTCTTGATTGACTTATACAACCATTTGGTCTTCATAAGCATTGATCTATGATTAGTTTGCACCAACATCTTTCCACATATTGCAGTTTGCACCATTCAATATTTTGTCCTTGGGCATGAACATAGGCCTGAATGATTGCAAGTATAACATAATCAAATATGTCATATTCAAAATGGTAGACATTATAGCCCTTGAAGAAGATAAACTTCAAAAATTGAGTCACCACACTAGCAAAGAAATGGCACCAAGAGTTGGAGTGGGGTGGGGGGACTAGTGTAGCCCACTATGCACTTATACATCCTTGGGGGCTTAGAATAGCCTCCCAAAGTTCCCACACACATAGAAAATTTTCTTATATTTCTTGGAGTTATAATGGTTATGGGGCACTAAGTGCCAAAGTGTATCAAAATGAGTGTCAAAATAAGGGTCACATACCCTTGCAAAATACAAAAGTAACACCTTGTATGGATGACAATGGTAACACTTACTACAGAAAATAAGAATCTTATGGAGAGTGCATTTTGGAGGGATAAAGGCTCTTGACGCAATACAAAAATAAGTCCCTTGACCACCACAAAAGGATTTTGATGACAAATAGTAAGTGCCAAAAGATGAAGTCAAATGATGCTACTTCAAAAGTTATGGATTTATGGAGGAGTTTCAAATATTGATAGAGACAAGAGTGTCCAAAGGAGATAAGACTCGTGAATTTGTAAAGAGATGGATGTTGGACGAGGTATAGGATTACCCTATAGAAACATGTGCCAAGTACATGTAGAGCAATGGATGCAAATTCAGAAGCATAAATAAATGCAATGTATGGGGAGATGGTGAAGTACATGCAATGAACTTTGGGCCAAAGCACATCATTAATGATGTCATAGAACTCAAAACAATGCAAGCTGCCAAGCTTTAATTCACCGCTTTAATTCACCACATGGCTCACCATGTGGAGGCTGGCAATATCAAAGGCCTCCAACTACCCCACGGCCACAGTCAAATCATCATGAGACTTTTTGCTGATGATATGAACGCGTTCGTTCACAATGATAATACCAGCCTGGAGACTTTCTGGAGGTGTCTAGATACCTTTTGTGAGGCCTCTGGATCCAAAATTAACCACAATAAGACCGCCTTCAGGGCCATCGTGGGACATCAACCTGGCCTTCTCATTGATCATGGCTGTCAAATCATTCCGCAGGGCCAAATCTTTCGGCTGCTTGGAATCCCCTTGGGATTTGACGTCTCTATGGAGCAGCGATGGAACTGGGTGCTGGCCAAACTTGAAAACAAGCTCAACTACTGGAGAGGCATGCAAATCAATCTCGCTGGACGGGCGATGGTTATCAACACGTTCCTCCTCTCGTCAACCATCTATTTCCTTTCTTGCTGGAGACCGAATGAGCAAGGCCTGTCCAAATTGAATTGCATCTGCAGAAACTTTCTCTGGACGGGTGATCATAATAGAAGGGGGGTGCCTAAAATCAATTGGGCCATCTGCACCAGCCCTAGAGATAGCGGGGGGCTTGGTATCCTGGACAGTGGGTGTATGGCTAACAAACTGGCAGCAAAATGGATGATTAAGGCTTGGTGCAATAGGGAGGCCTCGTGGGCCAAGCTGATCTTCAGAAACAAAAATGAGTTGGCCCTCACGGGGTCCCTGAACTGGAAGAACCTCGACATCATGACCCTGCTATTCTCCCCGATACCTGTCTTCCCGAAAGGCTCCAATCTCGTATGCTCTCTTTGGAAGGGCTGGAATAAAGTCAAAAGCTTCACAAGAATTAGTGAGGACTGGAAGTGGGCGGCCGGAATCAGACAAAACGACTCTATCTGGTTTCCGATACATGGCATCCGGAGTGTGGAGTCGTGGAACATTCGAAATGCCAAGAAGTTATGGAACAAAGGATTCAAAAAATGGAAACACCTCTGGAAACATGACACCAACAGTTGGATCAACTTCGAGGATATCGACCCGCGCATAAACATCTCCTTCGAAGAATGGAACACCTTGCAAAGCAGACGCCTCGCTTGGGATCGTCACAAAACTCGCCTTCTCATGGGACATGATGCGCCGAACGTGCGTGGTCTCAAATGGCACAATGGAAATAGCCTACTTAAAATCCCGTACATCAAAGAAACGATTGACCTCCAGATCAGCCTCAACAAGAAGTGGTGCATGTCTTGGACGCGGCTTCAGTGGGACATGAAATTCATGGGTATCTGGCACCCACTTATAGAGATTAAGAAGTCTGTCCTCCTATGGCAAATTCTTCATCGAGGAATTTGGACTAACCAGAAGGCAAGCAAAATTTGTGGGTTCCCTCCGTGGTGCAAACGCTGCCACCGTGCAATCGAAGATGTACCACACATCTTCTTTACTTGCCCTAACTCCCACAGAAGTTGGCAGATGGTTGGACTGAAAATCAGAGCTCAGAAACAGCTTAGTTGGAAACAAGTCCTCTTGGGAGAAGCGATTGGTTGCTCTGCGGCTCTCTGGAACGCAATCAGAGGGGAAGTCCTGTGGAAAATTTGGCGAGAGCGGTGTGCTCTCAACTTCGGCGACCCCCCCAGGGAGTGGTCGATTGAAAAATCTCTATTCCTCCTTGGCAAAAGGATTGTCAACAGTAAGAAATCCCCCCCCTTCAGGCACCATCAAGTCCTCCTTTTGATCAACAACAAGCTCAAACCCAAGTGGGTCCCACACGAGGGCGACGAGAGGGTAATCAACCTTCTTTGTAATGCTACCTAGGAATCAACCAAGCTTCCCCTGCTTTGTGGGATTTGGGGGGTCCCGTGGGCACTAGTCCCCTTCTATTGTACCTTTGCTTCTTAATTTAATTCAAGTCCGGGAGAGTAGGCTATTGCCGAACTTCCTTTATATTAAAAAAAAAAGCTTTAATTCACTACAGGTTTTTATGTGAGTCGAAGGGCACATATGAAAACCATGTGGATAGCAATCATAAGACCAATCTGATGAGTATAGCAATGCCAGAAAGGTCTTCTGAAAATCAGGGGAAGACTAAGACTCTAGGAGGAGGTTCAAAGGAAAAATCTTCAAATATTCTTCAAAGACTGGTGGGCGGGGAAGGCCGACAAACCATCGAAAGAGATGTGTAACATCCTCAAAAAGAAACAAGCTAGGGAATCCATCTCCTTCTTGGTCGATAACAATGGGATCGAATGTAGCACGGAAATCGAGAACAGATCTATCATCGTCGAGCACTTTACCCATCTTCTCGGGGTCTCGACTCCTCTTTCCCCGCACAGGCATGACTGCATGGCTACCATCTCAAGGGTAGCTCATTCTAGAATCCCTCAGAACATGAATTCTCTTCTGGAAGCTAACATTTCTGAGAACGAAATTATCGAGGTTATCGATGCATTTCCCAATGGAAAAAGTCCAGGTCCTGATGGTCTCACCAGTGAGTTTTTCAAGTCCTTCAAGCATGTGGTGGCCAACCCACTACGTTTGGTGTGGCTCAAGGCGCTCTCCTTCGGTGCCCTTCCTGAGTGCCTTAATAATGGCGTCATCAAGTTAATTCACAAAAGGGGAGATAAGAACAAAATTGAAAACTAGCGACCGATTACCATGCTCCAAACTAGATACAAGATAATTGCCAAAGTTATCGCCCACAGAATCTCTTGTCATGTAAAGTCATGGCTTTGTGAGGACCAGAAAGGTTTTGTCAAAGTTAGATCTATACTTGAAGCAATTGTCGATATTTGGGAAGGCCTTACATTTGCTGAGGAGTCTGCTCAAGATCTAGTATTCATCAAGATCGACTTCGACAAAGCATATGAGAGATTGGAATGGGACTTTATTCTCCAATCACTCAAACACCTTGGATTCAGCCAAAAGTTCACGAAAATGGTTTCCACTCTTCTAGAAAATGCTTCAACTAGAATAAATATCAATGGTAAGCTCTATGAGCCCATACGTTTAAAAAGATCCATCACGCAAGGCTGCCCTGTGGCTCCTCTACTCTTCGCTATTGCCTCGAACGGCCTCAGTCGCCTATTAAAGCATCACATGGACTCTAGCAATCTCATGGGTCTTTCCCTACCCCTAAACCACGGCCAAATGATTGCTAGACTCTTCGCCGATGATATGAATGACTTTGTGCATATTGATATGAATAGCATTGAGGTGTTCTAGAGTTGCCTTGACACCTTTTGTGTGGTGTCAGGTTCAAAAACCAACCATGCAAAAATTGCTTTCAGAGCAATCCGCGGACCCCCACCCCAATTATTGTTAGATCAGGGGTGTCAAGCTATCCCTAGAGGTCAAGTCTTCCGTCTTCTCGGCATCCCGATGGGCTTCGACATCACAATGGACCAACGATGGAACTAGGTGCTGGCCAAGCTGGATAGCAAACTAAATCATTAGAAATATATGCAAGTCAACTTGGCAGGGCATGCTATGGTTGTTAACACATTTATGTTTTCAACGACTATTTACTTTATCTCATGTTGGAGACCGAAGGAGAAAGATTTGGCCAAAGTGGAAAGAATCTGCAGCAATTTCCTTTGGATTGGGGACCCCAACAAGAGGAGGATTCCCAAAATCAACTAGGAAACTTGCATTAGCTGGAAAGACTCAGGGGGCTTGGGTATTTTGGATATCGTTGGGTTGGCTGACAAGCTGGCGGTTAAGTGGATTATCAAGGCTTGGAGCAATAGTGAGTCCTCTTGGGCTAAATTGATATTCAAAAACTTGAAAGATCTTACCTTTGTTGGCCATCCTGGTTGGAAGGACATAGGGATTCTCACGCTTTTGTTCTCCCCCCTCCCGGTGTCCCCTAAAGGCTTTAGCCTCGTGTGTTCTTTATGGAAGAGTTGGAACAAGGCCAAACAATTCATCAGAATCAGTGATGAGTGGAACTGGGCGGCTGGGATAAGACAAAATGACTCTATCTGGTTCCCGATCAGCGGCATTAGAGGAGTGGAGCCTTGGAGCCTCCAAATTGCAAAGCGATTATGGAACAAGGGGTTCAAACAGTGGAAACAACTCTGGAAACAAGAGACCAACCAGTGGATTAGGTTCGAAGACTTAGACCCAAGTCATAGAGTTACCCTCGAGGAATGGACTCTTCTTCAAGGCAGATGTTTGGCGTGGGACCGCTCAACTACCCGACTTCTCTCCGGACAGGATCTTCCTTGCCTAGATGGCCTCAAATGGAGCAATGGTAAGAAAATATCCAGAATCCCCAACTTCAAAGAGAACTTAGATGTTCATCACACCCTTAACAAGAGGTGGTGCCTTTCTTGGACCAAACTTCGCTGGGAACTAAAGTTCATGTCTATTTGGCACCCCCTAATTGAGATCAAAAAGTCGGTTCTCATGTGGCAGATCTTGCATAAGGGAATCTGGTCCAATGCAAGGGCTAATAAAATCTGTGGTGTGCCGCCATGGTGCAAGCATCGCCATCGACGCATCAAAGATTTAGCTCACCTGTTCTTCGATTGTCCCAAGTCCCGTGTTGTCTGGCATCACGTGACATAGGTCTTGAGACTCACGCTCCAAATCAATTGGAAACATGCGCTGTTGGGTGAGGCAGTCGGCTGCTCATCGAGGCTATGGAATGCCATCAGGAGTGAGACCCTTTGGAAGATTTGGAGGGAGCGATGTGCTGTCAATTTTGGCCAAACTCTTAAGGAATGGTCAATCGAGAAATCATTGTTTCTTCTAGGTAAAAGAATCTCTTGAGATAAGAGATCTCCACCGTTTAGACATTACTGTATTTATCTCCTCGAAAACAACAAGTTGAAACCCAAATGGGTCCCACATGAGGGTGATAATAGATTTATCCGTCTCATTTGTAATTCCCTCTAGCTTGCCATACTCCTCCCCTGCATTGTGGGATTTGGGGGGTCCCATGGGCACTAGTCCCATTCACTTGTAACTTTTCTTCTTTATTTTAATTAAAGTCCGGGAGAATAGGCTAAAGCCAAACTTCCTTTTATTAAAAAGAAAGAACTTGGCGCACTCTCTCTCCTCCAACCCCTTTCTGAAGCTCGTTGCTCCAAAGGTATCTCGGTTCAAGGTCGGCCCTTGGTGGTGGTTTGGCTCCTCTTGGAAGCACGTCTCCCTATAATGGAAGGCCGCCAGTTCCTAGTTCTGGTAGCTCTCGTGATAGCATAGCAAACTCAAGATGTGGACAGAGAGTATACTCTCTCTTTCTCTCTCACTCTCCCAGTCTCCTTAGCACTCTTTGCATCCTCCGGATCTTCTCTTGCATCTCACTAAGGGAGAAAGGTGCCCACTTGCTCTTTACGATCAAATATTTCAGAAGCAGATGGATTGTAGGCATCTCCCCTCTTAACTCTGCGACAGATGGACGATGGGTGTCTTCGTCTACTCCTCCAAGAGTAAGGAAAAAACATCTAGCGCTATTCTTATTTGGTGTTTGAAGTGAGAAATAGCAACAACTATTTCTGTAGCATATAGAGATGAGTGCTCTCTAAACACGTAGCAACTTGAGAATTAAGCCAATGAATCACTTTCTTTGCGCCTTCTCCAAGAGAGTATTCACGCATAGATGGTCGCTCCGAGAGTTTTTAGTAACCTTGTGAGAGACTGGCTCATAGAGACTTCACGAGGTGTTGCTCTCTCTTTAGAGGTTGATGGGTTGTGCTACAGCAGAGTTATACCTTTCTCTCTATCATCGGGTGTCCCTCAATTATCACTCCTCCTCTCATCCGCTCTTCTCAAGAATCATATCTCTCCCACTCCGTGATTATAGTTGTCATCTCCAGAGCTAGCTTTGCCAAATGGGTGCTATGCTAAAGTGACTTGCGTCTACATAGAAGAATAGAGACAACACCCTGCACGTGGGTTTGGCTGCTCCAAGGATGCACGTCTTTCACATCAATCCAAGTCAGAAGTTGTGCTTTATAGAGAGTACACACTGTGTTATGTACTATACCTTCGTCTATGTACCTGCTTGATCTTCTTTTACTTTCTTCGATATTGAAAGTCTCAACTCACTTGAAATAGTAGCAATCTTCATCATTCTTTGCAGAAGTGGTTTGTAGAATAGAATCCACAGCGTAAAAGCTACGGAACCATGTAGAGGCTAAATGAGAATGGGGGGGACTCTTCACACATATATTAGTATCTTTGAGTTTTCTCTGCAAAGGGGATAATACTATCACAAGCAATAGTGCTTCTCGCTAAAAGGGAAAATGCAAGACTTGTGCATTATGTTATCGTTAAACTGCGCACTCTATCATGCATGCACAACAAGCATAAAGAAAAATGTCAATTGATAATAGAAATACTAGAGATCGAGCATGAAAACTCTAGTAGTAAACTCGGGCATAAAACGGCACCAAAGAATGTACATGAAGCCACCAAAATAAAAGGGTGTTTATAAACACTACATCAATGTGAAATGCACCACCATAATGAAAATGGGCAACATAGTGCTCAAACAACACTTTAACACGGACCACCATGAGGAGGAAGAGATGGCAAAAATGCCCCCAAAGTGAGGGTGACTCTAAAAACCCCACCAAACTAGAGGAAGATGATCACAAGGAGAGTTAGAGGGCGGGAAAGATTGGTAGATGAGGGTGGGTAGGAGGAAAAATAGCATTCAAAATGCTCTCGAAGCATGAAGAAGATGATGAAACCACCAAAAGAATGCTGCCACAAGCATCATTACCACCTCCAAAAGCACCACCAAAAGCAGAACCACCAAGATCTCCAACTATTGCTTTGATATCATGTAACAGTGCATGCATGGAACCAAAATGAAAACAAGATTGTATTCACAAACTAAAAGAGCATGAGAGACTCAAAATGAGTAGACCAAGAAATGGGTAAACTTATATGGATTAGAAATGAGCTTTCCAAGAGCATGAAGTAGGCTCTACAAGCTTCTAACCAAGTACAATGTGGGGGAGAGGCCCTCCTTATATAGAGGTTGACACTCTACAAAGTACATCATATGTGGGATAATTCCCCTTGAAGGAGAATGAATATGATGGTAGAAGCAAATGGAAAAGTACCCAAATACAATGAGATACGACTAAAATAATATCAGATGGAGTATCTCTTGGATACAAAATGGAGATGCAATCATATGGATACAAATGGAAATGAAGTATATGAATTCATGTAGCCAAAGTTTCTTGTGGACTACTTTGCTAATATATATGTTCAAGATATGATTTCAAATGCCTGGAGCATTGATTTCATATGAAGATCTGACATGAAGCTAAATACTCGATGATGTGTATTGTTGTGTTTGACTATGATTAAAGGATGTGTTTGAGATATGATTGTAGGGACTTGGAGATCATTTGTGAATCCAAGAATTTTAGCATGCTTGTGATGGAGCATACATGAAGAAGACTGAATTGCATATATATTTTTTTGTCATACATGATCACGTAAGTTTGCACGTAAGATATACCCCTAAAATTTGAAAATATATTTTTTATTTTGAGTAGAACTTACACACTAAAATTTGACATCGAGATGATTTATAAAGAATTGAATATGAGATTCTTCTTGTTGATGTTTTTAATTGTTTGGGAGAAAATGAACCTAAAATTTAACTTTTGATACCTATGATGGAGAGATGTAAGTAGAGTATGATGTGAAAATTAAATTGATGTAAAGGTTATTCTCTAAATGTTCTTTTGAAATTTTTTCTTAAGAAAAATGAAATGAAATCATAAATGCACTAGAGATTTTTGTAAGCAAACTAGGATTCTTTCACAAAGAATGATTCAACCTATCTATGATTGTATAGTGACGTATTGAAGCTATATAAGAATCTTGAAAGCAATCAAGTTTCATGTTTTGTGCAATTAAAGACCTCTAAAACTCGACCAATCATGCATAATATTATAAAGGATTCTATGGATTTTCAAATATTTATAAATTATAAGAAAATTTAAACTTAAACACCCATGATTCCAATATGCATCATGAGCTCATGGAGTGGGTTGGTTCATCTAAAGGAAAAATATATGTTCTTCAATTATTTTATGATTTTGAAGAACAATTGGATACACTCACTTTACATGACTAGAAAGTAGTGCAATATGATAAGGTCAAAATTCTTTTACAAGCAAAGAATCAATTATAGAAGATCCTAGTGAGCCACTAGAATTGATCCAAGATGTGTTTTGTGATGGTGAACTGAATGGTATGGGAAGCATGTGTTTGTTTCCAATATATATGTCTAAAGAAAAGAATGATGAATTCATTGGTTATAATCATGATGATTTAGACATGTAACTAAATGAAATCGATGATAAATTAAATGATTTTGATTGTCCTTTTTCCTAAAAAAGGTTTGAATAATTCTCATAACACTAAGGAAAACTGGTTTGAGTTGAATGATAATATTAAGCTCTTGGAAAGTGAGATTTTCCATGATTCTATCCATAAAAGAAGGTGATGAGTATGTGAATCTTTTGATGCTGCCATAATTGGAGGGGTGAGAAGAGTGAAAAAAAAAAGATGCCCCAACAAAGTTGATAATGCAATCATTTTATTCCTTATTTGAAAAGAGAACAAATAAGTTGAATGAAAATTTTGCCTCGCTAATACACATGCAAATTCTTGTTTGATTTATTGGTGAGAAAAATGGAAAAAAAACAATCATGTATATTTATCCTGTTTGTTCATTTTTCTTGAACATACGAAGGTTCTCTCATGGATTCTAAGAAAGAAAAATGATTTCCATGAGTGATTACTATGTTCTAATGTCTCATGTTGTAGCCTTAGCCAAGAAATAGGATAAGCTTAGTCAAGAAAGATCATAAGCTCTATAATTTCCACCTTTTTCCTATACTTTCGGATATTTGAGCATCCTTTGTTCCCTTTGCATCATATAAACTTAGTTCTGATGGCCAATAGTTGAAGGCAAAAAATACTCCTCTTTTATGTGTGTAAAATGTGTCTCTACTTTCACTCAAGTCTCCTTCACAAGAGTAGAAAAGAAGAAAAAGAATAAAGAAAACAAAAATACTCCCAAATTATCCTCAACTTTTCCTACAAGTTTCATGTAAGTCCTCCCACACTTTTAGTTCTTCTCGCCGAACTTCTTAAGAAAATTTCCCAAAAATCCTCTCATAATCCTATGTAAAATTAACCATAGTTTGCACAATTTTTCCATCTTTTTCAACCATTTTCCTTCCATGATCCATGGGGTGGAAAGACTATGTACCTATTCCACTATGGTTCCTACACATTTTCTCCTCTCTCTCTCTCTCTCTCTCTCTCTCTCTCTCTCTCTCTCTCTCTCTCTCTCTCTCTCTCTCTCTCTCTCTCTCTCTCTCTCTCTCTCTCTTTGCTCGCTTCCCAAAGATCTCTCACTTGATGCATGCATAATTGACTTTTTAGAAAACTTTGAAAGTTTGTATCTTGTGCTTCAAGTGCTTAGATCACACATTTGATCAGTTATTTTGAAGGCATTTGAGCTTTTGAGCATGTTTATGCAATCAAATTTGCAAAATTCATCACCCTTGGAGAGATATGTGTTTATATATTTAGGTTGCGATGTGTGTGAACACTCTAGGACCACTAGGGCATTGTTTTCCCTCTTTAGGAGGTTATTCCCCCCGGTTTGTGTATACACCTATTGCCCGAATGTTGTAATTATCTTTGTACATTCTCTTGGTAATACATGCAGTATTGTGTGTTGTGTTCCAAGATTCTTCTTCTTCCATGTGTTATTTGCATGCTTCCATAGCCCTCAAACTCCAACAATTGGTATCAGAGCAGGTTGTTGCTTCATCTATGGTGTCATTGACACCTCTTTGATCATAGTCTCAGAATCACATGAAATTTCGTGAGCATACTCAGGGTGATTAGGATGTACAAATGAACTCACAAAATTTGGTGACCTCCGAACACACTATCACAGTGCCTATGTAGGAAATTTCATCTTTTTGTGCCAAAGATATATACATGCCTCGGTTTTCCAGTATAAGCGCCTCAAAGTCTGCTACAAGTTTAGCAGAACTCGTTAGGATAGTTCTGTTCAACTTTTTGAGATACAGTCATTTTTGTGCATCAGGGTATTTTAGTCAGTGATCATGGCTGAAAGTAGTGATGTATTCTGTATGTTGACTGTTTAGGATAAGTTGGATGGTACCAATTACTCATTATGGGTTTATATGATGCATCATGTATTGGTTACAAAAGGATTGTGGAATATTGTGCAAGGTGTTGAAAAATTTCCTATTACACCTCCAAATAGTGTTATTGAAGCTAATGCAGATGGCATCAAAGATGGTGATATTCTTCAAGTTCTTGTTTGTGCTACAGTTCCGATTGCACCTACTATAGAGCAACTTTGTTGGGATGGCATAGATGCTCAGGCACATGCATTGATAGCCTTGTTCGTCAAACGTGCCATTATTCCTCACATTCACTCTTATAGGATAGCTAAGAATGCTTAACACTTTATACTAAGCAAGGAATGAGGCTCGTGTTGCTTACCTCCAAAAACAATCGGAGAGTAAGCACATGAATGAAGGAAATTCCATGGATAGTCTTTTAACAAAGATCAAAGATTTGAAGGAGCAATTAATTTTTGTTTATGAAATCTTGCCTGACAGTTCACTTGTGCAGACTGTTCTAAATGGTCTTCCCGATTCATATCAGAGTTTTGCTTTTACTCTTTGATTGATGATGAAAGGCAATCCAAATGCCTTAACATTTGAGGAGTTAGTCTCTGTTATGTTGCAAGAAGATCAGTCTAGGTAGAACATGTCCATTGTGCATGTTGCGAATCAAGTTTTCCTAGCTAGTCAGAAGGGCAAAGGTAAATGGAGCTCTTCTACTAGTAAGCAAAAATCTGCTACTTCTACACAATCAAAGAAGGATATCAGAGACGAGAAGAAAATAAAAAAGCAAAAATTATTTTGCAAATACTCTAAAGGAAATGATCATGTCATAAAGAGTTGTCCAAAATTGGTTGCTAAAGCGGCAAGAAAGAAAGAGGCTAGAATGGTTGTTGTAGAGGCCTCTACACCCAAAACAAAGTCTGCTAATCTTGTGCAAAATGAAAATGGGCATTTACCAGTGTTTGCAGTTATGAACCATCTTCTCATGAATAGTGTATGTCTGTAGTCGAGGTAATATGTTTGGTACTTCGATAGTGGGGCAACCAAACATATTACCTCGTAGCATAGTTTCTTCACTTCACTCGAGCCTGCCCCTACAGGGAATACTATCACATGCACCAACAACTCCTCTTATCCCATCATGGGAGTTAGTAAGATCATTCTCACTACTACTGATGGTAGTTCTTTTACATTATTGGATGTTTTATTTGTGCCAAGGATCAAGAATAATCTGTTATCAGTTTCAACATTAGTCAAGATTAGCTTGGCCATGAAATTTGTTGATGATAGACGTACAGTTCATGATCTCTCAAATGGAGATATCATTAGTGCTTTTGGCATTTTATGTCATGGGTTGTATAAGCTCATAGATTATGCAAAATCTATGAATGATTCAACATGTGCAATTCAAGATTCTTAGGCTATGTTAGATGCAAAGCTTTGGCATGCATGCTTTGGTCATCTGAATTTTGCTAGTTTGCTATGCCTACAAAAATCTAAAATGGTGTCCTCCTGCCCAAACTTGAGGCACTTGGTAAACATGTATGTGAAGCCTATATTTTGTTCAAAATGCAGCATTCCTCCTTCCCAAAAGATGGTTCAGTTCAAGCTACTCAGAAATTGTGGCTTGTTCATAGTGTCTATGGTCCTATTTAGACACCTTATTTTGGGAATTATCTTTACTTCATGACTTCCATTTATGATTTTTCAAGGCATGCATGGGTATATCCATTGAAAGCAAAGTCCGAAGTTTTTTTGTGCTTCAAAACGTTTTTGATTTGGGCTAAAAATATGTCAGCATGTAAAATGGGCACCCTCCATTCTGATCAAGGGGGGAATATATGCCTTCTAATTTTAATGCATTTCTGGCTGAACGTGTGATAAAGCATCAATGTACAATGTCGTATACACATCAATAAAATGGAGTTTTTGAAATGAAGAATAGGTCACTCTTGGAGATGGCAAGGTGTATGGTCAAGAGTTAGGCTATACAACATAGTTTCTAGCTTGAGGCTATTATGTGTGCAGCATATGTACTGAACAGGTGTCCCACTAAAGCATTGCATTCTATCACTCCATATGAGGCATGGCATGGTTGTAAGCCATTTTTTGCTTGCCTGCATGTTTTTGGTTACGTGGAATATGCATTAGTGCCTGAACAACAATGTAGAAAATTGGATGATAAAGCAGTGAAATGTATTTTTGTTGGATATAGTTTTGAAAGCAAATGCTATTGTTTGTATCATCCACAGATTAAACGCATTCTGGTTAGTCGTGATGTTGCTTTTGTGGAAGATGCTATTTAGCCATTACTTTCATGTACTAAGGAGACATCTGTTAGCTCCAAAGATATGTATGATACTTTGCTTCCTCTTTTTACAGGTGGACAATCTAGTGTTGATCCAAATGAGGCAATTTCTTAGCCTTTACAGGTTTCATGTGATGATGCAGATCATTCCATTTCTAATGCAGATTTACATGATGCACTTGTTGATGAGAGAACTAATATAGAGGAGGCAAAAACTATGCCTAAATAGATGGTGTAGAATTTGCGAGATAGCAAATTAGATGCACATCTGTCATATCGTACTTAATCAAGCTCTCATAGTGCTTCTTTTGCATCAGATTGCTATGTTATGGCTGCCTCTAGTATGTGTTATGGCTGCCTCTAGTCTGTATGATCAGAATGAGCCTGTTTTGTTTTATGAAGCACAAATTTTAGAAAATTGGATGGTTGTTATGCAATCAAAAAATGATGCTATTATGAAAAATGGTACCTGTTTTTTATGTGACTTTCCTCCTGGCAAGAAGGCCATTGGCACTAATTGGGTATACAAGCTAAAGCATAAGCCTGATGGAACGTTTGAAAGGTATAAGGCTAGGCTTGTTGCAAAATGCTATGCTCAAGAAAGAGGCATTGATTTTATGAGACCTTTATTCCTACATGCCGAATGACTACTGTTTGTAGCATCTTTGCACTTATAGCTCACCATGGTTGGAACATACATCAGTTGGACATTAAAACTGCATTTCTGAATGGTGACTTGCATGAAGAAGTTTATGTTTTTTAGCCTCGTGGTTTTGTGCAGAAAGGGCATGAAAAGAAAGTGTGTAAGTTGCAAAAGGCATTATATGATTTGAAGCAAGCACCACATGCTTAGTGTGAAAAGATACATGCCTATGTGATTGCACATGGCTTTGAGAACAGTGCAATTGAGAGCACCTTGTATGTTAAGATGATGTGCTTTTGATCATTTTAGTGTATGTTGATGACATGCTACTCATTGTTCCTCATGAGAAGCATATTGTTGATTTTAAGGCTGATCTACATGCATCATTTTAGATGTTAGATTTGGGGCATTTGCATCATTATTTGTGCATTGATTTTATGCAAGTTGATGGTAGAATGGCTTTGTGCCAAACAAAATATATTGACACATTATTGTAGCATTTTGGCGTTGAAGACTGCAAACCTATTGCCACTCCAATGGAGATAGGTTTACAATTGAGTCTTTATGATGCTCGAGATGCATTTGATGTTGTTCTCTATCAGTAAGCTATTGGGCGCTTGATTTACTTATGCATTACTCGGCTAGATATTCAGTTTGCTATCTCACGGATGAGAAAGTTTATGTGTTGCCCAGGTGTCAAGCATTGGTAGGCGGTTAAGCACATCTTTCACTACTTGAGTGGTACTCGACTACCTTGATTGCATTATCCCAATGGGGGATCCCTACTACCAAATTTACATGCTTTTTCTAGCTTTGATTAGGTTGGTTGCTATTACACTTGTGTGTCCACAGTGGTTTTTCCTTCATGCTTGGTAGCTCATGCATATCTTGGTTGAGCAAGAACCAGCCTACTGTAGCCACTTCTAGTTGTGAGGCTAAGTATAGGGTAGCTTTCACAGCGACTGTTGAGTGTGTGTGGCTCAGACGCCTTATGACTGATTTGGGTGTTGGTTAGTATTCTGCCACCATCATATTTGTTCATAGTCAAAGCGCATTGGTAGTAGCGAGGAACCCTATGTTCCATGCTCGCACTAAGCACATTGAGGTGCACTATCATTATGTCAGGGAGAGGTTCTCTGTTGGACAGATCAGTTTGGCATATGTGCCCACACAGGAGAACATTGCAAACCTTTTCACAAAGGCTCTGCCTAGGGAGAAGTTTGAAGCTTTCCACAAAGCTTTGGGCTTACTTCCTTTCGTGTATTGATTCCACATAGCTTGGCACTTCCTTATACATGAGTGTCAGCTCCTTGTGCATCACTCCCAAGGGCGATTTGTTGGCATATTTAGGTTGTGATGTGTGTGAACACTCTAAGACTATCTAGGCACTTTTTTCCCTTTTAGGAGGTTTTTTCCCCTTGCTTGTATATATGCCTATTACCCTAATGGGCTACTTATCTTTGTACATTCTCTTGGTAATACATTCAGGATTTTGTGTTGTGGTCCAAGCTTCTTTTTCTTCCTTGTGTTGTTTGTGTGCTTGCGCATACCTCAAACTCCAACAAGATGGTCATTTGTTTGACATGAACTATTATAGAATTCATAGTACCATTTGAGGTATATAGGGTCCCAATTGAAGTTTTTTTGAAGCTTGGGAGTGTTCACAATGGTCAACTTGGAGATTCTTCTGGTTCTAAAGTATTCCCACTTTTCGAGGCACTATATTTCCTCATCATGTGAGGATGTTCAAGTTGGTGCAAAAAAGTTTTAAGTTTGTACTTTGGCGAAGGCACGTCATTGATGTCGTGCATGTGATACCATATATTTGTTGCTTGAGCGCATCTATGACAATGTGTGTGAAGTATGATATGATTTTTGCAAGCATCTTGTGTGTATGTGTGTGTATCTAAGGTGTAGCACATTATGCAAGCAAAATCTTATTTCATATTCACTATTCTATGTTTGTATTACCTTAGTATTGAAGTGTACTTATTCATTTCTTCGTTGTGTTGTGTTCTTGCGTTTTGCTTTGTTCCTTCTTTATGTACGTTCACTGTAAGGGAATGAGAGTAATAGAGCTCCATAAATTTTACAAATACATTTTGTTCCTTCGCACCAATTCTTGTCTTGAAGGAGTTATCTTGTTTCATTTTGTGGGTGCAATCTAGCATTCCTTGCTTTTGTATCTATGTTTTGGTAGCAAGCCTAAATCATCGTCTTGTAATCTATATACTACCTAATAAAAAGAACCATGCTAGGTCTTGTATCCTACATTTGGCATGCCCTATGGGACTCGAAACTCAATGATCTCGAACTTGACGCATGATGACCTTGGACCTAAAAATGATCATGTAGCACATGCCTATCATGAGATCAAATAACAAAATTATAGAGGAGCATGCAAGTAAAGAATTTAAGTATCTAATATCCACTCAAGTGTCTATAAATAACAGCACTAAATTAGAGAGAGGTCTCTAGCTAGTAAGGAAAATGGAGACTTGATTCATCTCCTCTCAAGAGAGAAAATCAAATTCCCTACCCATAGTGGCTTGTCCACTCAAGAACTAGAGGATCACGTAAGGCATTTTCTTCCTTTATGCAAGAGTTGAGGAATATAGAATCTAAAGGCTGCATTCTTGGCCCTCTTTCTAGCTACACGAGATGGTTTGGTTAAAAAGGGGTACTTCTATTGTGATTATGGTCATTTCAAGATTTCTCACGGTTTTAATACATCATTCATATAGGCATTCTGAACAACAAATACCATAGAACATGTTTGGGATCAGCTAGAACACAACCAAACAAAACATTCTCTGAGTTGTTGACTAGAGCTACCTCATATGAACTGAAAGCTCCCAAAGGCATCGACAAATCTTATGGTGAGAAAATGGATAGAGAAATACTTTTTGGTAAGAACTCGACACAATTTAAAGAAAAAACTACAACTAGGGGCCACACTAGAAGGGTTATTGGCAATACTTGCAAGGATAGAAGAGAATTGAGTCCAGTTCATTGAGGAAGAGAGTTGTTGACCTTTTGGCACAGCTTTTCTGTGTTAAGAATGTCTAATATCTATAAAACAACATATAGTGCTAAGTTTTCAATGAAGCATACATTGGTCCAAATGCAAAGGAAATGAAGGATTTCAAAGTTGAGCAAGAAGAGGTGTAAAATTTAAAACAATAAGGGGAACAACACCAAGGAATCTATGCAAAGAGTTATTTGTCAATCGTTCAACAAAGTGGGCAATGAGGCTAAAAATTATTATCATTTGAAGGCATACTCAAATGTGGTCTAGAAAATCAATGGGTAGCTCCTTGTAAAATACAATGAACCTCTCCTTATGACCGATGTGAGACTCAAACCTTTATATATTATGCTAAATCAATTAGAAATGGATTAGTGCCTCAACCAAGAAGATCAAGGTCAATTGTTTTCTATGGGTGTGGACACTATGGTCACATTCAATCAAAATGTTTATTGCTAGAAGGCTCACTTCCAAATCAACACTGATAGCAAGGAACCACTATATACTAGGGTCTTTCCAAAGATTTTAACCATAGCAATTAAAATGATATTGATGATAACTCATTAAGAAAAATGTGAAACTTTTTTGTCACACCCAAGCTAGAACCAATGTTTACAAGATGTAAAATAATGAAGACAAGGAGCAACAAGAGAAGAAAATGGATGAAGCTCGAGACATAATAAAAGATGTTAAAAAAAAGGACATAGATGAGGCATTTAGGTGCATGACCATCAATTTATCCAAAGAGAAAAATTCCACAATAAGATATGAAGCACATGCTAAAACATATTTATCAAAAAGTGATCTGAAATTTTTATGGAAGAAATCAATATTCATATGCAACTAAAAGTTTTTTTTACCCCTCAAGGTGAACTCTATTAGATCCTATTATAGGTTTTTAATCACTAACCAAATATTGTGTCTGCTTTAACGAACAGCTTTTACATGCTAAAGTTAGATTTGAAGTGCTATTTTGCATTGAGACTTCACAAGCAATTGGAATAACTTAGTGCAATGAGCTTTGAACATGTGGGTTATTGTAATGAACTAAGAGAATTAGGACCACCACGTGCTTGAGAGATGACTCTCCTCCCAACCAAGCCTTGTATATATAGATATTGAGGACTCAAACCCTTTAAATTTAAACCACTCTTTAGAAGAATGAATTTGGTTGAGCATCAATCTTTTCACACTCAATCCACACCATCCTTTTGTGGATTGATTCTCCACCACCATTTATATAGAAAGGTATCAATTAGAAAAAATGGTCCACAATGCTCAAGCTCATAGAGCTCTTGGGAAAAACCTTGTTCTTGCAGGACTTGAGCCCAAGACCTCCTCCTTGCCCCCCTTAAGACTTATCCACTAGACTAAGTGAATTCCTTGTCCTAGACATCATATGAATCTATGATTAATTCTAGTCACAAGAACTTTGGCCAAACATAATAAATTCCAAATAGTGTCTAATTTTATATATATCTAATATGGCAAGGCACTTAGATCGTTGACTTTACTTCATAAAATTCTTCCCCCTTGGGAAATATTTTCTTTCATTTAAAATATAGCTATATATATATCTACAGTAATTCCCCCAAGCCCCATGTTCTAACCTTAAAGAACATTTTTTCATCTATGTGGTGGGACTCACCTCGTATTCCAAATGAACAGAGGAGAATCTACTAGTTGATTCCTATCCAAATAATTCAAAAAAACATCTAGCTTTGCACTTGATAAATTGATCTGAATGTAAAGTAGGGAATGAATAATAAGGGTGGATCAAAAAACATCCTTGGCCATTTCATTTTTTTCACTACATTCTATCTAGGCACTAACATGTGAAATGGGTGGATTTGTTTTACTAGTCCATTTTTGGGCATCACTAAGCATGGATCTAGCAAATGGAATGGGATTTCTATCTCATATACAGAAGCCAATATATTTGAACCTTATTCCTCAATCATAGGATGATCTTATTTTTCCAACATACCAAATTTTTAGCTTCTACATCATCTCTATATTAACCTAAAAACTCAAGGAAATCTCCACCATTTCCAACCCGACATGCATCTTTCAATTTATTTGAAAGAGAAGCTCAAGATGTAGAAGAGAGAAAAGAGAGGGAGACAAGAACAACATATGAGGGTATTAATCTTCCATTCTTTCTCCTTTAAGCTATAGTTCTTGGGAGCTGAGAGGAGAGGAGAAAGTGGACGTGAAAGAAAAGAAAATGACTCTACATACACTCAATAGAGAGAAAGGAGCATTCCAATCTTGTCCAAAAGGAGAGAAGATGAGAAGCAAAGGAAGAAGAAAGGAGGATGGCATTTTCTTTACATTGAGAGCAAAGATGGAACCTAAAGAGCAAGTAAAAGGATGGAGCAAGAGCATTCAAGATAGGAGGATTGCTCATCCGAAGAAAATTGCAAAATCATGCAAGAGGGCATTTTTGACCCCTCATAAAATGTATCATATATGATCTAAATCTATTGTTTGAATAATATATATTATTTCTAGTATGTGCTATAGGTATATAGTTTCAAAGTTGAGAATATATCCACAAGATGTCTTTAGAGAGCACCCAAAGTAGCCACTCCAAACATTGTTCCATTCAGTGATGACCTAACAGCTAGTCAACTTTGGATGCACGTTGCTCTTTAATCTAGAGTTTGTTTTTTATGATTTTTATCTTTCTAGAAATAATTTTTATAAGATTTCCAATTATATAAAAATCTCTAGAAATGGAGGACATTTAGCAGGTATGGCAGAGAATTTGTGCTCAACAGTTACATCTTTGAGAAGTAGGGAGGAGTATGATGGATCTTCTAAAGGCAAGGGATGAACATAACTATTGTTAAGAGCTAAGTAATTTTCAAGTTTATTCTTGATTTCAATATTTGTTTGCTTTTTTTTCATATAGTTTTCATAGAGTCATTATTGAAGCATGGAGTAAGACTTCAATTTTGATAATGATAAGATGAACTTCAAGAAGTTAGTGAAAGCTAAAATGAACAAACATGAGTGTAATGGAAGAAAATCAAGCAAAAAGTATTTCCATGCATTGATAAGCTATTTCCACTTCACACAGGGAAAAGAATGATTGGTTTGCATTCCTCTTTACTTCAGTTTAAAGATGTCTTCTTTGCACATCACAAGATTCCTTATTGTTAGAAAAATTTTTTATGCATTCAACCATGTGCACTAGCATGTTTATACATTAAAAGAAAAAATATATATTATGTTTTGCATAACATAGATGCATGAAGTGCATGCATGTCCCGCAGAATAATGCTTGGATCAGTTTAGAGCACAAAAAAATGCAAACACATGCATGCAACCAAATGCATTTGCATGCCAGCATATGCATTTACATGAATAAGAAGTTTTCTAAGTAGATAGATGAATGTAGTTTCATAATAGTTAGCTTATTTAGTAAAGATCAAGCTTGAAATTTTGAGAAGACAAAAAGAGCTAGTTACTTATAAAGAAATGATAGTCATAACTTTTCAACTCAAGTAACTAGTAGGTTCCTTCTTAAAGGGATACATAGATATCAAGTAATTACTGTAAAGTTTACATTAAGTACGAAAAATATCTTGCATAGAATACTACTTGCAAATCTAGGAAATACTTAGACAATAATAAAGAAAAGTTAAAAATGGAATCTTACACTTTCTTGTGTAGCGTCTCATGCATCCAAATAGGATGATAACTTAAGGTAGTTTACAAAGTTCCATAAGCATTTGGAAATGAAAGTTGTCACTTGATTATATCCAAAGGAGTGAAGAAAATCAAAGAGTGATTAAACTTTAACATAAATTGGAATTTGAAGCTCAATAGATGGATGTTATATTCCATCTTTTCATCTATAGCAAATATGCATAGTTCCAAAGAAACATGGAAACCTTGTAAAGCCTCTTCTTAGAGAGGTTGGAAGTTGCTTTGAAGTTTCATATTTAGAGATTTTCATCTCAAGATGAAACCTAGACAAGTTGATCTTTAAGAAATGAGATAGTTCCTAAAGACAAGAACTTAAATGAAATAGTCTAGTGTCTTAGTATTCTATTTCATGAATCATGCCATTATCCTACCATATCCAAGATAAAATTACCTTATTTGGGAACGCAAGTAGTTTGGACTTTCTCCAAAAGAAGAATTAGTTCATAGATAGGCTAGAACAAGTAAATGATGTTGTCTTTTTGAAAAATATTTGAGCTACAGAAGAATCAATCACATGATGAAAGCTTTGATTTCTTTTCAAGTATATTTTCTAGAAAAAGAACATAACCATCAAGCCTAACTGATGGGTTAGATAAGGAAAAGTAAACATCTTCAAGAAATAGATGTTTTGGTCTAGAAATAACTTTCTGGCTTGCTAAAATTTAGAAAATATGGGATCCCTAAAGATGGTTTTGAACCATAATAAAGAAAGCATGTCCAATTTCCACTTAGCCAAAGAAAAGTGTGAAAAGATTTAGTTGTTCCAAGTATGGTTTGCAACCTGATGATAGTAATTAAGTCTGCAAAAGGTTAAATAAAAAATCTACATATCCTTAAAGGTATTTCTTAAAGGTGAAATCCAAAAGCATCAAAGGATGCTTAGAGTTAAATCAGTAGAAAAATTCCCTATGAAGTCCTCGAGGTAGCTACTTAGAGCTTCAATAAGAAAAGAATCTGAAGATAATAAGTAAAAAGCTCTTGATGCTACAAATTGGTTGAGTAGAACCAATAGCTCTTGAATATGATAAATTCAAAAATTTGAAACTATAATATGTTCTTTTTTTCTAACCCTAGAAAAGAAGGATGGATGTTCCATCAAAAGGTTTTCAAGTTTCCAAGAAAAACTAAAAGTTAAGGCATGAGATCATGAAATGATTTTGTAAAGGAAATAAAACCTAAAAAATATCAAGTTTGAGGTAATCCCTTGACTGTAAATTCTATTAAAGAAATTTATTGAGAAGGTAACCTGTAAAGATATGTTTTGACTTTAGGATAAGTATCATCTACATGTGAGTGTAAATATAAAATAGGGGGTATGGGAAACCAAATTTTATACTCACATCAATATAAGAAAGATGATACGGTATATCGTATCATGGGATGATAAGTATCTTTTAGTCCTAGAATGAATCTTGAAGTAAGATTGGATCCTCAAGGAAATCAAAACTTCAAAGGAGAAGTTTAACTTCAAGGAGGATAAAAGCATGATCTTACAAGAAACTTCAAGATCAAGTAAGAAGATCATGATGTAATTAACTTCCAAGATCTTCATTTATAATTCAATTATGACTAAGCATGTTCTTACTTGAATTATGAAACACTTCAAGGTAAAGTGTTTGTATGAGAAATATTGTATAAATTTCTAAAGAACTAAAAACTTTGACACAATCCTTTCAACTAAGGATAGAAAGACTAAGTTAGTTTGAAAACACCCAATCAATAATACAACTTGGTGACATTAATCTCTTGGCTAATAATGCATAGAAATTGCATTCCAAGCAAGTAGACTTCAGAGATTGTTTTAAAAAAAAATAATAATAATAATAATAACTAAAGTCTTTTAGGAAGCATGAATGTTTTGAGCAAAACAAAAAAAACATTATCAATAAAGATCAATGGCTTATGACATAGAGGTTAGATACCACACTAGTATCTAGTGGTTGAATGATGGTCAAGCTTTACTCCAAGAATATTTTTGAGAGCCTAGTCTATTTCTCTTAAAGATAGAGAACATGTTTCAATATCTTGTTGAAATCGATCTTTGACGAGTTAAAGTTTTGAGTCCCATAGAGTTTGACTCACATCAAGTTTAAGTATCTTCAAATTTTGAATTGGTTACTCAAAGTTCTGTTTTTTCCTTAACAGTTTCTAAAACTTTTGGAAATGATTCAGATAAAGGATGTGCCTCAATTCAATAAAAGTCAAGGATAGATAATGGGAATATATAACCAAATTAAACATCCTAGATAGGTGTTTTGTATAGAACATATTCAATCTTCAAAGATTTAAGTATAAGTTGACTTACCCATTTGAGTTTGCTTCAAGTTGTTCTAATTCTATAAAAGATTTTAGAAGACTCTTAAAGAGAAAAGAGTTAGGAATTGATCACAAGATTGACAACTCCCATAACTCAAAATTTAAGTCTTTGAGAACAATGTTCTAAGATGGACAAAGTTCGTTTTGAATTTTCTTTGGTCAAGTTAAAGTGAAGTTGACCAAAAGTGTATGGCAATTCAAATTACATTTTTTTTCCAAGATCTTCAAGCCCAGTTGAACACTGTAGTCCTCCAGTAGGATAAAAAATCTAGAAAATGCTAGTTGGGAGTGAGCATGGTACAAACATCTAAGTTAAATGTTTGGGTCAACAAAACTTCTAGTTTGACTTCCAAATCAAATTCAAGTGAAACAAGCATTCTCAAAGTCTTGATAGGGATAAAGATCCCACCTCAGTTTCTAGTTCCATGCACTTAAAATGTTGCAATCAAGTGCCCCAATACAATGGCTCATAATACGTTAGAAGCCGAGAAACTGAAATGTGTCCCAAATGTGCCCCATCCCATTCAAATACTGACCATATCTCATGCAATGGGCCTTATCTGTCAATGGCCATAAAATTTTGACAATAGAATCTGTTGGGAGCCTCGCAGGTGAAGTATACATGATCTTGAGCAATAATAGCTAATCTCACTAACTCCCCTAAGAGTTAGTTTCACTCCTGGAGAAACGTTACAAGGAGCAAATTTTAAGCCGTCTTCCATCCCCCAGTGAAAACAAGGGTAAGATGCTACGTGACTATCATCCAGACTTCTCCAAATGTTCCATAAAGAAAGATGTTAAACAGCTAACTTGAAATTTTCCTTGAACTGTACTTGCACACACATTGAATATTAAATATTTTCACTTTCATTCCAGCTTACCTAACATTCTGCCAATCAAAATGGAAGGAGATATTTCTTTGGCAATCATTGCCACTGCATATTAAGCCAATCAATGAGATTCCCCAATTAATGGATCAATATATTCAAAGTAATAGCTGTAAAGATTAAATGTTGCAAAGATGTGTAAGCCCCAAGACGATGGCTCATAACAGGTCAGTGGCCATACGAATGAAACGTCCCACAGATGTACCCAAGATCGTTTAAATATCCTACCAGATAGCATGCAATGAGTCTCTCATCCATCAATGGCAATCCTTGGCATTCTGGGGACTCGGGAGCCTCATATGTAAAGTATACATTCTTCATGAGCAAAAACCGACTTATCTCAAAATTTCTGAAAACCTTCAGAGCTATAGTATCACTACTAGAAAACCATTATAAGAAGCAATTATTAAACAATTTTTCACATGGATCCAAAACAAGGTGCGGTGCCACCTGACTATCAACCAGGCTTTCCTAAATATTCATCAATCCAGCAAGCTTTCAGCTGCAGTTTCAAGTATTCCTGACATAATTGACATATCTCGGAAATCAAAAACCAAAGAACAACTTCATGCCAAAAGAATTACATACTATCAAGAGATGAAAATCATACAGCAGACAACATTTCATGAAATTTGAAAAAGCTTGTTTTAACAATAAACATAAGAGAATCTGGCCCCATACTCACGAATGAAGTACAAACCTTCATTTGGTAACCCTGTAGTGGCATGACTCCTAAAGATTATTAGTGGTGAACAGGCAACACTAAAGATAAGTTAATACCCTGCAAGTGGCAGCCATTAGGTTGCCAATATACTCCAAAATACTGACGTGCACAATTAAGATTATCACACACTTCCAGGATCTTATGAGTCAATATTTCTAGGTCAATGCTTTAAGACCTTCAAAAAAAATTAATGTGCTATGCAACAAACCAAAAGCCCAACTTTAATTGCCTCACAAAAAAAAATTGTAAAGTTACCAGCAAGTCGCTACACCACAAACAAAAGCCCAACTTTAATTGCCTCACCAAAAAAAAAAATTGTAAAGTTACCAGCAAGTCGCTACACCACAAACACATCAAATAGTACTGCGACATTGAATTTAGAATGGCCATACTCTCATCCTATGTGTATGGGATCCTCTTTTCTTTAGGACCTTGATCTTACAACCTACTCTCCTTATAGGACTAAAATTCAAAAGAACAAACACAAACACCCAAGGGACCCCCCCTTATCACCTTCATCAAGAGTTAATGTCAAGCCAATCAGTGAGACTTGAACCATAGACCTTCCAGCCCCAGTTCACGTGTTACCAAGAATCCACTCCCCCTCCACTTTGGAAGAAAAGAGAAAAAGAAATACTTTATTGATCTGCATGGGGCCCCTGAACGCTGCATGTAGGACAGATCTGATGCAGGTGGCTCACATCCTAATGGAGATCCATTTTATCGGACTGGATGTATTATGAAATATGAATCTTGAATCTCATCCACTGTTTTAATATAGGAAACAAGTGAAGTAACAGAAGCATTATAACATATGGTTCAGCCTTTTCTACACATGGCATAAATGTAAATATCTGCTTGCAATGAGGGCACGGTCAGTATACTTCAAACTCAGCATAAAAATACAAGTAGTGATATAAAACTGAAATATTGGCGTGCAAAATACAAATTTCATATAGAGTGCTAGAATGATGCTAGTACGGAATATACTTACATTGTGAACCTGACAACTGAGCAGATACAATGGCATTAATCACTAATTAAACATGGCATAAAACTCCTCATGCTGTAAGAAATGGCATTAATCACTAATTAAACATGGCATAAAACCGGACTGGATATATTATGAAATATGCATCTTGAATCTCATCCACTGTTTTAATATAGGAAACAAGTGAAGTAACAGAAGCATTATAACATATGGTTCAGCCTTTTCTACACATGGCATAAATGTAAATATCTGCTTGCAATGAGGGCACGGTCAGTATACTTCAAACTCAGCATAAAAATACAAGTAGTGATATAAAACTGAAATATTGGGGTGCAAAATACAAATTTCATATAGAGTGCTAGAATGATGCTAGTACGGAATATACTTACATTGTGAGCCTGACAACTGAGCAGATACAATGGCATTAATCACTAATTAAACATGGCATTAAACTCCTCATGCTGTAAGAAACTAACGAAACAATATGGCGTGCAGGATGCCAAAGAAGAACGATATCAGGGTAAGCATAATTGGCTTTGTGACAGCATGTGGTAAAACATCTTTGCTGCTTCTTTCATTTAATACACAATCTGTTACCAATCTAAATTTCAAACGCCTAAACCTTTGAATCTAGCACACTAAACGTAAGAACTAACCAAATGATTGCTTGAAGTGCAATCCGGAAGAAAAAGCTCCATTCCCAAGCAAATAAGACATAACCACTATGAGAAAACCATACACTAAAAGTTACACATTGTGAGGCACTGCTTTTCTCATTACAAAATGGGAGGTGTACGAAACTCTAAAGAGAAGCAAAAGATTCACAAATCCTGAAGAGATAGTAAATAAAATAGCAGCAACTTCCAGCAAGTACTTTCCAAGATTGCTAGCAAAGAAGGAGCTATAAGACAGTACTGTAAACTAATATTGCCCCACCAAAACGATACTTGGAAATGACAAACCAAGCTGTGGTGCCATATCTGGGTCGCCGGATCTGACTCAGAGAGGATACATGAATAAAATAAGGCAGTTCGTATAGCCAAAACCGGAACCTCTCCAGCACACGGTATATCTGAAAAAAGTAAAATACTCGAAGATGCATCCTAGTAGGGTGCATGATTACAATGGCAGGTAGCCTGCATCCTGACATTCGTAGACCCATAAGAGAATACATTGAAAGCTCAAAATACCTTCCCGCAAAACCAAACATGTGAAACTTCTGGCTGGAGTCTCAAGACTGTGATTAATCCCGATCTATATGGGCACATACCGTTTGAACACGTGCTTTCCTGCAACGGCACTTCCAGCGCATATCCCCCCAATAGCACCAGCAAAGGCAGCAGCTCGAGGACCCCCTGCTACCCTGTACACCGCACCAGTGCCAAGGCCTGCAGCTATACTATTTAGTATATCATCTGTGTCCCGATAATGTACAATAGTACTCTCTATGCCTGCATACAGCAAGCCCACAACGCCCAGCTTGTTTCCATACGAGCGACCTCTGTGTCCTGAAGCGTTAAGAACTCGATTAACTATAAGTTTGAGGGTATCATCTTTCTCTGCGGCACGCAAGCCATCTGAGATACCTAGGCCACCGCCTGTCAAAGCACCTGCAAGGTAGCCGCATCCTGTGTAATAGGTCAAGTTTTCGCTCCAATTTCGTCGTTGGACTGCAGCCTCCTCAGGAAACAGGTATTCGGGAGAAGAAGGAAGACGATAAAGCTTGTTGATCGATCTTGGATCGAAGGACGTACCTCGATACTGCTCATAAGGGTTATAGAAGCGCCCTTCGTCGCCTGCGTTGGCCATTGAGGATGCTTCCTCTTCTGTGTATCTGTCGCTTTCTTTAGAACGTGAACGCACACCCCGCCTTGACTGGTTTTGGAGGACACTATGCACACAGAGGGATCACCCGTCCCAAGCCTGGACGTCCCTGTGGAGATGGATCTCCAATCGATCTCTAAGAGGAGTCCACTCCGCGGCTGGCCGTTGCAGCCCAAGTTCATCACTTGATATGCGAAAAGCGCTTTAACAGGCTCTGCGGTTACGAGGGTTTAGGGTTTTAGAATATTCCAACGTGAGACTGTTTCAATGCTAAAACCTGAAGCATACGTATACCTCTCACGAGAGTCCGCCGCTTTTTTCTTTTGAAGGTTGGCAAAGTAAATTACGATAAAGAGGAAGTTTTCCTTAGCGCGCGTAGGGGATAGGGATACGAAAGAACATTGAGCAGAGACATGAATTAGAACCTATTGTTATGACATACATATACATGAATGTTGTGAAACATCAAGCTAAGTATTCTATTCATGAATTAGAACCTATTGTTATGACATACATATACATGAATGTTGTGAAACATCAAGCTAAGTATTCTATTGGTCAAAGGCGGTCTGCACGACACTCTCACATGATAGTTCAATCGAATATCACACATAAGAGGATAGGTTCCACTTCATTGACCCTATGTTTTTCTAGGATCGTAATGTGTTTCTAAAGAAGTCTAACACTCATAAAACCAACTCTAACTCACTCATACGTTCCACTGAGAGTGAGTAAAGAAAGAGAAACTGGGTTTATGAGTCTATCCTAGAGTGGAAGTCTAAATTAAAATTGAATCTAGGAACTATGCTCTTACTACCCCACCTTGGATCCTCACACGCTCAACTGAGGGTGATCGTATCAAGGAAACCATGTGCTAGCAAGGGCCCTATGGATGCCAAACAATGATGCTCTAGGAGTTTGGAGGGTGTTTATATAGCTTTTTGAATGAATTTGGGCCTTTGGATCTAAAGAAATCAACTCTCAACCTAGGATCAACTGTTTTTTATTACAACCATTGAATTTACCAAATGGATGGCTAAGATTGGTTCTTTATATGATATCTAGGGCAAAGGGGTGAAAATTAGGTGCATCCATTCTCCACCATTGGATTTGGAGCTAATTTGAACCGTCAGATAAGTGCTGACATCAATTTGGATAAGATAAGCTGCTATTTTTTAACAAACTTTGCATTATTGATCTTTGACCATCAAAAAAGGCTTATTTAATTCGTGGATCCTCTTTCCTTTGAGATTTAGTGCATCTTCACCCTTGAATATGACCTCATCCTGACCATACAACATGGTTCAATCATTGTTTGCCATGTGGTAGCTCTTCAAGCCTTCAATTTTCTTATTCTAAGAAATTACAGTGACCTTGAAAACTAGATTTTGTGCTCTTTGACCCTTCAAATATCCTTTGATGAAGATGAAAATTTGTAGGGCTATGTTTTGAAAGATCTCCTTTAGGAATATGCAGAAAAAACTCCCATCTGAATCTCCC
The DNA here is from genome assembly GCA_020310875.1 of Ceratopteris richardii. Lineage (NCBI taxonomy): Eukaryota > Viridiplantae > Streptophyta > Polypodiopsida > Polypodiales > Pteridaceae > Ceratopteris > Ceratopteris richardii. The sequence goes on from CM035414.1 coordinate 157,078,738, forward strand.
TTATACAAGTTTGACTACATTTCAAAGCTTGCAAGGTGGCATTAAGGTGTTTAGGAAGCTCTGATAGCCTTGAAAATTTGTACAAATATGTTGCCACATATGATCTTTATCGTGCCAAACCATATGGCTAACAAAAATTCCTATACAAGATTTTGTAGGGTCTAAGTGGAAAAAGTATGTTTTTTATAAAATGCACATGGCATATCAATGTGCTAGAAAATCCATTTGTATGTGAAATTGAGGCTATAGACTTCCTTTGATAGGCTTTACAAGTATATGAAGTTTCATGTGATTTGAAGATATTGAAATTTTTGCGCTAATTTCCAAAATTTGACGAGCTTTGACCGCTACCCTGGATTTGCTTGATTTCTTCCAAAGTTTGCATGTGATTTCCCTTTGACATCTTTGATGCGTCTTGGACTTCTCAGAGAATTCTGGCTACCTTCACCGAATGTGTTTCCTGTAGGCCTTCATGAGTGAGAGAGGAGAGAAAATCTCGATGACAACGTGTACACACAGATAATACGAAATCTAAATCAAAACATAAATCGCAATAAAGCACCCCAATTGAAAAAGTGATTGACCTCAGTTGATAAGAAAGAAAATAGACATGGATGGCGAATCACATGTCCCATCATTGAACAAAAATAGGCATGTTCCATGTAAAAACACATGTATGGAAATGTATGTTTTGATAGTTAAATTATTGTAATGGTGGATGATATGAAAAAATTAAGTAACCTATAGGAATTCAATGAATTCTTATGGATCCATTGAGATTCTTCAATAGAATGATTTTTATATTTTATCAAATATCTTTAAATGTATGTGTAATGGTTATGTTATAAGTGATTATTTTCTCAAGAATTAAGATTTCATATTCTTCTTCAAGCAAAGGAGGATCATCAAGTATAGGAGTCAGTGGGAAATTGCCTTTAAATAGTTTCAATAAACTAATATGAAAAGAGTTATGTATATTCCAATTAGATGGTATATCTAATCTAAATGAATTTTCATTGAGCTTTGCAATAATGTGAAATGTTCCATAATAGCATGATACGAGTTTAACTTTATGATGTTGTAAAGTATTCTTCAGACCTCATTTAATAATACATAACCGTGCCAAGTCATTTTCATTAAATTGTTTTGCTAGCCATTTCTTATTAACAATGTGAGTGTAATGTTCTTGACTTTTCTTGATGTGCTCATGAACTTCGTGAACTATAAAATATGAACTTGACCAATAGAATCAGCCATATGAATATCAATTTGAGTGAGTGGCATGGGAATGAGAAGGTTTTTACCATCAATAATTTTGAAAGGGGCATGACGAGTAGTTGTATGTGTTGTGTTATTGTACGTACATACGTACGTTGATTCAATTGTTTGAAGGATCAACTCCAAAGTACATAGGTACTTTCTTGGTGTCATTTGCAAGCTAAACGGGCCTATTATCAAAATTTGAAGTGATTTAGGGCAGGTACAAAGCAGGTTTTAGCAGTTTCACCTCACTTCCTTGAGGTGTCCATCCATCTGTTCCAACAGTGGTATCAAAGCAAGTTGAGGTCAAATGGGAGATGGTTTCCCTTCTTTAATTGATGAATTGGACAGGAATAATAATCCAGCATGGTCCTTGAGGATGAAGACCTATCTACAAGGAAGGAGTCTCTATGGATACATATCAGGAGATGAGAAGATGTCCATACTCAGAAGCAAAAGTCAACCTACAAGAGAGGAGCTAGAAAGACTCAACTCATGGTGTGCCAAAGATGCTTTAGCCAGGTCATATCTACTTAACTCTATTTTTTACTTCCTTCTACCTCATATTAGGAATTGCAAAACTTCCCAAGAGACTTGGGATACTCTATCTTCATATTTTTCTTCCAATACAAGAGCTAGAAAATATCAATTGTGGATTGAGTTCACTACTCAAAGGAAGAAACCTAAGCATAATGTTTTAGAGTATGTGACTAAGGTAAAAGATGTGGCTGATCAATTGGCAAGCATAGGAGAGGAGATTGAAGAGGTGCAAATAGTGAGACAAATAATCAATGGCATCAAGGCAGATGATAAGTGGGAAGCTTTCACAATTGCTATGGACCTTTACATGGACATGCAAATCCCTGATCTTACCACTCTCATGGGACAAATCTTTACCCATGAAGCCAACCTCAACAAAAATGGAGAACCATCAAGAGGTAACAATTCTTCTACCCTCTATACAGATAAATGAAAGGGCAAGAAAGTAGAAGATGAAAGTACTACTTCTCAAGCTAACTATGCAGGGAGAGGTAGGAACTCAAGAGGAAGGGGCAGAGGAGGTAAGCAAGGTAGGGGGAGACCCTTCAACTCTTCCCTACGCAATATATGTGGACTGTCTAATCACATAACAGATGAGTTCTATAGGGACTTCAAGAACGAGAGAGGAAGAGGATTTCAAAGAGGTGGTTACTCACAATCAAGAGGAAGATTCAACCATAATCAAGGTTACAACCATGGCTACAACAACAATTACAATAACAATTATCAAGGAGGATACAAATCAAGAAAGGACTTCAACAATTATACAGAGGATCAAGAAGATTCTCTTCTCATTATGAAGATGACTTCAAAACAAGGTATGAATGATGAACACCTCTTCTATATTGATTCAGGTTGTTCAAACCATGTAACATGCAATGTACCCCTTCTTTTTTATCTTGAAGAACCCAAGGGAAAGCACCAAGTGCAGATAAGTGATAACACCAAGCATTCAGTGGTTAAGGTATGAAATTTCAAAACTTCTGATGGGAATAGGAATCTGTTGAGCAGAGTTCTTTATGTACCTACTATCACAAAGAATTTGATATGAGTGTTGGAGAGATAGTGGAAAAGGATTTACAAGTTAGGTTCAACAAATATGGAGCTTTTGTGGGGGATCCCCAACATGGATTTAGAAGAACTACAAAGGGAGAGAAAACAAGTAGATTGTTTACATTTGAGCTTAAGGAAACTAGAAACATTGCACTTTATAACTATAAGGATCAAACTCTGTCTGAGTTAGAGATATGGCATAAAAGATTAGGGCACATTGGTGAGAGAACATTGAAGCAAATATGTAGAGATCAATGTGTACTTGGGATACCTAATGTATCCAAACAACACATGATCTATAAATGTGGAGCATGTCAGTTTGGTAAATCACACAAGTTACCCTTTACAAAGAAAGGCTATATGCATGAGGACTATTTGGACCACACAGATGTGTGGGGACCAAGCAAGGATCCTTCAATTTCAGACTCAAGGTACTATGTGTCATTCATTGATGATTTGAGCACTTCAAGAGAATGACACTTGGGAGTTAGTACCCAAGAAAGCATCAATGAAGGTAATTGGTTCTAGATGGATTTACAAAATCAAAAGGAACTCAGATGGATCCATAAATAGGTATAAAGCTAGACTTGTAGCTAAGGGTTTTGCACAAACCCAAGGAGTAGGTTATGAAGAAAATTTCTCACCTATGTCTAAGATGCCAACCATCATAGTATTGGTAAGTGTAGGTGCATCTAGGAATTGGAATATGTACCAACTAGATGCGAAAAATAATTTTCTCAATGGCTAGATTTCAAAGGACGTTTAGATGACTCAACCTCCTAGCTATGAAGATCCAAACAAGGTAAATCATGTATGCTAATTGAACAAAGCCCTTTATGGTTTGAACCAGGCACCTAGGGCATGGAACCATAGGTTAACAACCTATCTTCGAGGCCAAGGATTCATGGTGAGTAAGGTAGATTCTTCTCTGTTTGTCAAGAAGAATAATTCAGAAATGATACACTTATGTGTATATGGTGATGACATCATTATGATAGGTAGATAGGTAGTGATGCCAATGGCATCAAACAAGTCAAAAACCAGATGATGCAGGAGTTCAAAATTAGTGACATAGGGTTTTTGAAGTTTTTTCTTAGACTTGAGTTAGTATACACTAACTCTGGAATCTACATCACTCAAAGGAAATATGTGCAGGGCATGTTGAAGAAATTCAACTTGGAGAATGCAAAGGTAGCGAGCACCCAGACATTGCAAGTTATCAAAGCATAGTTGGAAGTCTAAACTATGCAACATTAACAAGGATTCACATATGTTATGGAGTAAGTGTTCTGAGTCAATTCATGCATAAACCTAGAGCACCTCACTTTGGAAGTTGTTGAGAGAATCTTGAAGTATCTCAAAGGTACTCAAAATCCATGACATGCAAGGATTGTTGATTACTTAACCACCATTGGGCTTTCTATGTGTGATGCAGATCATTCACTATATGCAAGGAAGCATGATGATGGCATCACAATTGTGGCTACTTATGTTGATAACTTGATTGTAGGTGGTGATAATGAAGAAAGCATTAAAGAGGTAAAGCAACTTCTTATGCAAGAATTTGACATGAAAGATCTTGGTGTGCTGCGGTATTTCTTGGGCATTGAGTTTATACATACAAAAACAGGTATATGGATGTCGCAAAGGCAATATGCCCTAAATATGCTGCAAAAGTATGGTATGGCTGATTGTAAGCCAATTTCTAAGCCGTTAGATTATAATTTGAAGTTAGATACTACATGAGGTGAAGCATTGGAAAATGCTACTATGTGTAGGAAAATTGTGGGAAGTTTGATATATCTCACAATTACAAGGCCTGATATTAGCTACAATGTTGGACTTAAAAGTCAATTCATGCATGTTCCCAAGAAGCCACATTTAGATGCTCTAAGGTGCACTCTACGTTATGTGAGTGCTACTTTGGATTATGCATTGTTTTATGAAGTTGTTGTAGATTTGCAGGTTCATGGATACTCTGATGCAGATTGGGCTGGTAGCATTCCATATAGAAGATCTACTAGTGGTTTTCTATTCTCACTTGGGAGTGCAGCTATTACATGGAGTAGCAAGAAGGAACACACTGTTGCTTTATCGACTATAGAGGCTAAGTATAGAGGTACTGCAACGGAACCATGTGAGGCATCATGGCTGGAGATGCTAATTGTAGATTTAGGTGTGGAAGTGCAAAAGCCTATCATCATCTATTGTGATAATCTTAGCAACATGCAATTAGCATGGAACCCTATTTTTCATGCGAGAACAAAGGATATCGTGGTACATTATCACTTCATCAGACAGAAGGTATTAGCAGGTGATATTGATCTTGTTTATGTGAGAACAGATGAGCAAGTTGCTCATATTTTTACTAAAGCACTTGGAACAGAAAAGCTAAAGAAGTTTCAAAAGATGCTTGGATTAGAGGACATGGCATTGAGCTTGAGGGGGAGTGTTGAGATATCAAGCTCAACATGTGATGATCGAGGATAACACGTATCATTTATTGATTTCTCTGACATGTATAGTGGTCACGCCAGTATATGTCAGGGACACTTCATTGATCTTTATTAGATTAATCTACCAAGAGTGATGGCAGATTTGTTTCTTGCTAGCTCACTCATTCGCAGACATTAGGTTTTCCCTCATGTACTGGTCTTTATATATTGCACTTGTTGTATTCTTGTTTTAGGTCATTCTTGTGCATTCCTTTTATGTAATAGAAGAAGAAGAAGATCATTCTTCCTTGCCTCAATCTCTATGTGTGCTCCTCTTTGATTGTGAGAGTGTGTGTGTGAGCTCTCTTCCTTATCTCCTTCCTCGTAACACATTCTCCTCAAACATTAAGAACTTTTTTTTGGACTAATGGCATGTCTAGTGCCAGATGCAATGTGTTCATCACTTGAGTGCATTGTTGGAAGTCAGGCGTATAAATGGGATATTCAAATATTTTTGAATTCCAGCCTTTTTAAAAACATCAAACATTGACAAAATTTCGTGCAAGATTTTGAAATCCTATGACATCACCAGGAATTTGTGGTCTGTGTCCACGATTTTGATGGTTTTTAAGAGCAAATGCTCACCCGCCAGCTGCTCTTCTCGAAACCAATGTCCTTTTGCTTCTGTCATGCTCTTCAATGGGAATTCCATCACTTATTCTTGGACGGTTGCTTCAGAGTCTTTAAAAGCCATATGCACTTATAATGTAATAGCAAATTAATCTTGAGAATAAAATAATTCCGTCCATTTACTCATGTGTGGTGACTCATCGTTTCCTGTGACTCAATATCCCCCTTGCTAAGTAGAGACGAGTAAGATACCTGGCCATATTTTTGTTTTTCTTATTTTAATGATTGAAAGAAACAAGATATTAGTTTATAGTAGATGCATGTATTTATCTACAATAATATGATTTCATTCCTATAATAGTACATGCTAGGTCCTATTCTCGTGGTGGAAAAGTGCACCACTACTTTTGTTGAAGAATGCGTGTGTTGAATACATGGCCAAGTGATGTGGCCCTATCGTAAATACTTTGGATGCAATGATCTCAAGATGAGTGCAAGAATATCACACACTTGTCCTCAAAGCTCGATCCCCGATAGCGGCGCCAAGTTTGGTGTCACTATAGCACAATGGAAAGTACCAACCTCAGGAGATCCACCTCATAATTGTCAATCCGGAAAGATGTGAGGAGGCCATGATGACCGTGACCAAGTGAAGTGCACATGTGAGTGATTGAGAAGCACACAAGCATGCACACACATACACACACTGCACAGATGACAAGACAAAGAGATGGAGCAATGGAATCCTTGATTAGCCAAAAACAAGATTAGAAGCTCTTCTATTCACTTCAATTCCCCTGTCTAAATTTTGTTTCGTAAGTTTCTAAACAGTGTGTATAGCAGTTAGTGATCGTTCTTCTGAGCTCTTTTGAGATTGCATCACGAAAAAGGCTCGAATTCATGTCTATGTATGCATATGTCATGCATCGTACAAACAGTTTATTGTCGTCTCGTATGATTTTATATGCAATTTACTATATGGCTTAGATTGCCAAATTTGCTAGAAAACAAGGCAATGTTTCCTACAATGTACGTCTAGGTTAACAGTTCAACATGCATTAGCACAGGTTTGCACTATAACATAGAATCCGTAAATGTCATCCAAAACTAATGGAGTTCTAGCAAGAATCCAAAGCTTTGTTTGGATTGTGTTTGAATGTGTTTTCTGGCAAGCAAAGTGACTTCTAAAAAATTTTCATGGTTGTAACCATATCTTTTATGGTTTTAACTTACGGCAAGACAATCCACAACTCATTTCTTCTAAGCCTCATAAAAAATAACAAATGCTTGAGATAGGAATGGTTGTGCATTGAATTGCATCTTTGATTGGATGAGTTTGAATGAGTTATGCTTTGCAGTAAGTTTAAAGTCACTAGGAGTGTGTCCAAAAGCTTTTGATGAAATGATAAGATGTTACTATTAAGTTGAACATTTCCTATAGTGTTGGATTTCTATCCTTCACCTGAGTCAATTTTCTCCCTCCTCCATCACGAATATTCGCAACAATGCAAAAGATTACTCCAATCAATGTCATTGGCTCGCTAATAGAACCTAACAAAAGTATGACTAATATTGCCCCTATACAGGTAGCTACTAGTGTTGGAAATGAGGTAGGCCCATAGCTCATATCACAAGTCCATGGTTCCATAGGTCCAACATAGACAACATAGAATCTAGCAATCTTTCAATATTGACAAAACATGAACATCCCACACTTAATCATACAAATGATGAGACAAAGATAGAGAAAGAATAGACGACATGTGTAAGGTGTTACATAAGCCATCGCTTACTCATAGTATCATATATACCAATGTTCAATGTACAATGTGGGAGCAAAACTCTCAACCACTATGTGATGAGAAATAGATGGATGAGTGAGTGTACAAAAGTAACAAACATATTCAGATGTATGGGCAGAAATCTGAATATACATGAGATGTGTGACCTAATAGGTTATAGAAGAGTGAATATGAGTGACTGAAAGAGGAAGGATCAATCTAAAACTGATAATCAACAAACCCTCATCTAACCTTAGGCTATGGAAGACCCTAAGTCAGATACGTGTGTGAAAAGATCACATACTTAAAAAGTAGCAAAGAATACTAACAACTTTGCTGCTGGAAATCCTCACACTCATGTGAACACACCTTCTCGAACACCTCATCCAAATATGCATAAAGCATAACCGTACTGATTCTCTTGTACCTATGCTGAATAGGACTCCTCCTGATATGGATGCCACTGCCTCCATAAACTCCAAGTAGTATCTGTGTGCATAAAGAGAATATGTACCTGAATTCTTAACATAAGATGTAAATCTTATGTTAACCACCATCCAATGTCTTTGAAGTAACCTGAAATCTTCATGTAGAAGACATCCTTCAAATACACCATGTGAATGGCTCCGATCCTCACCATCAAGCTGCTAATGACCAAGTCCTCTTTCCATGAACAAGAGATAACCTCCTCTCCATGAGAAAGAGTGTGAGCACACTCTTCTTCTCCAAGAAGAACTCCATAGCTGATCCTCAACATGCTTCAAGTTAGCACCATGGTTGCTCCATGTGCTAGAAGAAACACCACCTCTATTGAGGTCCAAGCACCAAGGCTTGTGTTGAACACTAGGTGAAGGATGCAAGACAATGAGATATTACTCTTATTATATAGTATTTGTACCTCTTGAAGAGCTTCTCCAAAACCTATAATAAAGCACTTCAATAAAGCTTTCGCTAAATAAAGCAAACAATCGTGAAAACTCTATAATATGGAAAATCATGAAAATTCGTCATCGTCGCTGAATTCGTCGCTTGTTGTTATGAAAAGCCTATTTGAAAAGCATGATAAAAAAGAAGCTTCACGCGCTGCCACCAACAGATCTGAACTCGGGCCGGCAATATGGGAGTATGTTGTCATAGCCAACGTGCCACACGCTGTTTCTTGAAGAAGAATTGTTAAGAATCTATACAAATGTTGTGTACACTGAGAAAAAATGCATCATGTACAATATGGCATTGTTTCCAAAAACTAGAGCACAGGCTCTATAAAAGACCCTAGAGATAGACTAGAAAATGAAGTCACAGGCTAGTGAGTTGAAGAGCATAGGTAAAAAGAGAACGAGATCTTGGAAGGATAATCTAGAAAGAATGAAGAGACAATGGGCTAGGAAACTAAGAGAATTAGAAGAGAGACTTAGAGAAAGCAAGGCAAAGATAGTAGAACTTGCATCTAAGACTCCCTCTTAGACACCAACACCATTCAAACCACCACCTCACACCCCACAATCTATCCCACCTCAATCCTGAGTAGGATCAATTCTAGTGGATCCTACCCTAGAATGCTTGGACACGATGTTCAAGGCCTACTAGGATCGGCTCCAAGAATGGCCAAACGTGGTTGCGCTGGATAAATGTTATCCTGGAGTGGATTTAGAGATTGAAAGGACTAAGCATTGTGCAAAGATGGCAAAATCAGCTCAGTCTATGTTTGATGCAAGTCATCTTTTCAACAAGACAAACTCAATGAAAACATAATTGCACTTTGAAGGAGATTTGGAGATATTAGAGCAGTTGGCAGCTGAACCCAATATTTTAGCTACTTTAGAGGCTCAACATAGTGGAAGTGAGAAGAAAAGCTTACCCCATTCAAAGCTTATGCTCCTAATTCTACGGATGATGGAATTCCTTCCTCAATAGATGAGTACTCCCAAGAGTTCTTGAGAGGAATACAAGCGGAGGAATGGGCCAAGGAGAGAGAGGATCATCCTCCAATTGAAGAAGTGGATGATCATCACAATCAATTCCCTTAGGACATTCCCTCTATATATGGGGAGCAAGAATATGTGCAATCAAACAAACAATTAGACTTCAAATCCGATTCCTTGCAAGAATTTCCTCATTTCACATGCCCTTGGGAATCTAAGTCTATTCAAATGAGATCTCCCATAGTCATGATTAGAAATTACGAATTAGTTCTACCTAGAAAAATAGAAATAGTCAAGAATACTAAAGTGCAGTGTCATCTCACTTTAGAAGAACTACTTAGAATCAAACATGAGTGGCAGAGCACATAGCTAATTCCCACTCTCATACAAGAACTTACAAGAAGGTACCAAAGATGCCCATGGATAAGATAGGAGATATGAGTGAAGGATAATAAGGAAATATGTATCTACCTATCACATACCAAGGATATATGATGAAGGATATCCTAGATTCAGGAGATTTGCCATTGCCACCACTTCCCTATAAAAACATTGGGGCAAGCCAACTTTAAGGCTAACAATAATGAAGCTGCAAATGGCACATGGTTATATCGAGAAACCCCTAGGATTACTAGAAGGCATCACTCTCACTACTCATGCTATAGAGTTTGAACATACATTTGCTCTATGTGAGTTCCAAAATAATCATGTGTACAAGATGATTTTGGGTAGATCATTCATGAGACTATTGAAGTTAGTGCAAGATTGGGGGAACCAATTCTTTGTACTTAAAGCATTTAGGGGTAACGGCTATTGGGTGTGTGTAGAAGTGCGAGAGACACACAAGAAGCACAAATGCAGCAAGACACACGGAGAAGACGATGGCTAGAATAGCTCTCTCTATTGATCGATGAACTGAACTGAAGTAAGAGCTGAATAATATCCCTAAGTACAAAGTACCACCACATATGAGAGTATCAAGTATGTGGTAACATGGGGAAAAAACCTCTAGCCAGCACTAGAGTAAAAAGTGCCCATGTATAGGGAAAAGGTTCACATCAAAGCTACTCGAGGAACACATAAGTGTAACAACAACCAAAGTCAATATCAAGGACTCTTCTCATAGAGACATACCACCCTATCCATATAACATTAGAAGAGATGGAATCGATGCATTCCATAGGATCAAATCCTTCATGGATGCACGAGGATACACACTTATGGATGGGTAAAGTAGTAGAAGAGGAAAATTTCCAAGAAATTAGAAACTTAGGTGCTATTTAAAACCCTAGATCACTTGCCTACACACCTATGATCTTTCAAGTTGAGGAGTTTGAACCCCATGGCTAGATAGAAATCTTAGCCATGATGGACATTGTTGTGAACGAGAAACAATGGACACCCCAGTGTGACAAAGATGGCTATGATATCTCAATATTCATGATGGAACCTCTCATGTTTGAACCTCTCATCAAGGAATGTGAGCCCAATGCAAAGGTACCCAAGTGAAGAAGAAGGGAAAGAATTGATAAATATGCTAAGGGAATATAGAAATGTGTTTGCTTGGACCTACAAGGATTTGAAAGGAGTGGATCCAAATATTTATTATCATAGGATTTCCATGATCCTAGATGCCAATCCAACCAAGCAGAAGCCTTACACCGATAATGATACTTATGCAACCAAAATAAAGGAAGAGATAGATAGGCTTATAGAAGTTGGATTCATCTATGAATTTGAGCATAGAAAATGGGTATCCCTCATTGTTGTGCCCAAGAAGAATGGAAAATTGCATGTGTGCTATTTTGAAGAAAATTAATGTCACCACCATATGAGATAGTTATCCACTTCCAGTCACTAAACACCTTTTAGAATGAGCAGCGAGCAAGGAAGTTTACAACTTCCTTAATGGATTCTTAGGTTACAATCAAGCAGTCATTGCCCAAAAAGATTAAAAAAAATGTCTTATGTCATAGAATGGGGTATCTTTGCATTTTGTGTGATTCCATTTGGGATCACTAATGGACCTCCTATGTTTCATAGGCTGATGTCTCATGTGTTTAAGAACTTCTTGAGGAAGAACTTAGAAGTCTATATGGATGATATGTGCAGTCATTGTCACATCAGACAAGTGCAAATCCTAGAGCTTAGACAAATCTTTGACAAATGCAGACAATATCAAGTTTGCTTGAACCCAAAAAAATGTGTTTTCATGGTCAAGGAAGACAAGGTTTTAGGCCACATAGTGTCAAAGAATGTGATCTCAATAGGTGAAGATGAGGTAAGAGCTATAACAAAAATCCCAAGGCTCCAAAAGGTCAAGGAAGTAAAATCATTCATGGGTCATTATGGATACTACTGATGTTTTATCCACATTGTTGGTAGCAACCAAGGCAGTCAAGGCCTTACAAGATAGGGAAGCCAACAAAGGGAGCTAGAACAAAGGGAGAGCCAAGCAGGCTTAAGTAGGCAAAGCAGTCAATGAAGATCTAGCAAGTAGGCCACATAATTTCTTATGAAGAAATACTTCCCAAGTAGTGATTTTAGTCATTTCACACCATTGTAAATACCATTTTCCATTATTCCTACTCCATTTTGTTCAAGCGGAGAAGTCCTCAAGCTTGAGGAGTATTAGAAGTATCTATGTACCAATTTTCATAGTTTTTAGAGCTTGTTTGAGCCTTTAAAATAAATGAGGAACCTAATTTTTGACTAGGCCAGATGCTAGGTCTGGATAGGGCCATAACCTAGTAAAAAACTATAAAAAGAGCTAGAGAGCTCATTTTTTAGGTTATCTTGTTAGAGTTTTGAGCTATTGTAAGAGACTTTTTGAGTAATACAAAGAACTCCATTGTTCTTCTCTTTGTTCTTGCCTTGTGTGCATGTGTCTGTGTATGTGTGTGCATGCTTGTGTGCTTCTCACTCACGCACTTGTGCCATCACTTGCTCATAGTCGTCATACTACTCCTCAAATATCCACGGATTGACAATTATGAGGTGGATCCCCTCACGTTGGTACTTGCCATTGTGCTAGAGTGACACCAAATTTGGTGTCGTTGCTAGGGAGAGAGCTTCAAGGACAAGCATGTGATGGTAAGATGTAGAGTTGTGATGTTGGAGTCATATGTAATTTCTTTGCTTCTCCTCATTTCTCTCTTTTTTATTTCATCACCATCATCATCCTCACCATCTCCCATCTCCACCTTCCCAAAATTTTCAGTTTTTTGTTCATATCACCTTCCCCACCTCATTCCCCTCATTTCACTTGTGAGAGAGAGCAAGAGAGAGCTTGTGTTTGATCCGTTTTTGTGTGTTTTTTAGCGTTTCTTACAGGTTCCGATTGTATCATCATCTCTAGCAGGTTGTGCAGGTACGGAAAATGTCTGCATAGGTCCCCAGGCATTGACCTCTGTCAATCACGATTGACAGCAAAATCACTCATTTGGTAAAACTAAGTGCATATTCACACTCTAGAGGCCTTGCACAACACTAATCCACAAAAAAATTCAAAAAACTTGCATTTCTCTGTCCATCACAATTGACAGCATCAATCGCGATTGACAATGTCCATCACGATTGACAAACCCCGAAGGACACCTCTGTCAATTGTGATAGATGGTATCCATCATGACGGACACCCTTGTCCATAGTGATCGACACAAAAACTATGATTGACTGCGAGATTCAACAAAAATCTTATCCGTCACAACATATAGAGGCCCGATTGACAAGAGACAACATGAAAAAGTGAGAATCTCAATCAATCACGATTGACACCCCCACAACGGATTGCCTATCCATCGTGATTGACAACTGTTTAGCATGGCTGACATGTGTGAATCACGATGGAAACCCCTGTCCATCGCGATCGATAGAAAAATCGCGATTGACATCCCAATTCGACTAAAAATGTATCCATCATGACTGATAGACCCACGATTGATAGGTATTCATGCTAAAACCTAAAAATTTCAGTCCATCGTGATTGACACCGTCTAGCTCGATCGACACTTGTCCATCACGATTGGCACGCCATGATGGACAGTTCTGTCCATCGCGATTGACAACCTTATTGATTGTGATTGACATCCAATTTTGGCCAATTTTTTAGGGTCTTTTAATCTTCAATTTTGGTTGATTTCGGGCATGAAAATCAAGTAATTGGACCATAGTTGGGCCCCTACACAAATAATTTGAGAAATCTTGCTTAAAGGTGTTGTCTACCCCTTCCCCATCTCTTTTCATTGTATTGGTGTGTGTGTGTGTGAATCGTAGGAAGAGTAAAAGCAAGAGTTGGTGTTTCGTGCTAATTTATTTTTTGATATGGCATGAACTACAAAGATCCGATTGAGTTTAAAGTACAAGTATCGAATGTGTTTTCTCAAGAGCTTCAAAATGAACCTGCTTTTGACTATATTTGGGTATCAGAGCTAAGAGAAATCATTCAATTAGTGTCTATTGTTGTACCAAGTATCGTGATACATGGGAGTGTGTAGGAGGTGTCATGTGAGGTAGATTTAGCCCAATTTGCATGCATTACTTGTCCCAATCCTACATTAACTATCATGTGAGCACATTTCTTTATATACTTGATGTGGTTTAATTCATGGATTGATAATTCAAGGAGTGTATCAATCCCACCACTATATGCACTTGCTTGATGATAGAGATTTAGTCTCCTTAGTTGCAAGTCCCTAAGACATTGTGATCTTAGGTACACAGATTTTTGGCACCGTTGTTGGGGATTGACCTCAATTAAGGTGCCTACATGATGGTTAAAGCATAGTTCTAAAGGTAGTGAGCGTGAAGAAGTGATTTTAGTACTTTGGAAAGTCAAAAACTTTCCTTGCACTTGTTACTTCATGCACTCATGTGTGTGATAAGTTTTTAGGACTAAGTTAGGAATGGAGGAATTAGGGTAAGGAAGTAGATAAGAGAGTGTGGAAGTAGACTAAATCAATCACAACAAAAAAAAAAAAAGCTAAAAATCACTTTCTTTACTTTTTCCTTGAGTAACTAGCCCTAGTCAAAGACTAAAATACCCAAAAACCGCCACATTCATTTCACTTGTATTTGTAAGTATCGTGGAGCTCCCAAACGATCAATATCGCAAAGCTTGTATCACATGGAACTCGATGCACAACTAGGTACTAGTGCTAAAAACTGAGTAGAGTACTCTTTGAGGTGCGAACTTCATTGTGCATGATTCAAATCTTTGATTGAACACTCATATGGGGTGATACAACAAATTTCGATTATCATAAGGGATGAATAGGACTAAAGCAATAGAATTTGCTAGCTACATGCACATAGCATGAAAAGAGAGCACAAGGAGCACATAGACACAAAAAGTTTAAAACTTGGACTTAGAAAAGTCCAAGTATCATGGCCGGTTGATTTTGGTATCATGATACCAAATTCCCATGTGTTGTGATACTTAACAGGTATTGTGCATTCCCGATACCTTACTCCCAATGTATCATGACATCTAGGTATCATGTATCATGTGGTTGAGTATCGTGATCATGTGATATCATGTATTGTCAACACTCCCAAGTATCGTGTATCTCGATTAGGGTTTGTATCATGTATTGTCTATGCTTGTATCATGTATCATGTATCATCATATTTGTGTATCATGTATTATGAAGTCTAAGTGTCATGTATGGTGGACTTATTGCGTATTGTGTATCATTATTAACTCAAGTATCATATCGTGAGAATCCAAGTATTGTATATCGTGGAGAAAAGTATGGAGTATCGTGGTCCTTCAAGTATCATGTATCATGATAGAATACAAGTAGCATATCATCTATGTTAGTATTGTGTATCATCAAACCTCAAGTATCATGTATCATGGAAACTTGGAAACAAACCCTAATTAGATTGGAACTCAAATTCTGTGAAGACATCTAGCACTCAAACATTAGTATAACCAATCTCAAGACTTGACTATAGAGGTAAATTGGAGAAACTACACTCACAAGAAACCATCTAAGACCCTAGGCTGTGAATGAACCTTAGATCTGGATGTGTACTACGAAGTAGAAAAATTGTGATATCCTCATTAGGGAGTGTAACCCAAAAGAGTGTTCACTCCATTTACTCTAAAACCTCTAGTGAATCAAAAGGAGAGTCAATCATGGCCTCAAAAGATATGCACAGTTGAGTGCCTTTGGTTGGGCTTATGTTGGTGATAGAAGGTGAGTATAGGACTTCCTTGCTGAGTATCGCGATCATGTGATATCATGTATTGTCAACACTCCCAAGTATTGTGTATCTCCATTAGGGTTTGTATCATGTATCGTGTATCATGTATTGTGAAGTCTAAGTGTCATGTATTGTGGACTTATTGTGTATCATTATTAACTCAAGTATCATATCATGAGAATCCAAGTATTGCATATCGTGGAGAAAAGTAACGAGTATCGTGGTCCTTCAAGTATCATGTATCATGACAGAATACAAGTAGCATATCATCTACGTTAGTATTGTGTATCATCAAACCTCAAGTATCATGTATCATGGAAACTTGGAAACAAACCCTAATTAGATTGGAACTCAAATTTTGTGAAGACATCTAGCACTCAAACATTAGTATAACCAATCTCAAGACTTGACTATAGAGGTAAATTGGAGAAACTACACTCACAAGAAACCATATAAGACCCTAGGCTGTGAATAAACCTTAGATCTGGATGTGTACTAGGAAGTAGACCAGTTGTGATATCCTCATTAGGGAGTGTAACCCAAAAGAGTGTTCACTCCATTTACTCTAACACCTCTAGTGAATCAAAAGGAGAGTCAATCATGGCCTCAAAAGATATGCACAGTTGAGTGCCTTTGGTTGGGCTTATGTTGGTGATAGAAGGTGAGTATAGGACTTCCTTGCCATATGTTTCTACAAACATGCATGGGATCCCTATCTACCTAGATGGTCTTAACCAATCAGTGGAAAGACTTAAAAAGTCCACAAATTCTAAAATAGTACCGAGACTAGTAGTGAAATTCAAAGGAGGAGTTTATCTAGATAAATGAGGACACCTATATGTAGTTATCAAATATCGAGATAAAATCAATGAAAGAGGAGAGAGTGTGGAACCGATTGACACCACGAGGAATAATAACAGAGAAATAGTGACAACTCCTAGAGAAAGTTCTATGATAACAAATGTTTGAAAAGGATATAAAATTCCTCAAGATGATGACTTGATGGAATTTTATATGATAGATGGGCTAGACAAGTCATTACAAGCCACTTCACCTTTAAGGGGAGAAGGCATCAACCCTACTACCATCTATGAGTTGCATGACCAAGAAGACTCGTCTAGAGTTACTTATTTGGATCAGAACAAAAGAAGATACTCGACAGTTGATGACCTAGAGAAATCTAGATTTAGATACTTAGGTTTGCCAGTGTTTCCTCCAAGGGATCAAGCAGCCACCTCTCACGATTCTCTAGGACAACAATAGAATCATGAAAACCCATTTATAGGACAAACTAGTCAACAAAGTGTACTAGATAGGCCACATGTGCAATTTTATATGCTTGAGACCAGTACCATGCATAATCTCAATGGAGGAAGTGAGGCTTTGAACCGACCACCTTTTCCTCTAAGACTCCCACAAGGTAGAGGACCAGGGATGCATCCAATGATTCCTGTAATTCCTTGATCTCCTAAGGTAAGAAGAAGACTAAGACCTATTCAAGTAGCCATCTATGTAATAAATCATTTTGATGGTCCAGGAGACCCTTATGACCACATGGCTGAGTTTATGCAAGTGCTACATGCTGAGCAGTTTGAAGAAGTCTTTGTCCAATAGGAATCTTTCGGCCTCACTCTTACTGGAACTGCATTGACTTGTTTCTAACCCTTGGATCCCAATTGCTTTGAGGATATAGAACAATTCTTTAAGGAGTTCATTGGTGAATTCACCAAGAGGGGTATCACTAAACATATTTCTCTTCCCTAATCCATAGCTTCAAATAGGCTCCAAATGAATCTATGAGGTTAGCAGCTAGGAGATTCAATCAATATGTTGACAAATGTCCTATGGCAGAGAGGGCCACCTAGCAAAAATGATATCTTTGTTCTTGAATTGTCTGGCTAATGGAAATTTGAGAATCCTAGTATATGTGAAATAATTGCAGATTATAAGTGAATGTTTATGGGAATGCATAGATTTGGAGGATAATCGAGCTGATGATCTAAGGATCCCACTAACCCCCACCAAGTCTGAAGACACATCTAGTAATGCAACTTCACAAACCAATAATGTAGAAGAACTGACAGACTTAGTGGACAAAAAGCGAGGTGTCCAAGGACAAAAGAACTATCAAAACCCTCCCATGAGGATGTTAATGCTAAGAAGTTATGTGCACTATGGAGGTGACCATCCATCCATGCATGTGCAAGAGAAGGATCGATTCCCCCATATCCATATCAAAACAATAGGAAATAGGCCCAAGGACCTGTTCTATATTGTCACATTGAAGAGAAGTATATAAATCACAACATTGAAAATTGCCCGTACAACAAACAATCAAGACCATTTCCACCACCTCAATACAGACCATATGGATACCCCCCAAGAGATCAAGGTAAAGAGGTTCCAAGATATGTGTCATTTCAAGGATAGCCCAGGGCACCAATCAAGGGTACCCACAACCTCAAGCATTGATAGGACAATAGCCCCCATATCCTCAAATGTAGTGTCGATAAAGTACACCCAACTAGAAGAGAAGCTTGAAAAAGTTGCAGTACATGTAACCCCTTTGATGAGTTGAGAAAACCTAAATCAAGGATATGAACAAAGCTATAGGCACTATTACTCTTATGATCCAAGCCTCATAGAGTATGAATCCACTTATGAGCAACAATACTATGAAGATGATGGTTATGGAAACTTGTATGGGTCAAAATATGCCAACCTCATGTATACAACTCCTAGAGCTCAAGCTCCAGGTAAACCTATAGCAAGATCACCTTGTTGAAGGATAAGATGATCAGTCGAAAATAGCAGAATTCTCCTAATTTGGAATTTTGTTGAATCAGATTTTGGTGAATCAGATGTTGTTGAATCGGACTTTTAATGGACAGTTATAGTCAGTTAGTGTTTGGCATCACGTGAAGGTACTTATCTATTTTTTTCGTAAAAAAGGGGGAAGAAGCAGAAGCATTCCCAAGAAGAAGACGCAAGGAAACAAGAAGGCTCATCTGTAGTAGTGAAAGGAAGAGTTCACAAAATGATTTGTAGAATTTGTACTGACGACAGAAGTCTCTATCGGAAAACAAACAAATGTTTGATGTAGGATCTGAAAGTTGTAAAAAGTTTTTGAAGAACTTAATGAAGTTGTTTTCCTTACGTCTATTGTGCGCAAACATGCAAGTGAATTATCTTCTTGAGTCGATGCTTTGTTCTATATTGTCTGAATGTAGAAGGTCGTCAATCTAATTCTTGTGTCTACATGAATATTTATCCACATTTGTCTGTTCATTTGGTGTGAGAATAGAACTAAGGACAAGTTTACTTTCCTGTGTGAGTATTTGTATAGTCAGTAGTGATGTGTTGAACCCGAACCCCAACACATTTGGCGATCCTAATATGTTGCTAATGAAGCAATAAATGCAGCATGAGAGGACGAAGAGGAAGATTTAGTAAAGTTTATTATACAAGAGCATACACAAAGGCAGCTAACGTGGAGTCATCTTCAGAATTTAATGATTGGTACAAAACACAAGAGGAATCTAATCTGGAAACTGAAGAGGAGGAAAGAGGAATAGATGTCGTAGAGGCAAGGCTAGTGGGTGGTATACTAGGAGTGCTATTCCTAACAAAAGCAACTATAGGAGTTAGAAGATGGATCTAGTTCGGCCCACTTGCTGGGGCGACCAGTCAAAGAACTAGGCGTACACCTCGGCCACAACCAATGGCGCAACCACCTCCAAATCCCAAGGTTAAAGAAGCCCATTTTAGAGGAGGCTCTAAAGAAGATGCTAATTGTCATGTTGCTCAATTCGAGATAAAGTGGACAACCAATGAATATCCAGCCATATATGGTGATGACATCAAACTCCAGCAATTTGCCACTACATTGGAAGGACGAGCAATGAGCTGGTTTAGTCAATATGGTATTGCTCATTTCACTACATATGATGCATTAAAAACGACATTTTTACAAAAATTTAGGAAAGAAAAAACTCCCTCTGATGTGTTGAGGAAGTTGAGAGCAATTAGACAAAGGACTATGTTAGTAGAAGACTATGCTTAGAAATTTAGAACCTTAATGGAAAGATTACAAGGCAACGAGAGACCTACCGACGAGATGTTGGCAGGGGAGTAGCATCTGACATGTAAATGATGGAGCATTACCTAAACATTTTACACCTGATCAAAGAAAGAAGTTTTCTCTTAAAAGTAGACCATATTTGATTATAGCTAGTGCATTGTATAAGAAAGGGGTGGATCAGGTCATTCGGAGGTGTGTACCAAATTTTGAGCAACCAGCTGTGTTACAAGAAGCACATTCAGGTCGAGCCAGAGGTCATTTGTCAGGAGATATTATAGGGAAGAAGGTTTTACAAGCAGGATTCTGGTGGCCTACTGTATTGAAAGATGCTCATGAGTATGCAAAAAGATGTGTGATTTGTCAAAAAACGGGTCAACCAAATAATTTATATTGGATGTTTGATCATCCTATTTTACCTTTGGATCCATTTCAAAAGTGGGGTATGGATTTTGTTGGACCCATTAAGCCTAGTACTCACGTGGTAATAGATATATTCTAGTAGCTATAGATTATTGTACGAAGTGGGTAGAAGCAGTAGCATTGAAGGATAACAAGGTAGAAAGTGTGGAAAAGTTCCTCTACCACAATATTATGACCAGGTTTGGTTGTATTGTAGAGTTGATAAGTGATAGAGGTGCTCACTTTCTCCATGAAGTGATTTCATAATTAACACAAACTCATTTGATTATGCATAAAAAGTCTACAACATATCATACACAGGCAAATGGTCAAGCAGAAACTACCAACAAAACTTTGATGTGTATTCTTAAAAAGTTAATGCATGATAATCAGAAAAATTGGGATTTGTTACTTGATTCAACATTATGGTTGTTCTGAACAGCGTTCAAAGTGACAACAGGTATGACGCCATTCTGATTGGTGTATGGATTGGAAGTTGTAGTACCCATGGAGTTTGTGGTCCCAAGTTTGAGAGTAACAGCTGAAAAGATGTCTCCTGAAGTTTCAGTTAAGCATAGAAGTAAGTATCTTCTTCAGTTGGACGAGGATTTTTTAGTTAGTGCATATATTATAGAAGTAATTCAAAGAAGGAGACAAGCTTGGGTGAGTATGAATGTGAAATTCAAGCTATTTAAAGAAGGAGATTGGGTGATAGTTTAGAATTCCAAGTTAGGACCTCATCGAAGAAAACTTACATTGAGATATAAAGGTCCATATCAGATTGTGTAGGATTTAGACCAAGGAACTTTTCTATTAATGGATGTGTTTGGCACAAGAATGGAAAACTCGATTAATGGATTTTGTTTGAAGAAATTCCAAGGGAAACCACCCCATATGGATTTGGTTGTCATCTAATTTACTCCAAGTGATGTTTAATTATGAAAATTGGATTAGCACCCTTACTGATCACAGAAGTGAGAAGGCCTATTTATCTACATCGTCTTCGATGGTGGCATGCTTTATTGATAATTGCTGGTCCAAGATTACATTAAGTGCTTTTTTGACGATGCAATGGTTTTCATGTGCTAATCTGAAGCTAGTGAATGAAGTAGTCAATTCTGAAGAAAGTTGAATGTAGCAAAGACAAGTGCACGAGTTGCAGAGTGGATGGCAGAGCAAGTTAGTCCAACACAAACATGTTATATTGGAGAGGAAGAAGATGCAGACGGAAGATAAGGAGTGGAAAAATCACATTCAGTTGAAGGTACAACAAAGAGAAATAGTTTCTCAGTGATACTGGCGCAAGAGGAAATCTATAGGCAAGTAGTGCAGGTTTATGAAGATACTACAGTCGCACAGACAATTCAGAAGCAAAATTTGCATAAAAAGTTTAATATAGTGGTAGTCAATCCATGGATTTTGTCCTCACCAAATTTTATTCCAAAATTAATACATTCAAGCACGCAATTGGATATTCTTTTAGAGCATGGTTGCAGAATAACTTATTTTTTCATGATCCGATTAGTAATGGAATGTTTCCATGATCCAATTAATAATGGAATTTCTTCCCAAGTGTCACTCCGTACCTTGGAAAAAATATGCTTGTACTCTTATCATCACTTTAAAGAATGGGGTGGATTAGTAGAAAAGGCTTTCAAAATGATTAACTTTTTCATATTTAATTGGGCACGAATCGAATAATTGTGTTCTCTCATAATGTTATTGGTCGGATATCCAAAAGTCAGAGTTTGTTCAATCCGTTTCTTATGGATCGGAGTTGGTCAATTCAGTGTTAAGCAAATTGGACTTTGCTGGGTCAGAGTTTCCTTTTTCGGAGTATGCTGGATTGAAAAGTGTCCATTTAGCAAAAGGTGGTCATAATATTATTTCATTGCTCTTCTTTTGTACACAAAAGTTTATGAGCCCAAATGCACGAGTAAATGATTTTTAAATCATGCCATCATATTGCAAGAAGATGTGAAATCATTGGCTTTAAAATTCACTTATGATCAAGCATCATGAACACTCACTGTTTCATGCAAGATCGGTGGTATCATACAAATAATTGAGAGAATATTTGAAATTTGGCACCTACATTTGGCTTTCGCTGAATATTACTTCATGCTATGGAAGAAGATAGCCACTGTAACTTCCATCTTTCCGACTAGCATAACAACTGAAATGAGAGGTCATTGTAAATGCAAGGAGGTGGCAGCTTGCAAGGATGAAACCACGTCTGAGGAAAGTGATAGTTTATTACATGAGGAGGAGGACATTTTGACGCCAATGTCAGCAAGCAAGTTTGTACAAACATTGATGGATCCTTTCACGGATTTTAACATGGATATCCATGTTAGTTCCCCTCTCAATGTCATATGGTTATAGCGCGTGTCTCTATTCGTTTGCATCCCTTCTTTGGTCAACTTGGAACTGTAATTACTACGCAAAGAGCCAATTGGAGATCATTAAGAAGACCAAAGGACAACTCTCGATGCAGGTAAAATTTTCATTAGAATTGGTCGCTGAGGTGTTTAAGTTACCTTCCTATAAGGATGTTGTAGTTCCTAAGTGTTCAGAGGAGATATTAAAAAACGAGTTTGGACCACGAAAGGGTGGTCGGCAATACTACATGATAAACAATGCGACATATGCAATGCATGAGCAATTAAAGTGGTACTTCGAATGTTTGTGTTTTATTGTTAATTATGATTATATGTCAAAAGAAAATTTTGCTCCTTTAGCATATGCAGAGGTAAATGGGAGAGTTAATTGGGCACATTGGGTATACAAGCGAATGCACAGTGAGATGTTTGCAGGAGATAGATGCAAAACCTTAGTTAATAGAAAAATGGCCACATATTTGGTAGCTCTATTTCAGTTTGTGCAACATGTTGAGAGGCAGGAGCAAGTATGGCCAAAGGAGATTACGGATCAATTGGATGCATCTGCGGCTAAAAAAAAAGTACAAGTGTTTGCCAAAGAGATAGACAAACCCGAAGATGTATATAGTGATCTATATAAGGTAGGCTACAATAAGGAGGAGTTAGCATCTGTGGCCCAAAAGTTAAACAGTGAATCATCTAAGGGAGTAATGTTTCATGACTCATTAGTCCATATCTCAGATAGTGAGGTTCAGTGCAGGGTGTTTGGGAGGACGTTTAAACTCTCAAAGAAAAGAAGATTAGAGCCTCAGTTACAAACAATTGTTGATAAATCAGCAGATGATCAGAATCAACAACCAAGAGGGAAATAGCCTCAGAAGTAGGAATAATGCAGAAGAAAATAGAAGAAGTCTCTAAGTTTTTATGCAAGCAGGAGGAACAATTAGCACAACAAAAGTAGCGTGTGGATACTATAAGTATTGAAGAATATCAATTATTACAGGTACAAATTCGAAATCTTCAAGATGAATTAAACAAGAAAAGTCAGGCATATGAGGAGTTAAGCAATCAGTGTAAACAACAACAGGTGGTTGAGATATCAAGGGCAAAGAAGTCCTTACAGGAATTTGAGTTGTGGATGATGCAAATGCAAGAAAAGATAGAAACTCAAATAAAAAGTTTTTCAGCTTTGAATTCTAGTTTGCAAACAGATATTGTGGTTCTTAAGTCTAGGATGAAACCATTGTTAGTTTTAGAGCGGCAGACTTTGAACAATGATAAGTTGAGCTTGATGTAGTCTTAATGTCATAATTGGATATGGGCATGATCAAACAACAAATCCATAAGTATGTGCAGGATGTATGGAATGTGGTTAAGGACAAACTACAAACTCTAATTAGATTGCCTTATGAGTAATTGCAAGATGTCTTTGTTTCTGTACATGAAAAAGAATTGCGTCAAGTCATAGAAAAGTATCAGCCGAAGAATGAAGAACATTTGCAGATGATTAAGGAACTGAAAGAGTAATTGTTGCAGAAAATTTTTGAATAGGATTTGGATACATTGGTAGATCAACAACAATTAGTTTCACATACAGAAGCAGAAGTTCCTCATAGGCCATTGGAAATAGTTGTTTATGATCAAGGAATTGTGAATCCGAATTCAATTTTTTGTAAAAATTCCCCATCGAGTAGTGCCAGGTGTTGAAGGATAAGGTGATCAGTCGGAAATAGCGGAATTCTCCTAATTTAGAATTTTGCTCAATCATATTTTGGTGAATTGGATGTTGTTGAATCAGACTTTTAATAGATAGTTATAGTTAGTTAGTGTTTGGCATCACGTGAAGGTATTTATCTTTTTTTTTTTTGTAAAAACGAAGGGAGAAGCGAAAGCATTCCCAAGAAGAAGATGCAAGGAAAAAAGAAGGCTCATCTACAACAGCGAAAGGAGGAGTTCACAAAATAATTTGCAGAATTTGTAATAACAACAGAAGTCTCTATCGGAAAACAAACAAATCTTTGATGTAGGATCTGAAAGTTGTAAACTCTGAACTTTCTGAAGAACTTAATGAAGTTGTTTTCCTTGCATTTGTTGTGCGCAAACATGCGAGTGAATTATCTTCTTGAGTCGATGCTCTATTCTATATTGTCTGAATGTAGAAGGTTGTCAATCTGATTCTTCTGTCTACATGAATATTTATCCACATTTGTCTGTTCATTTGTTGTGAGAACAGAACTAAAGACAAGTTTACTTTCCTGTGTGAGTATTTGTATAGTCAGTAGTGATGTGTTGAACTTGAACCCCAACACACTTGCATCTAGAGGAGTCAAGGAAGGGGATTATAATGACTGCAAAAAAGAACATTTGTTCTGAGACTGCTCCAAAAACCCATCCAAAGCATCACCCATATCTCAAATCAATGTAATAGAAGTAATAGAACTCTTAGGGAGTGATAAAGAGTACATTGTTCCATTGAAAGCCATCACCAGAGCCAAAGCAAAAGAAATCATGGAAAATCTAAGACCTAATAGTTGAGAAAAGGTAAACGAGATAGAATATTTACCCCAAATAATATAAGATTAAGAAAGATCATTTGATACCTCAAAAAGAAAAAAAATTCAAAGATGGAAAGCAAGAAGAGAAAAGATTAAAAGCAAGTGGATGAAGAAGTAAAAAAACAATCAAAGACCCCGAAACTAAGCAAACTAGTCTAGCCAATCAAGATATGGAAGTGGTGAAAGAAAATCAGACTAAGGAACAGGCAAGATTGATTCTAGCAGATCCCATGCCTGAAGAATTAAAAAGGTGGTTAAAAGCATATCAGCCTAGAATAGAGACAGGACCTAGTTTAGAGCAATATGATTGAAGTTATCCAAGAGGAGATCTTGAAAAATACAAACTCCAGATATGTAAAAAATTAATTGAAGTTGCTCAGACCACACTAGAACAAGCAATACCTAATCTACTTGAAATGAGAATCCTAGAAGAAACATTCCACGGATGTTTAGAGAACCATAATTCATGTTAGAAGAAACCAGAACAAACTAAGGAAACTAAAGAAGACTTAGGTTTCAAAATCACAAAAAGAAACTCAATGATTCCATAAGTGGAGGCAAATTTTCCATAAGATTTGTGGTCCAAGGTGCAAGAACAGAGATGGAAGAAAACTAAGGAGGATGCCCCTCCCTTTGAAGAACTAGATGCTTTGAGGAACCTACCTAGGATGGAGCAGGAAGAAGATTGTGAAGAATTATCCAATCTAGACCAGGATAGAGAGGAAGCAATTAGTCTAACTACACTTCCTAATTATATGGGAGAATTGTTGGAGTTAGACGTCTGCGGAAGCACGCGAACAGCACAAGGAAGAAGAAGAAGCTTGGAGCACAACACACAAGACTGAATGTATTACTAGAGAATGTACAAAGATAAGTAGCCCATTAGGGCAATAGGCGTATATACAAGCCGGGGGAAAAAAAACCTCCTAAAGAGGGAAAAAAGTGCCCCGGCGGTCCTAGAGTGTTCACACACATCACTACCTAAATATATCAACAAATCCCCCCTGGGAGTGATGCGGTGAACAAGGAGCTGGCACTCATGTATAAGGAAGTGCCGAGCTATGTGGAAATCACTCCACAAAAGGAAGTAAGCCCAAAGCTTTGCGGAAAGCTTCAAACTTCTCCCTAGGCAGAGCCTTCGTGAAAAGGTCTGCAATGTTCTCCTGCGTGGGCACATATGCCAAGCTGATCTCCCCAGCAGAGAACCTCTCCCTGACATAGTGATAATGCACCTCAATGTGCTTAGTGCGAGCATGGAACACAGGGTTCCTCGCAACTGCCAATGCGCTCTGACTGTCAATGAAGATGGTGGTGGCAGAAGACTGGCCAACACCCAAATCAGCCATAAGGCGTCTGAGCCACACACACTCAATAGTCGCTGTGAAAGCTGCCCTATACTCAGCCTCACAACTGGAAGTGGCCACAGTAGGCTGCTTCTTGCTCAACCAAGATATACATGAGCTACCAAGCATGAAGCAAAAACCACTGGTGGACACACGAGTGTCATAGCAACCAGCCCAATCTGAGTCAGAAAAAGCATGCAAGTCTGGCGGTAGTGATCCCCCCTTGGGATAAAACAACCCAAGTAGCCGAGTACCACTCAAGTAGCAAAAGATGCGCTTAACCGCTTTCCAATGCGTGACTCCTGGGCAATGCATAAACCTGCTCATCTGTGAGACAGCAAACTGAATATCTGGCCGAGTAATGCATAAGTAAATCAAGCATCCAACAGCCTGCTGATAGAGAACAGCATCAAATGCATCTCCAGCATCATGAAGACTCAATCGTAAACCTGTCTCCATAGGAGTGGCAATAGGCTTACAGTCTTCAAGGCCAAAACGCTGCAATAATGTGTCAATATATTTCGTTTGACACAAAGCCATTCCACCATCAACTTGCATAAACTGAATGCCCAAATAGTGATGCAAATGCCCCAAATCAGACATCTCAAATGAGGCATGCAAATCAGCCTTGAAATCAGCAATATGCTTCTCAAGAGGACCAGTGAGCAGCATGTCGTCTACATAGACAACAATGATCAGAAGCACATCATTAGCACGCTTAACATATAAGGTGCTTTCAGTTGGACTGTTCTCAAAACCATGTGCAATCAGATAGGCATGTATCTTCTCATACCAAGCACGTGGTGCTTGCTTTAAACCATATAACGCCTTCTTTAACCTGCACACCTGGTTTTCATGCCCTTTCTGCACAAAGCCACGGGGCTGAAAAACATACACTTCTTCATGCAAGTCACCATTCAGAAATGCTGTTTTAATGTCCAACTGATGTACATTCCAACCATGATGGGCTGCAAGTGCACAAATGCTCCGAACAGTAGTCATACGGCATGTAGGTGCAAAGGTCTCATCAAAATCAATGCCTCTTTCCTGCGCATAACCCTTTGCAACAAGCCTAGCCTTATACCTGTCAACTGTACCATCAGGTTTACGCTTCAGCTTGTATACCCACTTAGTGCCAATGGCCTTCTTGCCAGGAGGCAAGTCACATAAAGACCATGTACCATTCTTCATTATAGCATCATATTCAGATTGCATAGCAGCCATCCAATTTTCTGAATTTTGTGCTTCATCAAAAGAAACAGGCTCATTCTCATCACAGAGACTAGATGCAGCCATAGCATAGCAATCTGATGCAAAGGAGGTACTATGAGAGCCTGAACGAGTACGATATGACAAAGGTGCATCTAATTTGCTGTCACGCAAAGTCTGCACCAGCCATTTTGGCATAGTTTTTGCCTGTTCAATATCAGCTCTCTCATCAACAAGTGCATCATGTAAATCTGCATCAGAAATGGAATGATCTGCATCATCATATGAAACCTGCAAAGGCTGAGAAGTTGCCTCATTAGGACCAGCGCTAGCCTGTCCACCTGTAAAAATAGGCATCAAAGTATCATACATGTCTTTGGAGCTAACAGATGTCTCCTTAGTACATGAAAGCAATGGCTGAATAGCATCTTCCACAAAGACAACATCACGGCTAACCAGAATGCGTTTAGTCTGTGGATGATACAGACGATAGCCTTTACTTTCATAACTGTACCCAACAAAAATACATTTTACTGCCTTATCATCCAATTTTCTGCGATGTTGTTCAGGCACTAATGCATATGCCAAACAACCAAAAACACGCAGATGAGCAACAGATGGCTTGCGGTCATGCCAAGCCTCATATGGAGTGATAGACTGCAACGCTTTGGTGGGACACCTGTTCAGTACATATGCTGCACACATGACAGCCTCAAGCCAGAAACTATGTGGTAAAGCCTGACTTTTGACCATGCACCTCGCCATCTCCATGAGTGACCTGTTCTTTCGTTCAGCAACTCCATTCTGTTGAGGTGTATACGGCACTGTACATTGGTGTTTTATCCCACGTTCAGCCAGAAATGCATTAAAATCTGAAGACATATATTCCCCCCCTCGATCAGAACGGAGGGTGCCCATTTTACATGCTGACAGATTTTCAGCCAAAACCAAAAACTGTTTGAAGCACATGAACACTTCGGACTTTGCTTTGAGTGGGTATACCCATGCATGCCTGGAAAAATCATCAATGAAAGTCACGAAGTAAAGGTAATTTCCAAAAGAGGGTGTCTGCATAGGACCACAGACATCACTATGTACAAGCTGCAATTTCTGCATAGCCCGAACTGAACCATCTTTTGGAAAGGAAGAACGCTGCATTTTGCCCAAAATACAGCCTTCACAAACATGTTTTCCAGGTGCCTCAAGTTTGGGCAAAGAGGACACAATTTCAGATTTCTGCAGGCGTAACAAGCTAGCAAAATTCAGATGACCAAAGCGTGCATGCCAAAGCTTTGCATCTGACATAGCCTGAGAATCATGAACTGCACATGCCGAATCATTCACAGATCTTTCATAGTCTATGAGCTTATACAGCCCAAGACATAAAATGCCAGAAGCAATAATCACATCGCCATTTGAGAGATCATGGACTGTACACCTGTCATCAACGAATTTCACAACCAAGCCAATCTTGGCTAATGCAGAAACTGATAACAGGTTCTTTTTGATCCCTGGCACAAATAAAGCATCTGACAAAGTGAAAGAACTACCATCAGCAGTAGTCAAAATGATCTTACCAACTCCCATAACAGGATAAGAGGAGTTATTGGCGCATGTGACAGTATTCCCTGTAGGGGCAGGCTCGAGTGAAGAGAAGAAACTGCGCTGCGAGGTAATATGTTTGGTCGCCCCACTGTCAAAGTACCAAACATCTGAGTCTACTGCAGACATGCACTGATCATGAGAAGATGGGTCAAAACTGCAGACAGTAGTAAACGCCCATTCTTCTTCCTGCACAAGATTTGCAGACTCTGTTTTTGGTGTAGAGGCCTCTGCAACAACCATTCCAGCCTCTTTCTTCTTTGCCTCTTTAGCAGCCAGTTTTGGACAGTTCTTTATAATATGATCATTTCCTTTACAGTACTTGCAGAACAATTTCTGCTTTTCTGATTTCTTCTCATCTTTATCCTGGTTCTTCGATTGTGCAGCATTTGCAGATTTCTGCTTACTAGTAGAAGAGCTCCATTTTCCTTTGCCCTTCTGACTAGCCAGGAAAGCTTGATCTGCAACACGCATAATGGACCTGTTCTGCCTGGACTGATCTTCCTGCAACAGAACAGAGACTAATTCCTCAAATGACAAGGCATTCAGATTGCCTTTCATCATCAATCGAAGAGTAGAGGCAAAACTCTGATATGAATCAGGAAGGCCATTCAGAACGGTCTGCACAAGTGAGCTATCTGGTATAACCTCATCAGCAGAAATCAATTGTTCCTTCAGGTCTTTGATCTTTGTAAGAAAACTGTCCATAGAATCACCTTCATTCATGTGCTCACTCTCCAACTGTTTTCGGAGGTAAGCAACACGAGCCTCATTCCTAGCCTGGTACAAAGTGGTAAGTGTATCCCAAGCATCCTTTGCTGCTCTGCAAGAGCGAATGTGAGGGATAATGGCACGTTTGACAGACAAAGCTATCAATGCATGTGCCTGGGCATCTCTGCCATCCCAACAAATCTGCTCTGCAGTAGGTGCAACAGAAACAGCAGCACGAACAGGAATCTGCGGAATATCATCTTCGACACCATCTTCATCAGCTCCAACACCTGTATTTGCAGTACCTGTCGTTACAGGTGTAACAGGACGTCTTTCAACACCCTGCACAATGTTCCACAATCCTTTTGCAACCAGTACATGTCGCATCATATAAGCCCATAATGGGTAGTTGGTACCATCCAACTTATCCTCAACAGCCAACATACGGAATACATCACTGCTTTCAGCCATGGCCGGTGACTAAAATACGTTGATGCAGAAAATTGACTGTATCTCAAAAAGTTGAACAGAACTGCCCACACGAGTTCTGCTAGACATGTAGCAGACTTCGAGACGCTTAAACTGGCGAATAGAAACTGGTATATACCTTTGGCACAAAAGGACGAAATAGCCTGCACAAGCGCTACGATAGTGCGTTCGGAGGCCGAAACGAGCTCAGATCGCGATTTCGGCACCACAAAGCGAAGCTGTTTTGATATAGGAAACACCCTGAGTATGCTCACCAAATTTCATGCGAATCTGAGACTGCAAACGGAGGAGTGTCGACGGCGCCCTAGAAGAAGCAGCGACCTGCTCTGATACCAATTGTTGGAGTTAGACGTCTGCGGAAGCACGCGAACAGCACAAGGAAGAAGAAGAAGCTTGGAGCACAACACACAAGACTGAATGTATTACTAGAGAATGTACAAAGATAAGTAGCCCATTAGGGCAATAGGCGTATATACAAGCCGGGGGAAAAAAAACCTCCTAAAGAGGGAAAAAAGTGCCCCGGCGGTCCTAGAGTGTTCACACACATCACTACCTAAATATATCAACAAGAATATGAGCAAAAATCATATTTCTTTCATGCCCCAATGATAAGATACGATGAGAAGAGAATGTCAGAGGAAGTGTTGACCACCTTACAAGAATTAAAAAAAAAACAAAAGTGCAACATTCTATAATGGTAGAAGAACTCTTCGAAGTAAAACCCCACCTAAGGAAGGGACTAGCTAATCAGTTGAAATTGAATGAGCAAAACTCATGTGTTAAAGAAGAAAGGCTGGAGAAAACAACAACTATCAAGATACCAATCAATAAAGTTGGATCGTTTAGTGAGGGAGATGAAGGAAATACGTTCCTTCCAATCACATTCCAAGGATATATGACCAAATCCACTCTAGATACAGGAGCAACAATAGGAATAGCAACCAAGGAAATTGGGAGAAATAGGGAAGACCGGCTCTACTACCAACTAGAATGAAGCTATTATTGGAACATAAAGCTTACACTATTCTTTAGGTGTATTTGATCTACATAAAAAAACTATCATTTGGATTATGACAAAAAATATCCATTGAAGAGTTCTTTTATTTATGCTCATTTATTGTATTTTTCTAAAGCTTTTTATGGGTATCCCAATGCAAAATCCTAGAGCTTTACACATGTAAAAGGACAGAAGGGGAGTTCAAATTCCATGAATTTGATGTGGTTGAGCTTGACAATCAATCACCTAAATGTAGATCAAAAGTAGATATTCACTTTCCCTAGATTGTAGGAAAGTGAATTGATTCTCTTCAATGATTATCCCACTTCATTTGAATTCAAACTCCACTTTTGAAGTCTTGGAGCACTTCAAAAGTCTATATAAAGACTTCAAATCACTTGTACATTACATGGAGGAAATATACATACACTTTTGGCATTATCCAAGTAGATAACCTTCCTTGGAATATGAGGATCCTTGAATTCATATATGATCACCCCATCTACTTCACTAGGTTTGTCTCCCTTGAATCTCGAAAATGCTTCATCCGTCTCTCTATTCATGAAGAGTTCTATACTTCTATTATCTTGGGGGATCCACTCTACTATTATGATTCTTGAGAGCACGGATTTACCTCTAGGGGTTTTACGCTCTCGCTCTCTATTTTCTTGATCCAAATCTCCTATCTCATACTCTAGAATGATCGATCCAAACTCGTATGTCCTATGAGGTAAGCTCGTTACCACATACAAGGTTCCTTGCTTATCTGTATAGGATCCCTCTTCAAATTTGATCACATGGTGATCAATTCCAAAGGTTTGTTTTGGGTTCCTAAGTTGGACTACTGATCTCCTCAAACCATCCTCGTAGATGTGAGCACCTAAGCAGTTGGTTTGGATATATTTTAACTAAGTCTTATAGGGACCTTCTAGTGTTTGTAAATATGCTAACCCTAAAATTCTTGTAGGTCTCTCCATGATGAAGGAAAATTATGAGTAACTTATGTCTGAGCTCAACACGTAGGGGTAATCACTCAATTCTTGTGTCCAAGACCCAACAGTGTGATTGATGCTAGCTTCAGATGATCTAAGGCTCTGTCTATCAACTCTGCCTATGTGTCTACCTAACCTAAGGTTCATATGATCCACTTACTTACCCAATGTCAAAGTATAACCACATTGCAATGTTCCTTGTACCAATTACTTATTCGTTTTAATTTCCTTTTAGTGTAAGCTCTTATTTGTATAATCACGTCATTAGGAATACTTGAGTTTAACATCACTTTTCATTCAATCGATCAATTAATTTTGTTTCTTTTAGGGTTCTCCACAGCTTTACTATAGCTACTCTTGAACTTGAGGAAATTAGGGTTTCTTGAACTTGGTTAATTAATATTGTTGCCCTAATTATAAATACCACCTAAGCACACTTAGCCTAAGCTAAAAATTGATTGAGGGTGTTGAGAGATCTTCCAACCTTGAGTCTCATGTGCCTGAAATAGCTTTGGTGCTCAGGAGGCCCTTCCCAAGATTCGCTTTGCATGAGTACCTTGCTTGTCACCCGAATAGCTCCAAAACTCTATAAAAATCCTAAAATTTAGGCTTAATTTGACAAAATTGTGCAAAAAGTTTTGAATTTCTTATCATGATAGATAGTGTCTATCACAATAGACGGGTCTATCATAGATGTCTATCTATCATGATAGATGTGTCTATCATGATAGACATGTATGTCATGATGGATGGGCCTATCGTCATAGACATTATCCATCATCTATTGTCTATCATCTATTGTTATCATCTATCATCTGTTGTGAATCTTTGTTTATCCCAATAGATGGGTCTATTACAATAGATGACCTCTATCATCTGTTGGGGGGTCTTATTTTTCATGATAGATGGTGTTCATCATCTATTGTGGATTTTGGTTTGTCATGTTAGATGTGTCTATAATGATAGGCCATCTTTGCCACAGGGGTCTGTCTATTGTGATAGATTGATCTATCATGATATACATGTCTATCAAGATAGATGTATCTATAACAATAGACATGTCTATTGTGATAGACGTTTCTATCACGATAGATGTGTCTATTATGGTAGTCGTGGTCTATTGTACCTTTCTATCTATCGCGATAGATGGTGTCTATCGTGATAGAACAAAAATATGGGATTTTTGCAACTCTAATTAATGTTTTGGAATGCTCATGATGTGTGGTCTATTGTGCCCAAGATGAAAACACAAAATAATGACTTTTTCTATCTATTATGATAGATAGAGGCATTTGTTTTGTGTAGCACACATGGTTCTATCATACCTGATGATGTTGTTGGAGCTAATGATGGAGTAGATTCTTAGAGAAAATGCTCAAAATTTCACAAACGGCACACACAATCACTCTCTCTTGCAAGTGAAATGAGGGAAATGAAATGGAAGTGGGGAATATGACCAAAAACTCAAATTTTTGGCAATGAAGGAGGTGGAAGGAGAGGGAGAGTGGAGATGGTAGAGATGGTAATGGAAGGGAAAAAGTAAGAAAAATAGAAAACTTACCTACTTACCTATGATTCCAACATCAAGACCATGTCTTACCGTCACACACTCGTCCTCGAATTGCACTGCCCAAAAAAGGTGCCAAATTTGGTGTCACTCTAGCACAATGGGATTACCAACATGGAGGAGATCTACCTCATAAATGTCATTCTGTTGAGACTTGAGGATGGTATGATGACCATGCGTGAGAGGAATGCACAAGTGGATGGATGAGAGGCACACTAACATGCATTCACATACACACATACATGCACACAAGTCAAGAACAAAGAGTTTTCACAATGGAATCCTTTGCCCATTGACTCAAGAAGTGATTACAATCTCCAACAAGAAGCTCAATCTCTAACTTGATAACCTGAAAAATGAGCTTTCTAGCTTCTTTTATAGTTTTTGACTAGTTTTGGCCTAGTTTGGACCTAATGTCTAGCCTAGTTAAAAATTAGGTTCCTATACTAATTTGAAGGCTCAAATGAGGTCCAACAAATCTGAAAATTAATGTGTTGGCTCTCTTAATGTCCTCAAGCTCGAGGACTCAGCTTTCACAAAATAAATTTGAATCTACCAAAATGGTATTTACATTGAGGTGTAGTGATAACAATCATTGTTTTGCTAGAATTTAGGTTTGAAAATTTGATTTGGCCTATTCGTTGTCCAATTTGCATTGACTACCCTACCTTCTCGATCTTGTATTTGAGCCTTGCCTTTCTTGTTCACCTTCTTGCCTAAGTGGCTACTCTTGCCGCTGACAATGACTAGGGCCTATTCAAAGAGGACACCATATCAAACTTTTGCACATGTAGAAATAAAAATTTAGATGGTCAAAATTGCCAAATTTTTCCATCTTTTGTGGTCTACTATCATAAAATTAATCCATAAAGATAGTTGGTAACATTGTGGTGTGGATTTTAGGAAGGATGTGGACCAAATATAGAGTCCATGTACTCTATCAATAGAAGAAAATCTTGGTCCAAACAGAGATAATTGTGTGGCTTGGAGGAGAATTTTTGTGTCATTTTTCATTTTTTCTTGATTTTCGTATTTCTCATATGTGAGGTATATTACATCATCAAGTAAAAGAAGAATTTTATAAGTGTTATTGAAGGGTTCAAAAAAATTTTGAATATGGAAATGTGGATGATGCACACTTGAAATGACTCTTAACGGTCTTTGAAATGGTTAAAATTGAGAAAATATAAAAATGAGACTTGTACATATTTCAAATCCACTCTCTTGTTGTTAAAATAGTTATCTAAGAACATGAAGAGTCTACTTTAATTTAACCATATGACTATTAAATCCAACCTATGGACATATCATGCATGCCAATTAGTAGGGGGAAATGAATTTTATCTTCATGATCATCTAAAGTTTTGAATAAGGAAGATTATCATATACCTAATCAACGTAATGAGAACTTCATTGGAAATAAAGAGTGATATACAACGAGGTATCTTTCGTCTTAAGATACATTAGAGAGGAGATCCCAAAGAAATCCTACAAGGATTTAGACCACAGGTTTGGTAAGAGGGAAGGAAATGGATCTTCACCATATAAATAGTGCATTAACAAACCATTTAAACAAGAGGCTATGTTAGAAGGATTCAGTAGCTTCTCAAGAATCTTGGTATATGATTATGAGTCTATGGTGCGAAAGTCTTGAAATCCCAAAGAACAAGTCAAATCGTTAGAGTTTAGGGATCAAGAATGCATGCAGTCATCATAAGGAAGAAGAAGAAGATTGGGAACACAATATACAACGTACTACTAAGTGATGAATGTACAAAGATAATTAAACTTTTAGGGTTATGGTCATATATACAAGATGAGGAAAAAAACCTCCTAAAGATGGAAAAAAGTTCCTTAGTAATCCTAACACATCACTACCAAAATATACCAACAAATACCCCCTATGAGTGATGCGATAAATGTTGATATATTTTGCTAGCGATGTGCACGAACACACTTAAGACTCTCATGGCACTTTTTACCTCTTAAGGAGGTCCTTTCCTCGACCTGTATATATGGCTATAACCCTAAGGGGTCACTTATCATTGTACATTCACTTCATAATACATTTGCTATTATCTTGTGTGCCAAGCTTCTTCCTTATCTTGTTCATGTGCTTTCACAGATCTCGAACTTCAATAATTGGTATCGAAACACTTCATCACTTTATCTAGGGCATTCTCAACATCCATCTAGTCACAATCTCAAAATTGCACAAAAATTTGATCTGAGTTTCTTTCGGCCTCCAAATGCACTATCACAATGAATGTGTAAGAAATTTTGTCCTTTTGTGCCAAACATATATACAGGTTCTGGTTTTCCAGGCCTCAAAGTTTGATACAATTTTAGTAGAGCTCGATAGGGTTTTTCTGTTCAACATTTTGAGATACAGTCAATTTTCCACATCAGGGTATTTAGTCACTGGCCATGCTTGAAAGCAATGATGTATTTTTTATGTTGGTTGTTGATGATAATTTTGATGGTATCAACCACCCATTGTGGGAATATATGATGTGTCATGTATTAGTAGCAAAATAGATGTGGAGTACTGTGCAAGGTGTTGAAAAATGTCCTACTACACTTGTCAATACAGTTATTGAAGGTGATGCAGATGGCATTGGAGATGATGATCTTCAATCTCCTAGACATGCTATGGTTCTTACTTCACCTACTATAGAGCAACTTTGTTGGGATGGCAAAGATGCTCAAGCGCATGCATTGATAGCTTTATCTGTCAAACATGTTGAAGTGGTATGATGGTTATCCATCCCAATGGATTCCCCTTCACGAAAGCTTCATGATGATACCCTTGCAATAGAAAACTGAGCTTCCGATGCCACATACAGTTTCTCACATGAGGACCTATACAATACAAAAAAAACCACACAGTTCACATAACTTCTAGGTTTCACAAAATGTCGTCAAACTTATAATATATGGCTGACCAAGCCACTATACGTTTTATTATAGAACATATACAAAAGTTTCCAATGGCCATTTGGCCTTTCACATGGACACTAATGGTAACAATCTCCCACTAAAGGACAATATGTTCCAAGTGAACTATGGGAGATAATATATAATGATAAAGAATACCTCAGTGTAAGTATACAATCTAGACCTCCCACCTAATGGACATATTACATAGTGTAAAAGTAGCTATGCAAGGTCATGAATGAAGTAACCACCATCACCTGACAACAGTGTCATCTTGTGGTAGAGATTTAGTCAAAGCATCTGCAAGATTAACTTGAGTCTCAACCTTCTCAAGAATAATGTGCTTACTAGCTAAGCAGTCTCTAATGAAGTGATACATCACCTCAATGTGCTTGTTCTTTGCATGATAGACCGGATTATTAGCCAAAGCAATGGCGCTCTGACTATCATTGAGAAAACAAGGTACATGTTTAGGTAGACCCATATCAACAGAAAGATGAGAAAGCCTTAATGTTTCCTTACATGCCTTACAAGTTACAACATACTCTACTTCTATAGTGGAAATAGTTGTACATTCTCGAAGATGGGATCTCCAAGAGATAGCACCTCCAACGAAGTAAAAAATATACCTCGATGTAGGCTTCTAATCGTCTACACAACCAGCGTAATTGGAATCTATAATAATGGATGTCTTTCCTCTACCCAAGCATAGACACTTGTCCTTAGTGCCACTAAGATATCTCCAAATCTTCTTGACTACTTTGCAATGCTTCTTGCCAGAATTATACATATATCTGCTCACAACTCCCATTGCAAACGTAATTTCTAGTCTCATAGCTACCATAGCATACACGAGACCACTAGTAGGAGATTGATAAGGATCTTTCATCATGAATTCCTTTTCCTCATATGATTTGGGGCAATCATCCTTGGTCAGTTTTACATATGTAGGTAAAGGTGTACTCAATGCCTTGCCACCTTGCATATTGAACATGTGAAGTACTTTGGATATGCACTCACTTTGAAACAATTACATGCATTTTTTGCTCCTATCACGAGTAATATGCATGCCAAGAATATGTTTGGAATCCCCCAAATCCTTCATTTATGATTAAATGTCTCACTCAACTTCTTTTTGAGCAATGACAAATCATCATAGGACTTCCTAGCAATCATCATATCATTGACATAAAGTATCAAGCATATCAAGCTACCATCTTAGCATCTCTTTGTGTATAGAAAATGATGCTCATTGCTTTGAGAATAGCCTTGAGACTTCATAAAAGCATCAAAATTTTGGTACCATTATCTAGAGGACTCTTGAAGTCCATATAAGCTCTTCTTTAGCTTAAAAACTAGACTTTCGATTAGCTCTATGTTCTCCATTGCAACAAATCCAAGAAACATGCACGGTGTAGTAATCTTGATTAGCAGAGAGAAGTTTTCCTCTAACACCATGTTGTTGCTTAAAACCCTTTGCAAACAATCGTGCTTTATTCTTTGGAGAAGCACTATCATATGTGAATTTCAGTTTATATGCCCGTTTACATGATAAAGCTTTCCTTCCCTTTGGCAAAGGTACCAAATCCCAAGTACCATTCTTGTGAATAGAATCCAATTCACTCTTCAGGGCATGCTCCCACTTGACATGATCCATTGTCTACATAGCCTCTTTGTAGCAAGAGGCTCACCAGCATATGTTAGCATTAAAAAAATCCAAACTTAGAACATATATATTAGGTGGATGCAAGAGACGTGCAAACTGACATGACTCGAAATTCTCTTGAACATCCCTATGTGTAGCATTCTCTTGAACTGGATGACTAGTATCCTCAAACACCACTATTCTCACTTTAACCTCCTTAATGGTTTGTTTATGCATCTTAGACTCATTGAAAATGACATCACTACTTTTGATCATTGACCATGTTTCAGGATCCCATAAGCGATAACCAAATTGTCTTTCTCGACCATATCCAAGAAAAATTCATTTATTTGACTTATGGTACAAATTTTGTATAAGATTCTTGGGCATATTGACATATGCTTCACACAAAAAAACTCACAGATAATCATAATATGATGGCCTCTTTCCATAGCTCCTATGCCACTTTCAGACCCTTGGCAATTGTTTGTTGTAATTTGGAGCCAATCACCATAGCATAAAGGAATAAAAACCTCAAGAACTTAAATTTTCAATACGATGAGCATACTAAGATCCTAGCCCCTTATTTATCAATGGACTCCAAGATCTATCATTCAAAGATCAGAATGTTCACTAATCTACTCCATCCTCTCACAAGATATAAAGATTTCTGTATTTTTTGAAGTAATTCCTCTTTTGAGTGTAAGTGTAGGTAGAGATAAGATTTTTTGGTGATTCTTGTACCTAGAGTGTGCTAGTTTTTATAAGAAAGAGATTGGTAAGGTTAGATTCAAGTTTGTGCAACCATATCCTTGACAAAAGAATCCCAATTTTGGTAGATTCACACAGTCTAAAGAAAACAGTTCATGTTCTGGTTTAACAAGCTTGGAGGATGAAGATAGACTCATGAAAGTATTAAATACACATAAGAAAACTGATCATAGAGATAAATCTATGAAAGTACTATTGATATATTTAGGTAGAGATGTGTGTGAACACACTAGGACCACCGGGGCACTTTTTTCCCTCTTTAGGAGGTTTTTTTCCCCAGCTTGTATATACGCCTTTTGCCCTAATGGGCTACTTATCTTTGTACATTCTCTAGTAATACATTAAGTATTGTGTATTGTGCTCCAAGCTTCTTCTCCTTCCTTGTGTTGTTCGCGTGCTTCCGCAGACATCTATCTCCAACAATTGGTATCAGAGCAGGTCATTGCTTCATCTAGGGTGCCATCGACACTCCTCCGGTTGCAGTCTCAGAATCACACAAATTTTGGTGAGCATACTCAACATGTTTTTGAGATCAAAACAGCTTTGTTGTATGGTGCTAAAATCGCGATCTAAGCTCATTTCGGCCTCTGAATGCACTATCGCAGTACTTGTGTAGGCTATTTCGTCTTTTTGTGCCAAAGGTATATACCAATTTTTGTTCACCAATTTTTTGTCTCAAAGTCTGGTACAGGTCTAGTAGAACTCGTCTGGGTAGTTCCATTCAAATTTTTGAGATACAGTCAATTTTCTGCATCAAGGTATTTTAGTCACCGGCCATGGCTAAAAGCAGTGATGTATTCCATATGTTGGCTGTTGAGGATAAGTTGGATGGTACCAACTACTCGTTATGGGCTTATATGATGCGACATGTATTGGTTACAAAAGGACTATGGAACATTGTGCAGGGTGTTGAAAAACGTCCTATCACTATTACAACTACAAGTACAGAAGCTGATGCAGAAGGTGTCGAAGATGATGATATTCTGCATATTCCTGTTCGTGTTGTAGTTTCTGTTGCACCTACTATACACCAAATTTGTTGGGATGGCAGAGATGCCCACACACATGCATTGATAGCTTTGTTTGTCAAACGTGCCATTATTCCTCACATTCACTCTTGCAGAACAGCTAAGGATGCTTGGGATACACTTACCACATCGTACCAAGCTAGGAATGAGGCTCGTGTTTCTTACCTCCGAAAATGTTTGGAGAGCGAGCACATGAATGAAGGTGATTCTATGGACAATTTCTATTAAAGATCAAAGACTTGAAGGAACAGTTGATTTCTGCTGATGAGGTTATACCAGATAGCTCACTTGTGCAAACCGTTCTGAATGGTCTTCCTGATTCAATATCAGAGTTTTGCTTCTACTCTTTGGTTAATGATGAAACGCAATCCAAATGCCTTGTCATTTGAGGAGTTAGTCTCTGTTCTGTTGCAGGAAGATCAGTCTAGGCAGAATAGGTCCATAATGTGTGTTGCAGATCAAGTTTTCCTGGCTAGTCAAAAGGGCAAAGGAAAATGGAGCTCTTCAACTAGTAAGCAAAAATCTGCAAATGTTGCACATTTGAAGAAGATAAAGATGGGAAGAAATCAGAAAAGCAGAAATTGTTTTGCAAGTACTGTAAAGGGAATGATCATATCATAAAGAACTTTCCAAAAATGGCTGCTAAAGAGGCAAAGAAGAAAGAGGTTGGAATGATTGTTGCAGAGGTCGCTACACCAAAAACAGAGTCTGCTAATCTTGTGCAGGAAGAAGAATGGGTGTTTACTACTGTTTGCAGTTTTGGCCCATCTTCTCATGAGCAGTGCATGTCTGTAGTAGACTCAGATGTTTGCCAATACTTTGATAGTGGGGCGACCAAACATATTACCTCAGCATAGTTTCTTCTCTTCACTCAAGCGTGCCCCTACAGGGAATACTCTTACATGCACTAAAAACTCCTCTTATCCTATTATGGGAGTTGGTAAGATCATTTTGACTACTGCTGATGGTAGTTCTTTCACTTTTTCAGATGCTTTATTTATGCCAAGGATCAAGAAGAACCTGTTATCAGTTTCTACATTAGCCAAGATTGGCTTGGTTGTGAAATTTGTTGATGATAGGTGTATAGTTCATGATCTGTCAAATGACGATGTGATTATTGCTTGTGGCATTTTATCTTGTGGGTTGTATAAACTCATAGACTATGAAAGATCTGTGAATGATTCGGCATGTGCAGTACATGATTCTCATGCTATGTCAAATGCAAAGCTTTGGCATGCACACTTTGGTCATCTAAATTTTGCTAGTTTGCTATGCCTACAGAAATGTGAAATGGTGTCCTCTTTGCCCAAACTTGAGGCACCGGAAAACATGTTTGTGAAGGTTGTATTTTGGGCAAAATGCAACGTTCCTCATTTCCAAAAGATGGTTCAGTTCGGGCTACTCAGAAATTGCAGCTTGTACATAGTGATGTTTGTGGTCCTATGCAAACACCTTCTTTTGGAAATTATCTTTACTTCGTGACTTTCATTGATGATTTTTGGATCTTTCACTAAAGAGTGCTCCACATATGTCCTCATAGACCAGTTTACCAACATGTGCACTATTGGTAATAAATGTGCAAATCATATCCCATGATGATGGCAAGGTGCATAGTAACAAATTGCTCTCATTTCATTATCCATCTCCATTATTTGAATGTGTAACTGAGAGAATATAGCATCAAACTCATTTATATGCGAAGCAACACTATGTATGTCCTTCATGCAAAGGTCATATAACTTTCTTATCAAATACACTTTATTTGATATCACTTCTTTTTCAATACATTGCATTACTTCTTCAAAAGCTCCTCTGCACTTTCACAATCCAATGTTGTAAAGTAAACATTGTTTTCCAGGTGCAATCAAATGGTAGACCTAGACATTGCATAAAACTCATCCCAATCATCATTATCCATATGAACAAGCTTCTTTGAGAGTCCATTTAGTGGCTTCCACTACCTCCTTTGAATCAGCGCATCTTTAATATGATTCTTCCATAGAGAAAAGTTTGTGCCATCTAATTTTCCAATATCAAAATGGTATTTTTCCTACTTGTTATAGGTCCTCTTCGAAACACTGGCACCAAACCTTGATCCACCAGATGTGCCTGAGATCTATGATGCCATGATGCTAGGGACTTGATTGAAATGATATTGGAGCTAGAATAGTCCAAACTATTGATATATTTTGGTAGTGATGTGCATGAACACTCTAGGACTGCCAAGACACTTTTTCCCCTCTTTAGAAGGTTTTTTCCTCGAACTTGTATATACACCTATAACCCTAATAGGTCACCCATCTTTGTACATTCTCCACCTGGTAAATATGTTTGTGAAGGCTATATTTTGGGCAAAATGCAGTGTTGCTCCTTCTTAAGAGATGATTTAGTATGAGCTATTGAGAAATTGCAACTTGTTCATAGTGATGTTTGTAGTCTTATGCAAACACCTTCTTTTGGGAACTACCATTACTTCATGAATTTCATTGATGATTTTTCGAGGCATGCATGGGTATATCCATTGAAAGAAAACTCCAAAGTGTTTATATGCTTCAAAAAGTTTTTGGTTTTGGTTGAAAATCTCTCAACATGTGAAATGGACACCCTCCGTTCTGA
Source organism: Ceratopteris richardii (assembly GCA_020310875.1). NCBI lineage: Eukaryota > Viridiplantae > Streptophyta > Polypodiopsida > Polypodiales > Pteridaceae > Ceratopteris > Ceratopteris richardii. The sequence goes on from CM035414.1 coordinate 157,121,892, forward strand.
TCGATCGGGGGAATATATGTCTTTTGATTTTAATGCATTTCTAATTAAACTTGGGATAAAACATCAGTTTACAATGCTATATACACCTCAACAAAATGGAGTTGCTGAAAGGAAGAACATGTCAATCGTGGATATGGCAAGGTGTATGGTCAAGAGCCAAGCTTTACCACATAGTTTCTGGCTTGGGGTTGTTATGTGTGGAGCATATGTACTTAATAGGTGTCCCACTAAAGCACTATAGTCTATCAATCCATATGGGGCTTGGCATGGTCACAAGCCATCTGCTACTCATCTCCCTCTTTTTGGTTGTCTAGCATATGCATTACTGCCTGAACAATAGTGCAAGAAATTGGATGATAAAGCAGTGAAATGTATTTTTATTTGGTACAATCATGAAAGCAAAGGCTATTGTTTGTGTCATCTACAAACTAAATGCATTTTGGTTAGTCATGATGTTGTTTTTGTGGAAGATGCAATTTAACCATTACTTTTGTGTACTAAGGAGACATAGTTAGCTCCAAAGATGTGTATGACACTTTGCTACCTCTTTTTACAAGTGGATAGTCTAGTGCTAGTCCAAATGAGGCAATTTCTCAACCTTTGTAAGTTCCACATGATGATGTAGATCATTCCATTTCTTATGCAAATTTACATGATGCACTTTTTGATGAGAGGTTTGATATAGAGGAGACAAAAACTATGCCTAAATGGCTAGTGCAGACTTTGTGAGATGGCAAATTAGTTGCACCTCTATCATATTGTACTTGTTCAGGCTCTCATAGTGCTTCTTTTGCATCATATTGCTATGCTATGGCTACCCCTAGCCTTTGTGATGACAATGAGCGTATTTTGTTTGATAAAGCATAAAATTCAAAATTTTGAATGGTTGTTATGTAATCAGAATATGATGCTATTATGAAAAATGGCACCTAGTCTTTATGTGATGCCTCCTGGCAAGAAGGCCATTGGCACTAAGTGGGTATACAAGTTGAAGCATAAGCCTTATGGAAAAGCTGAAAGGTATAAGGTTAGGCTTGTTGCAAAGGGTTATGCTCAAGAAAGAGGCATTGATTTTGATGAGATCTTTGCTCCTACATGCTAAATGACTACTATTCATAGCATTTGTGCATTTGCAGCTCATCATGGCTGGAACATACATCAATTGGACATTAAAATTACATTTTTGAATGGTGACTTGCATGAAGAAGTGTATGTTTTTCAACCTCGTGGTTTTGTGTTGAAAGGGCATGAAAACAAAGTGTGCATATTGAAAAAGGCATTATATGGTTGGAAGCAAGCACCATGTGCTTGATATGAAAAGATACATGCCTACCTGAATGCACATGGTTTTGAAAATAGTCCAACTGAGAGCACCTTATATGTTAAGCATGCAAATGATGTGATCGGATCATTGTTATCTATGTTGATGACATGCTACTGACTAGTCCTAATGAGAAGTGTATTACTGATTTTAAGGTTGATTTGCATGCCTCATTTGAGATGTCGGATTTAGAGCATTTGCATCATTATTTGGGCATTTAGTTTATGCAAGTTTGTGGCAGAATAGCTTTGTGTCAAACAAAATATATTGACATATTATTGGAGCATTTTGGCCTTGAAGACTGCAAACCTATTGTCAGTCCTATGGAAACAAGTTTATGGTTGAGCATTCATGATGCTGGAGATGCATTTGATGATGTTCTCTATCAGTAGGTTGTTGGATCTTGATTTACTTATGCATTACTTGACCAGATATTGAGTTTGTTGTCTCACAAATGAGCAAGTGTATGCATTGCCTAGGTGTCAATCATTGGCAGGCGGTTAAGTGCATCTTTTGCTACTTGAGTGGTACTTGGTTACTTGCATTATGGTATCCCAAGGGGAGATCACTACCTCTAGATTTAAATGCTTTTTCTGACTCTAACTGGGTTGGTTTCTATGACACTCATGTATCCATCCACCAATGGTTTTTGTTTCATGCTTGGTAGCTCATGCATATACTCATTGACCAAGAAGCAGCCTACTATGGTCACTTCTAGTTGTGAGGTTGAGTATAGGGCAGCTTTCACAATGACTCTCAGGCTCTAGTAGCTCTCTAAATTGTCTAAAACTATCTCTAGATGATAAAGCCAAGAATTTTGACTTTACTAAAACCTAGGCTTTTCTACTTATATTTTCATTTATCAATATATTTAAAATGTTCAACAACTTTTTTACTTTGGTCTCGAGATTGTAATTACTTTGGTCTGAATTAATAGTTTGTTTTTGGATTCTGAGTTTTTTACCCCAAATTTTACTCTAATGGACATTGCATTTTTATATTCTTTTTGTAAGTTTCTTAATTTGTTTTTGGAATTTTACAGAGTATGAAAAACAAGAAGTACTAGCAAATAATTAAATAGAGAAATGACCATTATCTTTCTAGACCAAAAATCTTTCCATGTAGTAAGAAAGTAAATCTTTTTGTGTAGTAATAAAGTAAATCTTTTCGTGCAAATTATAAAGCTTTCCTTTGTTTTCTACAAAAGATACCTATGATCTATGCAATGCTAAACAAAAATAGTCTTTTTTATGATGTTTTAATGATTTGCAAATGCAAGCATAATGACTCTTTCCTAATGCAATGTGAAATGAAAACAATCTTTCCTTTTTATGTGATGTGTTTGTACTAAAGTGAAAGAACTTGAAAAATCTTTACCTTAAGGTGTTCCATGCAGAAGCTTTAATGTGCGCAATGATATTTGTTTTTTCTTTACAAAAAAATTTAAATAAATAAATCCTAAATACAAAACTAGAAGTGATTGTGCAATGATGATCTTCTTGTATGTCGATGAGGGGGGAAAGAAGTGATGAGGCTCCTCCGTCTTGAATGCCCCTCTTCTCGTGGAGGTGCTTTTTTCCCTAGGGAACAACCCTCAACAACCTAGGAAAAGGGTATGTGCCAGCAAAGTCTCCACTTGTTTTGCGGCTCCTTTCTCCACTCACCTACAAACAAGAAGAATGTAAAAGTTGAATTTATAATTAATATTGAAACATGCCAAATAATCCTAAACATGCAATTTTCACAATTCACGTCCGGTTCACCAAATGTCAAGGGGTGTGAATGGAGACCAACGGTCGATTCAAAATTGAACTTGCTATGCATCACTGTGTGACTACATGTAGGGTGTTTTTTAGCGTACTTTAGGATGTATGATGTGTTTCAATGTTGTGAGAAGTGTTTATCTAGGTGCTAATGGCCTAATCTAAACTATGACCATAAGGCTGTGCAGATAGAAATCTAGATAGATAATATTCATATGATGGAGAGTCTAAAGTTTCACTAGTAATGCAATCTTTGATTAATTCCTCTTCTTCTAATTCTTTATTAGCTACGTTCTGCTTAGGTTCTTCTTCTAATTCTATATTAGCTATGTTTTGTTTCGGTTGAGAAGTATGATTTACAGATGGAGGTAATAAACACTCAAAAATGAAAGTTGTAGAAATGGTATTTTAATGTTGATATATTTAGGTAGTGATGTGTGTGAACACTCTAGGACCGCCGGGGCACTTTTTTCCCTCTTTAGGAGGTTTTTTTCCCCCGGCTTGTATATACGCCTATTGCCCTAATGGGCTACTTATCTTTGTACATTCTCTAGTAATACATTTAGTCTTGTGTGTTGTGCTCCAAGCTTCTTCTTCTTCCTTGTGCTGTTCGCGTGCTTCCGCAGACGTCTAACTCCAACAATTGGTATCAGAGCAGGTCGTTGCTTCTTCTAGGGCGCCGTCGACACTCCTCCGTTTGCAGTCTCAGATTCGCACAAAATTTGGTGAGCATACTCAGGGTGTTTCCGAGATCAAAACAGCTTTGCTGTGTGGTGCCGAAATCGCGATCTGAGCTCGTTTCGGCCTCCGAACGCACTATCGCAGTGCTTGTGCAGGCTATTTCGTCCTTTTGTGCCAAAGGTATATACCAGTTTCTATTCGCCAGTTTAAGCGTCTCGAAGTCTGCTACAGGTCTAGCAGAACTCGTGTGGGCAGTTCTGTTCAACTTTTTGAGATACAGTCAATTTTCTGCATCAAGGTATTTTAGTCACCGGCCATGGCTGAAAGCAGTGATGTATTCCGTATGTTGGCTGTTGAGGATAAGTTGGATGGTACCAACTACCCATTATGGGCTTATATGATGCGACATGTACTGGTTGCAAAAGGATTGTGGAACATTGTGCAGGGTGTTGAAAGACGTCCTGTTACACCTGTAACGACAGGTACTGTAAATACAGGTGTTGGAGCTGATGAAGATGGTGTCGAAGATGATATTCCGCAGATTCCTGTTCGTGCTGCTGTTTCTGTTGCACCTACTGCAGAGCAGATTCGATGGGATGGCAGAGATGCCCAGGCACATGCATTGATAGCTTTGTCTGTCAAACGTGCCATTATTCCTCACATTCGCTCTTGCAGAACAGCAAAGGATGCTTGGGATACACTTACCACTTTGTACCAGGCTAGGAATGAGGCTCGTGTTGCTTACCTCCGAAAACAGTTGGAGAGTGAGCACATGAATGAAGGTGATTCGATGGACAATTTTCTTACAAAGATCAAAGACCTGAAGGAACAATTGATTTCTGCTGATGAGGTTATACCAGATAGCTCACTTGTGCAAACCGTTCTGAATGGCCTTCCTGATTCATATCAGAGTTTTGCCTCTACTCTTCGATTGATGATGAAAGGCAATCCGAATGCCTTGTCATTTGAGGAATTAGTCTCTGTTCTGTTGCAGGAAGATCAGTCCAGGCAGAACAGGTCCATTATGCGTGTTGCAGATCAAGCTTTCCTGGCTAGTCAGAAGGGCAAAGGAAAATGGAGCTCTTCTACTAGTAAGCAGAAGTCTGCAAATGCTGCACAATCGAAGAACCAGGATAAAGATGAGAAGAAATCAGAAAAGCAGAAATTGTTCTGCAAGTACTGTAAAGGAAATGATCATATTATAAAGAACTGTCCAAAACTGGCTGCTAAAGAGGCAAAGAAGAAAGAGGCTGGAATGGTTGTTGCAGAGGCCTCTACACCAAAAACAGAGTCTGCAAATCTTGTGCAGGAAGAAGAATGGGCGTTTACTACTGTCTGCAGTTTTGACCCATCTTCTCATGATCAGTGCATGTCTGCAGTAGACTCAGATGTTTGGTACTTTGACAGTGGGGCGACCAAACATATTACCTCGCAGCGCAGTTTCTTCTCTTCACTCGAGCCTGCCCCTACAGGGAATACTGTCACATGCGCCAATAACTCCTCTTATCCTGTTATGGGAGTTGGTAAGATCATTTTGACTACTGCTGATGGTAGTTCTTTCACTTTGTCAGATGCTTTATTTGTGCCAGGGATCAAAAAGAACCTGTTATCAGTTTCTGCATTAGCCAAGATTGGCTTGGTTGTGAAATTCGTTGATGACAGGTGTACAGTCCATGATCTCTCAAATGGCGATGTGATTATTGCTTCTGGCATTTTATGTCGTGGGCTGTATAAGCTCATAGACTATGAAAGATCTGTGAATGATTCGGCATGTGCAGTTCATGATTCTCAGGCTATGTCAGATGCAAAGCTTTGGCATGCACGCTTTGGTCATCTGAATTTTGCTAGCTTGTTACGCCTGCAAAAATCTGAAATGGTGTCCTCTTTGCCCAAACTTGAGGCACCTGGAAAACATGTTTGTGAAGGCTGTATTTTGGGCAAAATGCAGCGTTCTTCCTTTCCAAAAGATGGTTCAGTTCGGGCTATGCAGAAATTGCAGCTTGTACATAGTGATGTCTGTGGTCCTATGCAGACACCCTCTTTTGGAAATTACCTTTACTTCGTGACTTTCATTGATGATTTTTCCAAGCATGCATGGGTATATCCAGTCAAAGCAAAGTCCGAAGTGTTCATGTGCTTCAAACAGTTTTTGGTTTTGGTTGAAAATCTGTCAGCATGTAAAATGGGCACCCTCCGTTCTGATCGAGGGGGGGAATATATGTCTTCAGATTTTAATGCATTTCTGGCTGAACGTGGGATAAAACACCAGTGTACAGTGCCGTATACACCTCAACAGAATGGAGTTGCTGAACGAAAGAACAGGTCACTCATGGAGATGGCGAGGTGCATGGTCAAAAGTCAGGCTTTACCACATAGTTTCTGGCTTGAAGCTGTCATGTGTGCAGCATATGTACTGAACAGGTGTCCCACCAAAGCGTTGCAGTCTATCACTCCATATGAGGCTTGGCATGACCGCAAGCCATCTGTTGCTCATCTGCGTGTTTTTGGTTGTTTGGCATATGCATTAGTGCCTGAACAACATCGCAGAAAATTGGATGATAAGGCAGTAAAATGTATTTTTGTTGGGTACAGTTCTGAAAGTAAAGGCTATCGTCTGTATCATCCACAGACTAAACGCATTCTGGTTAGCCGTGATGTTGTCTTTGTGGAAGATGCTATTCAGCCATTGCTTTCATGTACTAAGGAGACATCTGTTAGCTCCAAAGACATGTATGATACTTTGATGCCTCTTTTTACAGGTGGACAGGCTAGCGCTGGTCCTAATGAGGCAACTTCTCAGCCTTTGCAGGTTTCATATGATGATGCAGATCATTCCATTTCTGATGCAGATTTACATGATGCACTTGTTGATGAGAGAGCTGATATTGAACAGGCAAAAACTATGCCAAAATGGCTGGTGCAGACTTTGCGTGACAGCAAATTAGATGCACCTTTGTCATATCGTACTCGTTCAGGCTCTCATAGTACCTCCTTTGCATCAGATTGCTATGCTATGGCTGCATCTAGTCTCTGTGATGAGAATGAGCCTGTTTCTTTTGATGAAGCACAAAATTCAAAAAATTGGATGGCTGCTATGCAATCTGAATATGATGCTATAATGAAGAATGGTACATGGTCTTTATGTGACTTGCCTCCTGGCAAGAAGGCCATTGGCACTAAGTGGGTATACAAGCTGAAGCGTAAACCTGATGGTACAGTTGACAGGTATAAGGCTAGGCTTGTTGCAAAGGGTTATGCGCAGGAAAGAGGCATTGATTTTGATGAGACCTTTGCACCTACATGCCGTATGACTACTGTTCGGAGCATTTGTGCACTTGCAGCCCATCATGGTTGGAATGTACATCAGTTGGACATTAAAACAGCATTTCTGAATGGTGACTTGCATGAAGAAGTGTATGTTTTTCAGCCCCGTGGCTTTGTGCAGAAAGGGCATGAAAACCAGGTGTGCAGGTTAAAGAAGGCGTTATATGGTTTAAAGCAAGCACCACGTGCTTGGTATGAGAAAATACATGCCTATCTGATTGCACATGGTTTTGAGAACAGTCCAACTGAAAGCACCTTATATGTTAAGCATGCTAATGATGTGCTTCTGATCATTGTTGTCTATGTAGACGACATGCTGCTCACTGGTCCTCTTGAGAAGCATATTGCTGATTTCAAGGCTGATTTGCATGCCTCATTTGAGATGTCTGATTTGGGGCATTTGCATCACTATTTGGGCATTCAATTTATGCAAGTTGATGGTGGAATGGCTTTGTGTCAAACGAAATATATTGACACATTATTGCAGCGTTTTGGCCTTGAAGACTGTAAGCCTATTGCCACTCCTATGGAGACAGGTTTACGATTGAGTCTTCATGATGCTGGAGATGCATTTGATGCTGTTCTCTATCAGCAGGCTGTTGGATGCTTGATTTACCTATGCATTACTCGGCCAGATATTCAGTTTGTTGTCTCACAGATGAGCAGGTTTATGCATTGCCCAGGAGTCACGCATTGGAAAGCGGTTAAGCGCATCTTTCGCTACTTGAGTGGTACTCGGCTACTTGGGTTGTTTTATCCCAAGGGGGGATCACTACCGCCAGATTTGCATGCTTTTTCTGACTCAGATTGGGCTGGTTGCTATGACACTCGTGTGTCCACCAGTGGTTTTTGCTTCATGCTTGGTAGCTCACGTATATCTTGGTTGAGCAAGAAGCAGCCTACTGTGGCCACTTCCAGTTGTGAGGCTGAGTATAGGGCAGCTTTCACAACGACTGTTGAGTGTGTGTGGCTCAGACGCCTTATGGCTGATTTGGGTGTTGGCCAGTCTTTTGCCACCACCATCTTCACTGACAGTCAGAGCGCATTGGCAGTTGCGAGGAACCCTGTGTTCCATGCTCGCACTAAGCACATTGAGGTGCATTATCACTATGTCAGGGAGAGGTTCTCTGCTGGGGAGATCAGCTTGGCATATGTGCCCACGCAGGAGAACATTGCAGACCTTTTCACGAAGGCTCTGCCTAGGGAGAAGTTTGAAGCTTTCCGCAAAGCTTTGGGCTTACTTCCTTTTGTGGAGTGATTTCCACATAGCTCGGCACTTCCTTATACATGAGTGCCAGCTCCTTGTTCACCGCATCACTCCAAGGGGGGATTTGTTGATATATTTAGGTAGTGATGTGTGTGAACACTCTAGGACCGCCGGGGCACTTTTTTCCCTCTTTAGGAGGTTTTTTTCCCCCGGCTTGTATATACGCCTATTGCCCTAATGGGCTACTTTGTACATTCTCTAGTAATACATTTAGTCTTGTGTGTTGTGCTCCAAGCTTCTTCTTCTTCCTTGTGCTGTTCGTGTGCTTCCGCAGACGTCTAACTCCAACATTTAATTCATAGACTCCTTACTCATAGACTCATTCATAGACTCATTACTCACAGACATCAGAAACAAATATAGAACAATATAAATTGCCAATTGATCAATGAATAATTCTAAAATTGTTTTCTTGATAACGCTAATGAATGGAAACTACTTCAATAACCTTATACAACTCTTAGCACAAATGCTATGATAAATTGCCAAAATCCTAATATAATTATAAGCTAAAATATAAGTAAAGTGGAGGAAGTGGCGCATTTCCAATCTTGCGATCTTAATTGATTGTAAATGCTCGTCAATGTTCGTCGATGTTCATCAATGTTCTCTTACCAAAGAAAACATTAGAGAGCATAAGTACATTTTATGAAACATACACATATTACTTTCAACTCTTATCCTTTATGTATATGCTCATTCATTCACTCATACCTATGTTCACATCATTCTATATGCATATGCTAACTTACTTATGCACATGCATTTATTTATTCGACACACATATACATGCATTCCAATATGCTCATAAACATGCATACAATCATATGTTTATGCATTCAATCTATACACTCTCATATGCATGTATATACCTTATGCATACAAACATGCACTTTATATGCATACACTTATATATATGCCAATGCTTTCATACATACTTACCTATTGTCACATGCATACTAACACACATTCACACACACATGCTAACACACTCTCATACATATGCTAACACACATTCTCATACGCTAACACATTATCATACTCATGGTAACACACATTCTCATATGCTAACACATTCTCATATGCTAACACATTCTCATACTCATGCTAACACACATTCTCATATGCTAACACATTCTCATACTCATGCTAACACACATTCACATGCATGCCAACACATTCTCACAAACTGCGTGCTAACCGTTACACTCTCATGCACATGCTAACACACATTCTCATGCATGCTAACATACACTCTCATGCACATGCTAACACACATTCTCATGCATGCTAACATACTTCTCATATGCATGCTAACACACATTCACACACATGCTAACACATATTTTAATACATTTCTCACTTTCACTCATGCATATGCATTCTAATATGCATATTCATGCAATTTCATCATGCTCTCATATACATACATGCATCTAATATGCACATGCATACATGCTCACTCATTCCTATGCATCTAATATCATGCATACATGCATGCTTTTAAAGCATACATGCACATGCATCTTAATTCATACATGCACATGCTAACACACATTTACACTTGCATGCTAATACACATACATTTATTCATAATACACACATGTGTACTTGTGCATATGCATGTTTGTTTCTCACACTTAAATTCATGCTCATGCACACTCTAATATGTCTACACACTCACATATATACACATGCTTCCAATATCATGCATATTCATGTATACATCTAATATACACATGCATACTCATGCATACATGCATCTAAAATACACATGCATACATGTATCGAACATCATGCATACACATATATATTCTTTTATATTAACATGCATCTATATTAACACTCATCCATTCATTCATGCATACACTTCACATGCATATGCACTTACATATGCATGCATGCAGTTATACACTATACTTACATACATGCATAATCACATCATGCATTATTCTAATAAACACTCTCATGCATACATATACTTACATACATGCATATGCACATCACATCATGCATTATTCTAATAAACACTCTCATTGATATAAGCATGTTCACACATACTCATATGCATGCATCTATAAATGCTTGCGCACATAAAACACATAACATTTATACAAATGCATCACTAAATCATGCCTAAAATTTATACCAAATCTCTCTCTCTCTTTCTCTCTCTGAAGTCTCCTAAAGCACGTCTTTTTCTCTCTGTCTCTTTGGAGATTGTGCACGTAGCCAGATCTTTGCAGGTGGGAGCATCACACTTCACTTTTCTCACCCCCCTTTCTCTCTCTCGGCATCTGTGCCTATGATCAGAAATCGTGGGAGAGGGGAAGGTTAAAATAACTTCTCTCTCTCTCGTCATCTGCACCTATGATCAGAAATCGTGGGAGGGGGGAAGGTTAGAATAACTTCTCTCTATCTCTCTCTCTCTCTATCTCTCTCTCCCCTCTCTCTCTCTCCCCCCTCTCTCTCTCCCCCCCCTGCTCCATCTTCTCTCGCCTGCGCATGCAGATCAGCATATGCCTCTCTCTCTCTACACGGTTCATGTCGGGTCGTCTTCAACACAACACAAACTACCCTCCTACATGCACCCCCAACAGTTGCCATCTTTCAGGCATGCTACTGGAGTGAACGAGTCTCTGATGTCCCTTCGTCAAATTTGGGCTATCCATTTTTTCACTCTGTAGTTAGTTTCCATCTCTCTAATTGTGTTGCTGCTCTTCAAGTTGATGGATCTGCATGATCTGGCGGCAGTGTAATTCTGTACACTGTTAGATTTGTTAGATTAGGTGTGTTCCCTGTGAACCGTATGTACAGACAAACATGCAGATACTCACAGAGACACCCCCCCCTTCAAGAGTAATCCTCTGAGTCAGCCTATTGAAGGTTAATTACTGGTGTTTCTTACTTGGACAGAAAACACATAAGCACATAATACGTTACGACTCGCACATACAGCGTGTCTTAATATCCTCTTGGCATGGCAGCTGAGAATCACCTATCGCACAATAGATCTTTGACCAGAGTGGTGCACACAGACACCCCGGTGTCTACGCTCTCTCTCTCTCTACAATGCATGTTTGACACCCCGGTGTCTACGCTCTCTCTCTCTCTACAATGCATGTTTGCTGTCAGGACTACCGTCGGGAGGATCTCTCTCTCTCTTAGGACTTCACAGAGCAGTCAGAAGTGAAGAGCAAAGAATCAAGAACGATCAGTACCTCACCAAACAAAACATTAGGAAAAATACTCACAATTCACTTATATATATAGTCACTCATAAATATATGTATGCTCACTTCTTTTCATGCATACCACACTTTAGCACACTCACATACACCTCACTTTTAACCTACTTTAATCACACATCCCGCACACACCTCACATTTAATTTTCACTTTAATCACACAATGCACTCATACCGCTCTTTCACTCACTTTAAACACATAACTCACTCACACCATTTTTAACTCACTCACACCATTCTTTTAACTTGCACTCACACACATCACACATTATTCACACATTTGTTTTTTCCCTTTTTATTTTATTTCATTTATTCTTATTTTTTATAATTCCTTTTAATTTAAGCTTATTAAAGTATAATCTAACTAAATACTTTTATATTCTCATATATTAAGATAGATAATTAACTCATAATATAAGATATATTAACGAAATATATATTACTTATGTTCACACACATCACATATATGCAAATGATCATACACATACGCACCTATACATACATATACACATTGAAACCCTCACACACATTCACATAACACAAACATACTTAATTAAATACGCATATATATAGATAAACATATAGGTTTATACCCATACCCCCACATATATACTTAGAAGAACATCTATAAATGAGGGTAAAACTTAATAACATGTATGCACTTGTAGGGTATATAGGTGGTCTCATATAATTATGTATTCAAGCATTTTTCACACACATGTATCTAGACAATCTTTCCATATTCATAACCATTAGAATTCATATAATGATGTTTGATCACTTCACATTTTCATAAATTTGTTACCTGCGGGCACTAGAGAGAGGTTAGTTAAATAAAAGAAACTTATAAAAAATGTTTGAGAGAGTTTAAAGTTAACCAATCTGAAAACAAAATTTTTCTAAATTTCCTGTATGTGAAGTCGAAGGATGAAATTTGTTCCGACAATGTGTCTTCTAATTATAATGCATTTCTAGCTCAGCATGCAATAAAACATCATTTTTGTACACACCTCAACAAAATGGAATTACTAAAATTAAGAACACGTCTCTCTTAGAAATGGTGAGGTGTATGGTCAAAAGTTAGGCTTTACCACATATCTTGTGGTTGAGGTTGTTATGTGTGTGACATATGTACTCAATAGGCGTTCCATCAAATCACTGCAATCGAATACTCCATATGAGGCTTGGCATTGTCACAATCTCTTTGTTTCTCATATATTAGCCTTTGGTTATCTGGCATATGCAGCAGTGATTGAACAACAACATAGGAAATTGGATGATAAAGTAGTGAAATGTATTTTTGTTAGGTACAGTTCTGGAAGCAAAGGCTATCATCTGTGATGTTATTTTTATGGAAGAGGCAATTTGACCATTACTTTCTTGTACCAAGGAGGCATCACTTAGCTCCAAGGATGTGTATGACACTTTGTTGCCCCTTTTTAAAAGTAGACAGTCAAGTGTGGGTCCAAATTAGGCAATTTCTCAATCTTTATAGGTTCATATCATTCCCATTTTAATCCAAATTTACATGATGCACTTGTTGATGATGAGGAATGACACAAAAAAGGCTAAAACTATGCCTAAATGGCTGGTATAGACTTTGAGCAATAGAAAATTAGATGTACCTTTGTCATAACATACCCAGTTAGGCTCTCATAATGCTTCCTTTACATCAGATTGCTATGCAATGGCTGCCTCTAATCTTTGTGAAGAGAATGAGCCTATTTCCTTTGATGAAACACAAAATTCAAAAAATTGGATTGTTGCTATGCAATCAGAATATGATTATCTTTGTGTGATTTTCCTCCAAGCAAAAAGTCAATTCTCACTAAATGTGTATACAATCTACAATGTAAACTTGATGGCAATTGATAGGTATGAGGCTAGGCTAGTTCAAGCTTATGTTCAAGAGAGATTTTTATGAGACCTTTGATCCCACATGCCAAATGACCACTGTTCATAGCATTTGTGCACTTAAAACTTATCATGGTTGGAATGTACATCAGTTGGACATTAAAACTACATTTCTTAATGGTTATTTACACGAAGAAGTGTATGTATTTTAGCCATGTGGTTTCGTGCAAAAAGGGCAAGAAAAAAAATGTGCAAGTGGAAAAGTGCATTATATGGTTTGAAGCAAGGAACACACTCTTGGTATGAAAAGATACATGCATACTTGGTAGCACATGGTTTTTGAGAATAGTCCAATTGAGAGCATGTTAAGTGCGAGATGATGTACTTCTGATCATTGCTTTATATGTTGATGAATGTTGTTCACTTTTCCTACTTGTTAGCACATCGTTTTTTAGAGTAGTCCAATTGAGAGCACCTTATATGTTAAGTGTGCAGATGATGTACTTCGGATCATTGTTGTATAATAAGTAAAATATTATACATCTATATTAAACACTTCAAAGCACTTGTATGCATGAGAGCATTAAAGAGAATGAATATTTGTGCATAAAAAGAAGCATAAAAATCATATAATGCATGAATAGTATGAATATAGAAGCAATTTGATTTCTTGGATCATTGAGGTCATACATGCATAGAATAGATGTATGATTTTCAAGTTGATGCACATATTGAGAATATAAGTGAGTATAGAAATACCCAGAAAAGATTTCATAGTGAAAGAGATGAGATGGTTCGAGGTGACCTCATCACCATGGAAGCTCTCAAACAAATTCAAGGGATGGATGAAGAATAATTATTAGATAAGTTTTATGCCTACTTTTCTTTGAATGCACATAAACATGAATTTGAAAACGGGTGCATAACCATTAATGGCCTAATTTTTTAGGCTACATATATGATTACTCATATAAATTTTCAACTTATGCATCAAATTCATGTATATGGTTTAGGGAAAAAAGACTGGATAGTGCATAAGCATGGTCATGGTTAGGATGTATGAATGCATCCGATACATTTTGGGAAGATCATGAAAATTTGCACAATCTCTTAAACGAACAAAGCTCTGAATTGAAGCCATTGAGGACGAATTCAAGGCACTTGAAGAAAATGGTACTTGATCATTGGTGCCAAGAACAAAGGACATGAAAGTCATTGGCAACAAATGGGTGTACAAGGTAAAGAGGCATGCAGATGGGAGCATCTCTAGGTATAAACCAAGGCTGGTTTCCAAAAGGTTTTGCTCAAACCTATGGCATTGACTTTAATGAAACATTCAGACCAGTAGCTAAGATGTCCACCATAGGAATTTTGATTGCAATTTCAGCCTCAAAAGGTTGGAAGATGTACCAGTTGGATGTGAAGAATGCTTTCCTAAATGGAGAGCTTGAAGAGGTAGTCTTCATGGAGAAGCCCCAAGGCTTTGAAGATGAGAGGTTTCCACATCATGTATGCAGGCTAAAGAAGGTTCTTTATGGACTCAAGCAAGCTCCAAGAGCTTGGAACCAAAGACTTGTGGACTACTTGGTAAAATGTGGAACCAAAGACTTGTGGACTCAAGCAAGCTCCAAGAGCTTGGAACCAAAGACTTGTGGACTACTTGGTAAAATGTGGAAATTGTGAAGTCATGCAGACCCATCACTCTTTGTGAAGAAGGAAGGTAGCAAAATTATTTTCATTTGTATATATGTTGATGATTTGATCATTACAGGGGTTGATGAAGCCAACATCAAGGACATAAAGGGGAAGCTTGGATGTGAGTTTAAAATCTCAGATTTAGGGATTTTAATTTACTTCCTTGGGATTGAAGTACTATATAAAGAGGAAGGTATATACTTGATGAAAAGGAAATACATTCTAGATCTTTTGAAGAAGTTTGGCTTGTGCGATTGCAAGCCCATTTCAAATCCATTGGAAGTAAATGTTAAACTAAGTGCTCATGAAGGTCAAGACGGGAATGATGTCACCATGTATATGTCAATAATTGTCTCTCCCTTCTATGCTACTATGACAAGACCTAATATTGCACCTGTAGTTGGAGTGTTATCTCAATTTTTGCAAGCACCAAGATTACCTCATCTTGTTGCAGCCAAAATGGTATTTAGGTACCTCAAAGGATCAGTGAATGAAGGTCTATATTATCCATTTGATGATGGATTAAATGTACAAGCTTATTGTGATGATGATTGGGCAGGTTCCAAAGATGACAGGAGGAGCACTAGTGGATATGTTATCATGCTAAGGAAGAAGACCATCTCATGGATGTCAAAGAAACAACCAACAATGGCTCTCTCATTGACTGAAGCTGAGTATAAAGGCTTAGCACAAGTCTCATGTGAGGTTATGTGGCTCAAGAATTTGTTTGTTGATCTTGATTTGCAGGTTAAGCAAGTACCTATCTTTTGTGACAACATAAGTAGCATATGCTTGGCTCAAAATCCGGTGTTCCATGCAAGGTCGAAGCATATAGAAGTGCATTACCACTTTATTAGAGAGAAGATTATGTCAAAGGATGTCAAGGTGGAGCATGTCAATACAAAGGACCAATATGCAGATATGTTTACCAAATCATTGGATGAAGTAAAGCTACAACACTTCAAGGCATGCATTGGAATGAAGGACCTAGGCATTGACACTTGAGGGGGAGTGTTGAAAATCAAGTCTCAATCATGCAAAAGGGCTCAACCACGAGTTTTGCAAGTCACCAATAAAAAAGGAGGACCCAAAGTCATGGAATAAAGTTAGAAGCTCCACCAAACTCAATCAAATTCAAATCTCATCAAATCAGCCACCAAAAAGTGCACCTACACTGATTGGTGGGTGGTTAGCTAGATTGTAAGAAAAGTAAAACTCTATATAAGCATCATCCCACCTTCATTTCTTGATTTTTACGCATTCCACGAGTTTTCCACTTAGTTTAGTAAATTCATAAATTCCAGCAAGCAGCCCCCTTGCTTGCTTACCTCATTTTCTCATGATTTTGCTCCTCTCTATCTAGAGGCGTAGTTAAACTTTTCCAAATATGATTGTACCAAATTGCAGAGCATTGTTTTCTCTCTCATTATACTCATTTTCATTGATTTCAGGTTTCATTTAGTCTCTCATACAGTGCCTTGAAGTTTTCCAAAGTTTCAAGTTATTCTATTGAGTGATTTGTGAGAAATTGCCAAATTTGTGAAGGTATATATTTGCACATAGGCAGAGAGTGTTGCAAACAGGTAGCCTATTTTGCAAAGGATGGTTCTCCCAGCTGGAATATTCATTTGGGATGATTTAAATCTTGTTGAGTAGCTCTTATAGTCTACTCTAAGTCTGAAAATTTTCATTTTAAGTCCTTATAGTGATTTAGAGAAAAGTTCAAAATAGTGAGCATATATCACTGCTTGTGGACCTAGTGAAGGGAAGTCATCTTCCATTTTTGCATTGGGTTGTTAGAATCAGACCCCATCAATTGTGAGGTCTAGGATCACTTCTTCTATAAAAAATGTTCATCATCCTCACTACTTCAATGAATCATAGAGATCTTCTTAGATCCATCTTTTATAAGGTTGGGTTAGGATTTCTCATCTCTAGTGTTTGATAGCTAGATGGTTCTACTTGACTCTCAGAGCCCTAAGAAAAATTGTATGGTACACCATTTTCAAAAAGTGATCTACCTTGATGACAGTATAAATAATAATATAGTGGAGCAAGAAGGAAATAATTCCACCCTCCATCTACATATGTTATCCCTCTTGATATGGAGCTTTTCATTTCATGAATTTGTACCTGAATTATCCTTGTCTATTGGGAATGTGGAAAACACCAAAATTATTCACTTGATTTTGGTGAAAGGTATATTTCCATGAGGGAATTATCTTGATAAACTTTGTGAGCTAGCACCATTTGAGAAGTGTACATTTTGAACTCCAAATGCTCTAGGATTTTCACTAAAAGACAAGAAAAGAATGTTCCATGATCTCCCAAAGGATTCTCAAGACCTCCCTACAGAATCCAAGGTAAAATAATATTTCCTTAAGGTCTTTCCATACCCCTAGGGGGGCAAACTTTATTGGTAAATCTATTTACACCTTGCTACTACTCCAGGGTCAACTTCAAAGAAGCATAGAGCTCAAAAAATGGATTTTTTACCAAAAAATTATGTTAATTTAGGCTTATGGGGTCCAAAACGTGCTAATAGAACCTATATGTGATCTCTATGTATTTCAAGCCTTCTCCATATCCTTGCTTCTAAGTCCATGAAGACTTTGGTTCTCGACTAAGCACAAATTACCCAAGGACTTCACAAAAATGTAACTCATGACTTTTCCTAGGCTATGGAAATCATGAATTGAAAATTCACACAAACTTTGATTTCTTGGGCTTTTAAATTCTCAACGTTATCGATAGAACCTTGAATTTAATGTACTCTAGTTCTTCAAGAAAATACACAAAATGCAATTCATGATTGCTCTAGGCTAGGGCAATTAATTTGGATGAAATGGCTAAGTCTACCATTCAACTATATCTAATAGATAATGTTTACTTTATAGCATTGGACTATGAAAGTGCAGTCTGAGGAGATTTGGAAGAAGTTATGTAACACATGCAAAAGAAACAACACCACATTAAGTGTATCTAATTGAAGTATTTTGAAGGCAATGCACCACACTACGCTCACCTTTTCTAGAGCTCCACGATGATATCCTCGGAGAAGAAAACCGAGCTCCAAGCACTACACATGGTATTCTATATAGACGCTATAGAATACACAAAAAATCACAATACACAAGGAGCACGAACACAAACTTCTTAGGTGTTACAAATGGGTTTGAACTTACAGTTTGTGGCTGACTAGGCCACTATATGTTTTATTAAAGAACATATACAAAGAAGCGTCTGGTGGCCATTTGGACTTTCACATGGACACTCTCAAGAATAATCCGCTCAGTGGCTAAGCAATCTCTAATGAAGTGATACCCCACCTCAATATGTTTGGTCTTTGCATGATAGACCGGATTCTTAGCCAAAGCAATAGCACTCTGACTATCACTGAGCAAACGAGGTACATGTTGAGGTAAACCCATATCACAAGGAAGATGAGAAAGCCACAATACTTCCTTACATGCATCACTTATTGCAACATACTTTGCTTCTATGGTGGAAACAACTATACATTCTTGAAAACGAGATCTCCAAGAGATAGCACCTCCAACAAAATGAAAAATATACCTTGATGTAGACCTGTGATTGTCTACAAAACCAACATAGTCAGAATTTGTGTAACCAATAATGGATGCCTTCCCTCTACCTAAGCATAGACACTTGTCTTTAGTGACACTCAGATATCTCAAAATCATCTTGACTGCTTCCCAATGTTGCTTTCTAGGATTAGACATATATCAGCTCACAACTCCCACTGCAAATGCAATGTCTGGTCTTGTAGCTACCATAGCATACATGAGAATACCAATAGCAGACTAATATGGAATTTTGGTCATGAATTCCTTTTCCTCATCTTAATTGGGGGAATCGTCCTTGCTCAATTTCATATATGTGGGTAAAGGTGTACTCAATGCCTTTCCACCCTGCATATTGAACCTATGAAGTACTTTGGATATGTAATCACTTTGAGACAAGTATATGCATCTTTTACTCCTATCAAGAGTAATGTGCATGCCAAGAATATGTTTGCCATCCCCCAAATCCTTCGTATCAAATGTCTAACTCAACTTCTTTTTGAGAATTGACAATCATAAGAGGACTTCCCAGCCATCAACATATAATCAACATAAAGTATCAAGCATATCAACCTACCATCTGAGCATCCCTTTGTGTAGAGACAATGATCCTTATTGCTTTGAGAATAGCCTTGAGGATTCATAAAAGCATCAAACTTTTGGTACCATTGTCTAGGGGGCTATTTAAATCCATACAAGCTCTTCTTGAGATTACAAACTAGACTTTCCTTGCCAAGAACTAGATAACCCTCTGGTTGTTACATATAGATCTCATCTATAAGATCTCCATGCAAGAAAGCAGTTTTCACATCCATTTGGACTAGCTCTAAGTCCGCCATTGCAACAAATCCAAGCAACATGCACAGGGTCATCTTGACCACTAGAGAAAAGATTTCCTCAAAATCAATACCATGTTGTTGCTTACAACACTTTGCAACAAGTCGTGCTTTATACTTTAGAGAAACACTATCTGATATGAATTTGAGCTTATATACCCATGTAATGGTAAAGCTTTCTTGCCTTTTGGCAAAGGTACTAAATCCCAAGTACCATTCTTGTGAATAGAATCCAACTCACTCTTGATGGCATGCTCCAACTTGACATGATCTTCTATCTGCATAGCCTCTTTGTAGCAAGAAGGCTCACCGACATCTGTTAGCATAACAAAATCTAAACTTGGAACATATTTATCAAGTGGATGTGAGACACATGTAGAGTGTCTCAATGGTTGCTGAACAGGAACATCTGCAGACTGATATGATCGGACATTCTCTTGAACATCCCTCTGTGCAACATTTTTTATGCATACTAACTGGAGGACTAGTATCCTCAAACACCACTGTTCTCACTTCAACCTCGTTAATGGGTTGTTTATGCATCTTAGACTCATTGAAAATGACATCACTACTTCTAATCACTGACCGTGTTTCAAGATCCCATAAGCGATATTCAAATTTTCCTTCTCGACCATATCCAAGAAAAAATGCATTTCTTTAACTTATGGTCCAAGTTTTATCTAAGATTCTTGGGTATATGAACATATGCATCACACCCAAAAACTCGAAGATGATCGTAATATGGTGGCTCCCCTATCCATAAATCTTGTGCCACTTTAAGACCTTTGGTAGTACTAGGTGAAAGGTTAATCACATGAACTACACTCAATACTACTTCTACCCAAAAGCCTTGTGAAAGCTTTGCATGATGCAACATAGAGACTACTCTATCCTGAATAGTTATATTCATCCTTTTAGCTACACCATTCTATACTAGGGTATAAGGAGTTGTAACTCTCTATGAATTCCTCTAGACTGGCAAAAAAGGTTGAATTCATGTGAGGTATACTCACCCCCATTATCTGAACATAAAGCTTTGAGCTTAGTTCCCTTTTTAGTCTCAAACAAAGCAAACCATTTTCTAAAAGTAGGGAATACCTCATCCTTCGATATGATAGGATATACCCAAACTTTTCTAGTAGCATCATCTATGAAAGTGACAAAGTAAAGAGAACCACCTAATGGCCTTGTGGGCATAGGACCACACACATCCATATGAACAAGATCTAAAGGCTGAATTGAAGTGTCAATGTGCGTTTTATGCACATTTCTAGTTTGCTTTCCATATTGACAATGCTCACAAAATGAAAAATCAAAGAAAGATAACACAGGTAAGTACCTAGAATGAGAAAGATTTTCCATTCCACTACGAGATATATGGCCCAAACAACCATGCCAAATACAAGCCATAGGTTATTCAGTAATAGCTAACAAGTGTTATTTCTATGATACAAATAAAGGATAAAGTGAACAAAATTTTCTTCCTTTTGCAATAACCATATTTCCTTTTGATATGCGAAAGGATGGAGCATAGAAGACCACCTTGTAACCAATGCCATCAAGTTGACCAACTGACATCAAACTGCATGATAATTGAGCTACATGGCATACATTATGCATAGTAAATTTTGAACCATCAATGAACTGCACAACCACATCTCCAATCCCCACAACATTACATTGGTAATAGTCACCAAGTCTCACAGTACCAAGAGACTTTGCTGCATAATTAGAGAACCTTTCTCTTTGTGGTGCACATGGAAAGAAGCACCAAAATCTAGTAGCCACATGTGGGAAAGAGAATCAACCATAAAATCCTCAGTTGGCGTAGTACTATCATGTCAACACATCAGCATCATAAGAAATAACATTAATTTCTTCAATCTTCACAGTCAAAGTAGATGGTGAAAGTGAATGTTTAACATGTCCATCAACATTTTGTCCTTTATCTTTAGCATTCTTTAATGCATAACAGTCTTTCTTCATGTCCTTTCTTATGACAATAATGGCATTGGATATCCCTCTTCTTTGATTTACTTCTACTCTTATTCCATTGACCATTCTATTCATTGTTCTTGCTCCTGCCACATTGATGATTCTTTCCTTGGTAAGAATCACAAACAATATATGCATCTCCACTTTGAGTGCCAACCATAGATTTTCTACAAATCTCTTCACTCAAGAGTGCTCCACATATGTCATCATAGACCAGTTTACCACCAGGTGCACTATTGCTAATAGTTGTGCAAAATGTATCCCATGATGATGGCAAGGTGCATAAAAACAAGACTACTTTCATTTCATTATCCATATCCATTTTATGAGCCTCTAATGGGGAGAATATAGCAGCAAACTCATTTAGATGAGCAACAACACTATTTATGTCAATGCATAGCCCAAAAACTAGCCAACAACACCTGCTATTGTCTATCAACTCTGTTGTTTAGGTTCAAAAACCTGCATAAATTTGTACAGGTTGCTCCCACCACAATTGAAAACCTTTCAAAAAACCTGTAATTTTATGAGTGTGGCTGAAAACAAGGCCCCAAAGGTGAATAATTATTTTCAAAGAAGTACAAAGAACACTCTTATTGATGTTCTTGAAACTATGTGAAGAGACCTATGCACAAAAGTACTCCAAAATGGCTCTAAAAATCACCTCAAAAATGCTTTAAAAATAGGCTGCGAAAGCAAAGAATGAAGCTTTGAGGGACGAAAACATGTTCAGGTGATGTTAACCTTAGTCTTTCCCCTTCTTCAAACACCACATGAGTGTGCAAGTCACCATTTAGAAATGCAGTTTTAATGTCCAATTGATGTATATTCCAACCATGATGAGCTGCAAGTGCATAGATGCTACGAATAGTAGTCATTCAGCATGTAGGAGCAAAGGTTTCATCAAAATCAATGCCTCTTTCCTATGCATAACCCTTTGCAACAAGCCTAGCCTTATACCTCTCAACTGTTGCATCAGGCTCACACTTCAGCTTGTATACCCACTTAGTCCCAATGGATTTCTTGCTAGGAGGCAAAGTCGCATAAAGGCTAGGTGCCATTTTTCATGATAGCATCATATTCTGATTGCACTCCAGCCATCCAATTTTTAGATATTTGTGCGTCATCAAACAAAAAAGGCTCATTCTCATCCCAGAGACTAGAGGCAGCCATAGCATAGCAATCTGACACAAAAGAGGCACTATGAGAGCTTGATCGAGTATGATATGATAGAGATGCATCTAATTTGTTGTCAGTCTTCCCTAGTTGTGATTCTATGGACAGTTTCCTAACAAAGATCAAAGACTTGAAGGAAGCTAATGAGGTTATACCAGATAGCTCACTTGTGCAGACTGTTCTAAATGGTCTTCTTGATTCATATCAGAGTTTTGCTTCTACTCTTCGGTTGATGATGAAAGGCAATCCAAATGCCTTGTCATTTGAGGAGTTAGTCTCTGTTCTGTTGCAGGAAGATCAGTCCAGGCAGAACAGGTCCATTATGCATGTTGCAGATCAAGCTTTCCTGGCTAGTCAGAAGGGCAAAGGAAAATGGAGCTCTTCTACTAGTAAGCAAAAATCTGCAAATGTTGCACATTCGAAGAACCAAGACAAAGATGAGAAAAAATAAGAAAAGTAGAAATTGTTTTGTAAGTACTGTAAAGGGAATGATCATATCATAAAGAACTGTCCAAAACTCGCTGCAAAAGAGGCAAAGAAGAAAGAGGCTGGAATGGTTTATGCAGAAGCCTCTACACCAAGAACGGAGTCTGCTTATCTTGTGCAGGAAGAAGAATGGGCGTTTACTACTGTTTGCAGTTTTGACCCATCTTCTCATGAGCAGTGCATGTCTGCAGTAGACTCAGATGTTTGGTACTTTGACAGTGGGGCAACCAAACATATTACCTCACAGCGCAGTTTCTTCTCTTCACTCGAGCCTGCCCCTACAGGGAATACTGTTACATGCGCCAACAACTCCTCTTATCCTGTTATGGGAGTTGGTACAATCATTTTGACTACTGCTTATGGTAGTTCTTTCACTTTGTCAGATGCTTTATTTGTGCCAGGGATCAAGAAGAACCTTTTATCAATTTTTGCATTAGCCAAGATTGGCTTGGTTGTGAAATTTGTTGATGACAGGTGTACAATTCATGATCTATCAAATGGCGATGTGATTATTGCTTCTGGCATTTTATGTCGTGGGCTATATAAGCTCATAGACTATGAAAGATCTGTAAATGATTTGGCATGTGCAGTAAATGATTCTCAGGCTATATCAGATGCAAAGCTTTGGCATGCACGCTTTGGTCATTTGAATTTTGCTAGTTTGCTACGCCTGCAGAAATCTGAAATGGTGTCCTCTTTGCCCAAACTTGAGGCACGTGGAAAACATGTTTGTGAAGCTTGTATTTTGGGCAAAATGCAGCGTTCATCCTTTCCAAAAGATGGTTCAGTTCGGGCTACTCAGAAATTGCAGCTTGTACATAGTGATGACTGTGGTCCTATGCAGACTCCTTCTTTTGGGAATTATCTTTACTTCGTGACTTTCATCGATGATTTTTCTAGGCATGCATGGGTATATCCATTGAAGGCAAAGTCCGAAGTGTTCATGTGCTTCAAACAATTTTTGGTTTTGGCTGAAAATTGGTCAACATGTAAAATGGGCACCCTTCATTGAGATCGAGGAGGGGAATATATGTCTTCTCATTTTAATGCATTTTTGGCTGAACCTGGGATAAAACACCAATGTACAGTGCCGTATACACCTCAACAAAATGGAGTTGCTCAACGAAAGAACAAGTCACTCATGGAGATGGCGAGGTGTATGGTCAAGAGTCAGGCTTTAACACATAGCTTCTAGCTTGAGGTTGTCATGTGTGCAACATATGTACTAAACAAGTGTCCCACTAAAGCGCTGCAATCTATCACTCCATATGAGGCTTCACATGACCGCAAGCCATCTGTTGCTCATCTGCGTGTTTTTGGTTGTTTGGCATATGCATTAGTGCATGAACAACATCGCATAAAGTTGGATGATAAAGTAGTAAAATGTATTTTTGTTGGGTACAGTTCTGAAAGTAAAGGCTATCGTCTATATCATCCACAGACTAAACGCATTTTGGTTAGCCATGATGTTGTTTTTGTGGAAGATGCTATTCAACCATTGCTTTCATGTACTAAGGAGACATCTGTTAGCTCCAAAGACATGTATGATACTTTGCTGCCTCTTTTTACATGGTCCTAATGAGGCAACTTCTCAGCCTTTGCAGGTTTCATGTGATGATGCAGATAATTCCATTTCTGATGCAGATGTACATGATGCACTTATTGATGAGAGAGCTGATATTGAGTAGGCAAGAACTATGCCAAAATGGCTGGTGCAGACCTTGCATGACAGTAAATTAGATGCACCTCTCCCATATCGTACTTGATCAGGCTCTCATAGTGCCTCTTTTGCATCAAATTGCTATGCTATGGCTGCATCTAGTCTCTGTGATGAGAATGAGCTTGTTTCGTTTGATGAAACACAAAATTCAGAAAATTGGATGGCTGCTATGCAATCTGAATATGATGCAATAATGAAAAATGGTACTTGGTCTTTATGTGACTTGCCTCCTGGCAAGAAGGCCATTGGCACTAAGTGGGTATACAAGCTGAAGCGTAAACCTGATGGTACAGTTGACAGGTATAAGGTTAGGCTTGTTGCAAAGGGTTGTGCGTAGGAAAGAGGCATTGATTTTGATGAGACCTTTGCACCTACATGCCATATGACTACTGTTCGGAGCATTTGTGCACTTGCAGCCCATCATGGTTGGAATGTACATCAGTTGGACATTAAAACAACATTTTTGAATGGTGACTTGCATGAAGAAGTGTATGTTTTTCAACCCCGTGGCTTTGTGCAGAAAGGGCATGAAAACCAGGTGTGCAGGTTAAAGAAGGCATTATATGGTTTAAAGCAAGCACCACGTGCTTGGTATGAGAAGATACATGCCTATCTGATTGCACATGGTTTTGAGAACAATCCAACTGAAAGCACATTATATGTTAAGCGTGCTAATGATGTGCTTCTGATCATTGTTGTCTATGTTGACGACATGCTGGTCACTGGTCCTATTGAGAAGCATATTGCTGATTTTAAGGCTGATTTGCATGCCTCATTTGAGATGTCTGATTTGGGGAATTTGCATCACTATTTGGGCATTCAATTTATGTAAGTTGATGGTGGAATGGCTTTGTGTCAAACGAAATATATTGAACACATTATTGCAGCATTTTGGCCTTGAAGATTGTAAGCCTATTGCCACTCCTATGGTGATAGGTTTACGATTGAGTCTTCATGATGCTGGAGATGCATTTGATGTTGTTTTCTATCAGCAGACTGTTGGATGCTTGATTTACTTATGCATTACTCGACCATATATTTAGTTTTCTATCTCACAAATGAGCAGGTTTATGCATTGCCCAGGAATCAAGCATTGGAAGGCGGTTAAGTGCATCTTTCACTACTTGAGTGGTACTCAACTACTTGGGTTGTTTTATCCCAAGGGGGGATTACTACCGCCATATTTGCATGCTTTTTCTGACTCTGATTGGGCTGGTTGCTATGACACTCGTGTTTCCACTAGTGGCTGTCAGGGAGAGGTTCTCTGTTGGGGAGATCAGCTTGGCATATGTGCCCATGCAGGAGAACATTGTAGACCTTTTCACAAAGGCTCTGCCTAGGGAGAAGTTTGAAGTTTTCCGCAAAGTTTTGGGCTTACTTCCTTTGGTGGAGTGATTTCCACATAGCTTGGCACTTCCTTATACATGAGTGCAAGCTACTTGTTCACCGCATCACTCCCAGGGGGGATTTGTTGATATATTTAGGTAGTGATGTGTGTGAACACTCTAGGACCGTCGGGGCACTTTTTTCCCTCTTTAGGAGGTTTTTTTTCTCCCGGATTGTATATACACCTATTGCACTAATGGGCTACTTATCTTTGTACATTCTCTAGTAATACATTCAGTCTTGTGTGTTGTGCTCCAAGCTTCTTCTTCTTCCTTGTGTTGTTCGCTTGCTTCCGTAGATGTCTAACTCCAACACACATATCCAATGTACTTAACATGTTCAATATGTAGGGTGGACATTGAGCACACCTTACCTAGATACGTGAAACTCAACAAGGATGATTTCCCCAAATCACATGGGGAAAAGAAATTCATGACCAGAATTCTTTGATTGAAGAGGTGAACAAGAAAGATGACAACCATCCTCCCTAGATAGGACCATATGGCTCATGAGATTGTTATTAGATAATTCATAACTTGAAACATGTTTGGTATGGAAAACATATGCCTACTTATCAACACACAAATTTCACAAAAGCTCAACTCAAATAACTTTCTATGTAAAACATATAGACAACATACTTCCGATCATTGTTTATTTAAATTGAACGCATGCTTCTCATTGACCTTATGAGACACATTTTTTTGAGTTTAAGGTGATGCATGTCTTTCATGAAATATCAATTTGAGGTTTTTCATTAATTATTTGAGAATTCAATTTTTGCAAGTTGATGGGAACATCTCCTCGTGTAAAGAAGTACATAAAACATTGCTGTAGCTTTTCAACCTCGGTCATTATAAACCCATTAAAAATCCCATGAATACATGTTTATGAAAAAATATTCATGATGTTACCAATTCATTTGATGTTGTACATTGTCAACAATGCTTAATTTATGTAGATAAATATTGACATTTAGTCTTATTGTGCTCCTATTCGAATCTCTCCTAGAATATTCATTATATTTTCCATGTGAAAAAATTAAAAGAGATCCCTATTTCTAAATATATTTGACTTCATGGTTACCAAATTATTTTGCTGCATGGAATGTGTTTTTGTGTGTTCAAAAAGAAGATGAAGGACAAATAAAGAGGTGGTCTTAATAGTTGTTTCAAAATTTTTCCTCTAGTTACACATACAAGGTGTGCTTGGGATGAATTGTACACATATCATCACATATTCTGTATGCTATTTCTTCTTTAATAGAGTTCTAAAGCCTTTCTAGAGCAACATTTACCTCTTTATAAAAAGGTTTGTTGTTAGAAGATCTTTCATTCTTTAAGAAAGAGACATATTTTCATCTATCTTTGAACTAGGTTTGAGAATGAAGAAAGAGAAGAAGTATCCCAAGTTTAAATAGATGTATCAATCTTCCCTGTCTTGCTTGCACCTCTCGATGAAAATTCAACCACATCATAGGGAGACTCTTTTTTGTCTCAAGTTTGATGTGGACAGTAAACTTCTTATACAAATCATAACTTCTTCCTTTTTTTTAAAGTTCTCCCCACATCATATTTATCAAGTGGTTGGTATGTTTCTAGCAACCCCATTTCTATTATGTTGCATCATGCATTTTTGCAATATCTTTTTCTTATATGATAAATGAGGTTCAGAGGAGTTAACATCGAGAAATGTAAGAAAATGCAGATAAAGTTGGCTCGTTTTCTAAGTTTCGTTTGGCAAATGTATGTTCAAAGAAGTTGTACTTTGCCATGCATATTTATAATCGCCTAATGAAGAAATCCTTCGTCTTCATAACGTAAGCCCATTTTCTTGGAGCATCTACTAAATGACCTTTGAAGCTCTGTATCTATGCGGAATGATTTACGGCCCTCCAAACTCCACATGTCCACTCCTTGGAGCATCTATTGAGTAGCTTTTGAAGCTCTTTCTCCATGAAATATGATTTATGGTCCTCCAAAGTCCACATGTCCCCTTAGGAAGCCCCTAAGGTAAAATTCTTTTTGTGGGCCTTTATAAAGAAGCTTTACATTGCTATCACATGTTTACACTTGTGAGGCAAAGAAGCGTTCCCTTGTCTCCATGATAAAAGGCCAACAATCTCGAGCATCTACAAAAGTGACCTCTAAAGTCCCTTTCTCCATGCAATATGCGTCATCTCCTTTCCACATGGATTCTCCGCAAGGCAAAGCCTCAGTATAATGCCATACTCTCTTTGAACCTTAAAAATCCAAATAAGAGTTTCATTGTATTTTTGGTATAAATCTAAACAAACAATCCATGGAGGGTGTGCAGTGTAGTGGTAAACACCTTTTGGAGTAAAGGCCTAGGGTTCAAATCCATAGATCAATACGATGCAAATTCCTAAAAAATGAAGGATAAAGGAAAGATACGCAGATGAATTCATCTGAGTGGACGTGCTATGGTGATTAACACATTCCTTCTCTCTTCGATGCTTTACTTTCTTTCTTGCTAGAGACCAAAAGACCAAGAGATCTTCAAACTGGAGAGAATTTGCAGGAACTTCCTCTGGATGGGTGACCCTAGTAGAAGGGGTATCCCCCAAATTAAATGGACTACTTGCATTAACCAAAAGGATCAAGGTGGTTTGGGCATTCTAGACATCGAAGGAATGGCCAATAAGTTAGTGGCAAAATGGCTAATTAAAGCATGGAGCAATAGTGATGTCTCTTCGACCAAGCTTATTTTTAGAAACACGAGTGCTCTTAAGCTTGTGGGCCTCCCAAGGTGGAAGGGTCTCGACCTTCTCACCGTATTGTTCTCCCCTTTTTCGGTGACTCCCAAAGGCTGAAGCTTGGTTTGTTCTCTATGGAAGCCTCCAAACGGGCAGCCAATATTAGAAAGAATGATTCAATTTGGTTCCCTATTAAGGGCATCAGAAGTGTGGAGTCTTGGAGCCTCCAAAAAGCTAGGAAGCTTTGGAAGAAAGTCTTCGTGGAAACACCTCTAGAACCAAGAAACTTTTGTCAGTGGATGAGATTCGAGGACATTGATCTGACCAAAAGAGTGGACTATGAAGAATGTCATCTATGCAGAGAAGATTCAATGCTTGGGAATGCTCGAGGACTCGTCTCATTGGTGAGAACTCTTCTCACCCTGAGGGTATGAGATGGCACAATGGCAATAGTCTTGAGAAAATTCCGAAATTGAAGAAGGATGTGGAATTTAATGTCATTCTCAATAGAAAGCGGTGTCTAGATTGGTTAATCTCGTGGTGGGACTTTAAGTTCCAATTCCTTTGGCACCCCCTCATCAAGATAAAAAATTCTTTGCTTATGTGGCCAATCCTACACCGTGGAATCTGGACCGATGTAAAAGCTAACAAAATTTGTAGGGTTACTACCCCCATGGTGCAAATGGTGTATTGGCATGGAAGACTTGGGAAACCTCTTCTATTCGTGCCCCAAATCAATATTGGTCTAGCAGGCCCTTGAGAGAATCATGCTGTTACTGTGACGAATCAATTGGAAGCAAGCTTGTTAGGTGAAGTAATCGGATGTTCATCAGCACTGTGGAATGCTGTAAGAGGGGAGACTCTAAGGAAAATATGGAAAGAGAGCTGTGCAACCAAGTTTGGAAGCCCTCCTAAAGAATGGTCGATCGAAAAATCTCTTTTCCTTTTAGGCAAAAGAATTTCCAATCGTAAGAAGCCCAACCCCTTTAAAAATCAGAGTGTTCTTCCTAGAGAGCAACAAGATCAAAACTCAAGTGATCCCCACATGAGGGAGACGAGAGAGTTATCAATCTTTTTTGTAAAATTCTCTAATAATCTATAAGCAACCTCTACTTTGTGAAATACGGAGGTCCCATGAGTATTAAGCCTTGTACAAGTGTAATTTCTATTAATTAAAGTTTGGAAGAATAGGCTATGCCAAACTTTCTTAAAAAAAGCTTTCAAAAAAAATAAAAAAGATCGTTAAAGAATGATGATTGAGTGGTTAATGTGTTGGATTCTTTGTTATAGATTTACACGTTGAGTCCTCTTTCGAGACATCAAGTTTTTTTTTTTTATTTTTTTAAATGGAGATTCGGCTGAGGCCTACTCCCCCGGGTTTTAACTTTGAAATTACAACTGTACAAAGAAGCACATAGTACCCATAGGACTCCCCTTATCCCATAAGAACAGGGGTTTACAAGGGTGGGTTAAACGGCGGTCACAACTACTACGGGGTTGGACAAACGGTGGCACATCAACCATATGCAACATCTTTCCAAGATACACATGTCCCTTACATGTTGCTGCCAGGGGTTGAACCCTCATCCCCCCTCAAGAGGCGAGAGGCCCAACCACCAAGACAACAACCTGGGACAAATTTCTAGACATCGACTTGCTTGAAAGGGTCTGGGCATTTAAATATTGATGTCTTCATTTACAAAAAAAAGCCGTCTTGAAGATCAACAAGTTACGTGAATCAAGCATAAAAAACACGAAAAAAGACGTGTGTTGCCCACATCTTCGTGATAATTTTTCCACCTAAGAGAGGCTTTAACATCAAACCCTAAAAAAATTGAGTATTGAACGTTGAACCATTCATCCAACAACTCAATTAACCACCCATTTCCTCTATCGCACCCAAAATGATAAACAACCTTTTGCACAAAAAAAACTTTGAACCAAATAATGAAAACACGATACATGAAGAAGAAGAGAATGACAAAGTGAGATCATCAACTCATCATCATAAGTTCCAACTCTTCCCCACAATGTTCAATAATACACTCACTTCTGCGTGATGTGGCGGCTCAATAGTTCTACTTGCAAATTGCAATTTTGTTTTTTCATGGCGTCAACTCAGGTCTGATCAGACCCAGATTTTACTCGGGGAAAAGAAAAATCACACAGACAGTTTCGAAATGGGAACTTGGAAGTTTGTGGCCTGACTCCTGTGTATGTACGAACATTTAAAAAAAAAATATATATTTATTTTTTAAGGAAGTTCGGCCTTAGCCTATTCTCCCGGACTTTAATTTATGTACGAACATTCCTCCTGGCGGAAAAACAAGAATATTTACATATTTTACTTTCTGTGTGGAAATCGACATCTCTGTGCGAAAACACGAAACAGTTGTCCTGTTTTCGACGTTGCATTTAATCGGTGAGATGAATTATTTTCGTGAACTCTGTCCAACTTTAATGATTCCCCATTCCCAATTCATGCTTTAAGGCACGGCTTTTGATCTGAAGCTATGAAGAGAACAGCGAAAAAGGCCTCGGCCCTCGAATCTTATCTGAGATGAAGACATAAATCCGTAACAGCAAGAATGGAGGGGGGCTAAGAGGAATGGCACTGGCGGGGGATTAGTGGAGTTGCTCACACACACACACACAGATGGAAACGGAGAGGAGCTGGGCAGACCTACCCCATGAGACGCTGGTGGAAATCTTGAAGAGGGTGGGCTTCGAGGAGCTGTATATGGCGGTCCCTCTGGTCTGTAAAGCATGGCGTACTGCTTCGCTGGATCGAGCGTGCTGGCAGCGAGTGAATATGGAGTCCTGCTTCTGCAACCGCACCGAGAGCTCTGCGTGGTGGCAGCCCGTCTTTGAAGGCAAGGTGGATTATATGCTTAAGCTCTCTGTCAATCGCAGTGCAGGCTCGCTTCTCGAACTCTCTACAAGGCACTGCTCCAGTTCGGCTCTCATTTACCTCGTTTCACGGTAAGCAGATCCTTCGCCTATTAATCGTCTGTATAGTAGCATAATTTTTCTGCCTTAGGTTAAATTGGGTTAAGACTTACAAGCCACATACCCTTGTACCGAGAGCATGCATTCGCAGAGATACTCTTCTGCATAGATAGTGCTCATTCTTGGCCTGGAAAAGGCTTCTTCTTCTTCTCTCCCCCTTTCTCTCTTCTTCTTTCGTTGACACCGGGAACGAGACTTTTATACAGTTATGTGAATGCTTTTGTACATATATTATCGACTTAGTACTGCGCATTTGCTTTCTCCCACGATGTAGATACTTTACTCTCTTTGTCTCCTCTCCCCCGCTAGTAATGCGTCTTTACTTTCTTCTTCTCCTCTCCCCCCACTCTCTCTTCTTCTTCAATTGACAAACGAACTTGACTGATACATAGTCATGTAAGTGCTTCCGTACATTTGCTGTCGACTTAGTAACGTGCCTTTACTTTCTCTCAGGAAATTTAAATATGCTGTGCAAGCTTTTGAAATACTTTGCAACCTGAAAGTGCTTCAGAATATATTATTATCTTTTAGTAAGGTTTATATTTTGCTTAAGTTCTATTTGTGGGGTTGCTAGCACAATATGTCAACTGTAAGATTGAGACGTTTTACTGGCTCAAGTATAAAGTGGGAAAATTTTCAGTAGAATTTGATCGTTTCCATGCTTCTTCAAGATTCAAGTCCTGAGTAGCCCTTGAGGCTTCGTTTCGAGTAGAGATTCGTGTGGATTGTTGCCTTTTGAAGAAGGAAGGACCTCTCCTTGAAAGTTGTATGTGATCTATACATTTTGATGTTAGCTCTATTGAGAGACATTTCATGATACTTTTTGAGTTAGTGAATCCATGTATGTTCTTTAGTACTTTGTACTTTTTAGACTTCCTTTTAGACTTCCTTTTTAAAGATAATGTATGGTCCAACTTCTTCCAATTTTTATGAAATTACACATCACTACAAGGCCTTGAGGCTTAGAATAAGAGTCTCATACATGGAAGTTGTGAATTAACATTTTAGCATTAATGGGATGGCAATGTGGTAGGATTTTGAGGGAGATATTAATTTTTCACCCATGAGGAGTGTACTTGTACAAATAACATTGTAGATTGTATTTGAACAACGGATTTTGGTGATGTTAAGGGACGAAAGCAAGGTATTGGATTTATCAATTCTTGATCTACCCTATTGTATATGAATGGGGTTTTAGAATAATTAAGTACCATCGGGTTCAACCTTGTGCCAAGCAAATAATGACATGTCAAAAAGGAATTTCTCTTATTCATTTCTATTGCTTGTTTATTAACTAAGAACTTGGGTCACGAGTGCAAGGGAATATCATTGTTAATCTTCAAAGCATTGACTCCAACAATATGAAGACGTTAATGATGACCAAACCATTCAACATCAATTTCAAATCAAATTGTCAAGGTACGATGCTTATTATTTCACTATATTGTAGTACTTCTTCAATGTGGAACTAACTCACCATTGTGAGTTGTTTGGAGTTATCCTCACTAGTCTTATGATACATGTGCCAATTGGACTCGCATCGTTCTCTATGAGGTGAACTCGCCATTAGTGTCCATCATAAAGGTACAATGTACATTGCCACAAACCCTCCTAGAGTGATGTACTAACTCAACTCACCATTGCAAATTTTTGGAGTCAACATTGTCAAACATTGCCCATCTTATGAAAGTAGACTTTTGTGGAGAGGATGATGACTTCCATCATTTTTCCATCCCCCTTTTGCATATCAATTATTTCAAGTAGAGAAGATAGAGCTTATATTGAAGTCACTGTATTTGCAAATGAAAAGCATTTGGGTACAATCGTGGCATGAAAGGAAAATCTCTTAAGTATTTTCATCCATGACCCATTTTTTACCCATTCATGAAAACTCAAAACTTCATTAGATATTCACTTGCAACTTCCTCTAGAATCTTTGGCTTTTCAATCCTTATGTGCCAATATATGCACACGGTCAAGATTTTCATCCAATTCTTCCAGTTTCAAGTTGTTCCTTCACCATTGATGGATAGACAATGAGGACAAATTACACTATGGAGGACATGCTTCCAATGTGTGTAACTTGTAGCCCATTTGATTAAGAGTGTTACCTTTCTTCGATTGAGTTCGCTTATAACAATACTAAGCATTTTGCTATCGAGTATAGCCCATTGATGCTTATGTACGATTATGAGACTAGACCATTGATTGCCACAAGTCTTAGGGAGGTGCAATTTTTCACCTCTATAACTAGTTTTCTGCAAGATGCAAGAAATGTTGTAGATTGCAAGGGAAAGCATAAAGATGGCACAAGATCGAGGTCTAGAGTCTTTGACATTCAATCCTTATGTGCCATTATGTGCCAATATATAGCACATAAGGATCGATGCTTGCAACTTCCCCTAAAGTCTTTGAGCTTTTCAATCCTTATTTGCCAATATATGCACAAGGTAAAAATTTTTCATCCAATTCTTCCACTTTCAAGTTGTTCCTTCACCATCAATAGATAGACAATAAGGATAAATTACACTATGGCGGACATGCTTCGAGCGTATGTATGTCATAGCGAGAGTTTGATTAGGAGTGTTACCTTTCTTTGGTTGAGTTTGCTTATATCAATACTAGACATTTTGCTATCGAGTATAGCCCGTTTATGCCAAGTTACGATTATGAGACTAGACCACCAATCTCCATAAGTCTTGTCATGGACAAAGGAAATAATCCTGAGCCTTAGATTCCATGTGAATCTTATATCTCATGATTGGTTCAAAATCAGGAGAAACCAATGCTTCCATTGCGTTCGGAACGTGCCAAAACCCTAAGATCGATTGTCTATTTGCTAAATTTTGACATTTTGAGGTCCTGATCGATTTGTTGACATCATTGATGACATCATGAACTCGCAACTTCCCTTGGGAACCGCCCTTGAAAACCTATATAAAGAGGGGTTGGCCACATTCATAATAAGTCTTGCCAATACCAGTCTTGGGAGCTCAAGGAGTCATGATCGCCAAGTAAGTACTCTCCAGTTCCAGTTCTTGTCTTGTTCCTTTTCCAGTCTTGTCTAGTCTAGTTCTTAGACATCCTCTCTTGTCCTCTTGTAATTTCGTAGTATGAGATCTTGTTGAGTTCTTTCTTGTATCTAGTTCATCTCCTAGAAGGGAGTTCTTGTAATCCAGATATCTTGTCTCATACCTACGATCCCGGGTTGTGGGATCTCCTGTATCATCTCTAGTCCAGTTTTCCATACCTATTGGTCCCGGGTTGTGGGACATCTTGTATTGGCTATATCTTCTTCTATTATTTTCCCTACGTGGGTGTTCTTGTAATCATAAGTGTATTTCCGAAATCTTGTCTAGTGAAGTCAGAGAGCACAATCTAGTGCTCCCTTGACATTTTGGCAAGACTATCTTCATCAAGAATACGCAACATGGATTCCCTATGCAAGGAGATCCAATCTACCATAAAGGACTTGATTGAACATGTCCAAGAGATGAAAAGACGGCTACGACAAGATGATCGAGCAGTTTCAAGCTATGCCTTGAATATCAAGATGTTTCATGGAACTAAATACCAAGAAGACTTCATGGTTAATCAGTTTCGAAGTGGCCTCAATCATGGAGTCAAATATCTCTTGCTATCCATGCCTCAAGCAAATACCTTAGAGGATGTTATCAATCAGATAATTCAATGTGAGAATCAATTATTCAAAGAAAGCCAAGTCCAAGAGCTAGAAGTGTTGAATAATCAAGACATTGTTCCTCAAGAATCGGAATCAAGAACTTTTGAAGGCCCAGAAGTCATTAGAAATGATATAGAGTATACATGTTATGAAGATATCAAGAAGGTAAAGGATAAGGAGGAGTTCATGTTCAATCAAGGAGGTGTGCTTACTCTACGATCTCCATCAAAGATATTGGAAACACCACAACATTCCTCTAAAAGCTCAAAGGATGTATCGCATGAAGAACCCAAGGAAGCTCAAGAGACACCCATTCCTTCAGCACCTATCAAGATTGAGGATCATGAAGAATTCGAGGTTGTGCATGTATTAGATTCAAGGATCTCTCGAGGAAGATTCGAATGCCTTATTCATTGGAAAGCATATGAGACCAATGATCGTACTATGGAACTTATAGAAAATCTTTTGAGAGCACCAATCAAGGTTCGAGAATTCCATAAGAGAAATCCAATGAAGCCGAGACCCGATAACATGACCGCTGCTCGTGGAAATCGTCGCTTGAGGGGGAGGTGATGTCATGGACAAAGGAAACCATCCTTAACCTTAGATTCCATGTGAATCCTATATCTCATGATTGGTTCAGAATCAAGAGAAACCAATGCTTCCATTGCGTCTGGAACATGCCAAAACCCTAAGATCGACCGTATATTTGCTAAATTTTGACATTCTGAGGTCCTGATCGATTTGCTTATATCATTGATGACATCATCAATTTCCCTTGGGAACCCCCCTTGAAAACCTATATAAAGAGGGGTTGGCCACATTCATAATCAGTCTTGCCAATACTAGTCTTGGGAGCTCAAGGAGTCATGACCGCCAAGTAAGTACTCTCCAGTTCCAGTTCTTGTCTTATTCCTTTTCCAGTCTTGTCTAGTCTAGTTCTTGGACATCCTCTCTTGTCCTCTTGTAATTTCGTAGTATGAGATCTTGTCGAGTTCTTTCTTGTATCTAGTTCATCTCCCAGAAGGGAGTTCTTATAGTCCAGATATCTTGTCTCATACCTATGATCCCGGGTTGTGGGATCTCTTGCATCATCTCTAGTCCAGTTTTCCATACCTATTGGTCCTCGGTTGTGGGACGTCTTGTATTGGCTACATCTTCTTGTATTATTTTCCCTGCGTGGGTGTTCTTGTAATCATGTGTATTTCCGAAATCTTGTCTAGTGAAGTCAGAGAGCACAATCTAGTGCTCCCCTGACAAGTTAGGGAGGTGGAATTATCCACCTATACAATTGGTTTTTTGCAAGATATGCAGAAATGTTGTACATTGCAAGGGAAAGCATAAAGAACATGCTATCTTTTATGCAAATAGGCATCAAAGACCTCTTGACTTTTAGGTGGGTGTACCTTAGGGTGCCATGGGATTTTGGGATAATGCAAATCGAAGGGTGTGTGAAGTCATCTTCGAGTTATTGTTGACCTTTTAGATCATTAGGAAGGTAACTCAAGTGTCTTATGAGCTCGACTTGCCTTGAGAGGCAACAATTCATCTTGTCTTCCATGTTAATCTCTTGAAAGAGTGACTTGGGAAGGATGAATCGGTGGTCCCTTGAGAGGAGGTTAGGGCTTTGGAGGGGACTACTCATTATATTCCAATGGAACCCAAGTTGGTCCTTGATTTGAGGATTAAATGTCTCATAGGGTTTCTTATCTTGAGCACTTCATCAAGTGGAAGCACATGCCAAAGTCCATGGCAACTTGGGAGCTTGTCAGGTCATTGAAGAGTCATTTCCCCGGTTTTATGATCAAGGATATTGTTGAGGACAACAATCAGGAAGGGGGGGAAGGGGGGGTGTTACATCTCCAACCTCATTAGACATCATGATGGGTGCCCATTGTTATTTATGAGCATGTGTCGTTCTCATGTGAGTTGGGACAATTGGGTAAGAGTCTTATAAATAGGACTCTTTGGCCTCACTTGGGGCATTCACGTGAGTTGTATGCCTAAAGCCATCCACACCTATACGGTGTGGGCATGGTAGTATGGCCCGTGGGACATGGGGCCCTTGTTGTGGTGGATGCAGTGTATGGCTACAGGCTTCTAGGCTCGAAGGCGGGTTGCTATGGACCTTATGGTGGGGAGGTAAGTTGGATGTTTGACTCCTTTTTTGCGTGAATATGTCTCATGTCATGTTTTGTGCTTTAAGGTCTATCTTAGAGGAATCTAACAACCTTGCTTCCAATGGTTGTATTGTGCTTACCTTCATTTGCTTTCCCTCATGCCATTAACCATGCTAGAGGTCTAGTCCATCTGTCCTACCAACTACACTTATCCTCCCATAGTGTATGCCTCTCCCATAGCGGAGAGGAAGAACCCTTTGAGAGAGAGCCCATGAATGTTCAAAGGTACTTTATCTTCTGATATGGTGCTTAAAACAGAAGCTCGTTGAGAAGTCGAGAGCTAAAATAGGCTATTCATGGCTTTGTAATGATTGAGATTATAGGTGTGCAAGTGGTGGAGGTTAGATAATACCAATAAGAACTGTCTTGCTTGTGCAAGGTGAAGCCTACATACAATACTTTATAGATTGGTAGAGATCCCTTCTCTTTACTAGAAACCCCATCATCAAAAGGGAACCCTAAAAAGGGAACTCTTTTGCCTCCTCTATTTCCTAGGCATGTCCACTAAATAATAGTTGCCTCTACAAAAAAATTAGAAACTTTTCCACTCAAGAACCTCTTCTAAATCTAGTAACCACCTCTAAATGGTTAATTGACACTTCCACTTGCTTGTGGGAACTATTTGCATAAATAGGGAGTGTTTGACCTTCTATGAAGTGGCACTCTTCTTCCTTTGTACCTAGATGTACTAGGCCTAGATCCCCCAAAATCTATCTTTTTTCTTGGGAAAGTTCCACTATGCATGATTGGTCGATAAACACTTAAACATAGGTTATCATTTGTGTCATTTCAAGTTCTTATGTGCCTAGCCTAGTCTTAGCCCACTTAACATCATGTTTTTCTGATCGTTAATTTGTTTTGAGTGACTATTTTCTATTTGGACTATGTGATGGCAGTGGAAATTAAACACAATCCAAGGGCAAATTTCCCATCTCTTTTAGAATCATCCCCCATTTGTCTTCTCTCATTTGAGAAAAAAAACTCATCTTTCAAGATTTGATATTCTGGTATGTTGCCCATTAAATTGGTGCAAATCTTATCATGTTTGCAAAAAGTTATAAGTTGCACATGATTCAAATCATCCTCATGAACAAGGTTTCATTCAGGCCTTTCAAGAGAGGTGACTTCCTTGGATTCTTTGTAGTTTCTATATAATGTTGGGAATAAAGAACCCAAAGAACCTCTTGTTTTATGAATTACCCTTTTGTTTGATAGCTTTCTTTAAGAGCTGCACGTACCTATTTTTGCTTGATTTTTTGTCCTAGGAATTTTAATTCTTTTATGACCTTTTGGTAGCCGGAGACCTAAAAGGTCAGCTAAAATAAGTTTTTCGTCCTCTCATCTTATATCAAGAGGACATTCTACAAAAGTTCAATATGCAATTCTCTCCTCTCTCTCTCTCTCACTTCTGCACACGATTCTCTCTCCTTCAATGCCTCCCTTCTTGCTTGGTTTGTAGAGTACCTATGGACATCAACCTAAAGTTCTCTCTTAGTTGGTATCTGAGCCTTGACCTAGACCTTCACTTCAGATTTGGTGGTCATGCTACAAATATTAGAATGAACAAGATCAAGCACATTAGACTTATGAGAGACACTAGAGTAGTAGGAATTTTTTACTTGCTTACCGTATTGACATTCGGTACATCAAGCTTGTCAAGATTACATAATTTGTCAAGGCCCTTTTAGCTCATGTGGCCAAGCTTTTTATGCCATAATTCCATGTGAAAATTAATCTTAGCGAAAGCAATAAACTTGCCTAGCAAGGCTTTCCCATGCAAGCAGTAAAGTGTACCTTTCTTAGTACTTTTGACAGTCATCCTTGAGCCTTTTATGAGCTTCCATGATCCCTTCTCAAAGAGGGTACTATATCCATGTGTATCCATCTTCCCAACAAAAAGTAAGCTTCTCTTGATACCAAGTACAAATCTCACATCATGCAAAACCAGCCCATTAGTGCCATCCACAGAAATATGCATTGTACCAATTCAATGGAACATGCTTGATTGTTCCCAAGGTATACATGGCCATGGTCTCTTGCATGAAATGTAGAGAAAGTTGAAACACTCATTGATAGGCATCACATGAAATGATGCACCTGAATCAAGAATCCAAATCCGAGATAATGCATTATTTACCATAAGCAAGGCATCAATTAGATCACTCTTGGTGATTTTCATATTCTTTGCATGAATAATATGAGGAGCATCATGTACACATGCATCATTTGCTCTTACAATAGCATGTAAGATGTCTTGCACATCTAATAACTCTTATAGCACACCTCACACTATTATTGATTTTTGTCTATGTATATACAGAAGGATCCACTTGCCTAAGTAATATATCTATCATTATTTACTCAAGAATACAATAAATTTTATTTATATGTAGTTAACTAATTGTGTTGAATTATTAATTTTTATGGATTACAAGAATATAACAACAAAGTGGAGATCATTAGAAAGATAAAAGAGGGACAAAGAGTTTTAGAATTTTGGAAAGAGATTACTCCAATATCTATGGTTTACTATATGTATTTGTAAAAACTGTATCTACTTAAGTACTTAAGAAATTTTATCTATCTTTTAATGGATTTTATTAAGTTATCAATCTTTATTGAGTGCAAGAAGACAATAACAATATTAATAAAAATCGCTAATATCTTGATAAAAATCATTCCCTAAAATTAAAATCATAAGAGAGATTTAAAAGATTTTTATTTTCAAAAAATTGTGGGACTTTTTCAACCATGGTGACACATGCATAGAGTTTCTTAAAGGTTTAATCCTTAGATTTTAGCAAATAAACCCACATCTTTTTTGGAGTAGGCATCGAAAGAAGAAACAAAGTAAAGAGCACCTCCCATAGCATTGTTGCACATGTTACAAACTTCAAAGTGAACAAGATCAAGTGCATTAAACTTACGAGAAACACTAGAGTAGTTGAATTCTTTACTTGCTTATATCATCTTGACATTCATTACAAAAGTCAAGTTTTGTGCCTTCAACATCAAATTTGTCAAGATTGCATAATTTGTCAAGCCCTTTTGTCTCATGTGGCCAAGTTATTTATGCCATAACTCCATGTGAGAGTTAATCTCAGCCAAAGCAATAAACTTACCCAACAAGACTTTCCCATGTGAACCTTTCTTATTGCCTTTTACAATTACAATCTTGAGCCTTTTATGAGCTTTTACGATCCTTTTCAAAGAGGATACTATATCCATGCATATCGATCTTTGAATTAGTGCTATCCATAGTACCTTTCTGGGCCCCCGAAACGGAATGGGCACTATGCATTGAACCAATACCTTCAATGGAACATGCATGATTGTTCCCAAGATATACATTTGCCATGGTTTCTTGCATGAAATGTAGAGAAACATTCCTTGATAGGAGTCATATGAACTGATGCACCTGAATCCTCAATCTAGGTATGAATAATGCATCGTTTATAGTAAGCAAGGCATCAATTAGATCACCCTTGGTGATTTGCATATGTTGTGCATGGATAATATGAGAACATCATATATGCATGCATTGTTTGCCATCTTAGTAGCACATAAGATGGTCTCCACATTCGATAACTCTCCAATGACCATACTAGAAGCCATTTTGGACTTTTCCTTATCCTTAGAGCTATCGTGTGCATTTGAATTGGTTTCTTTCTTCTTCTTGTCGCTTGTTGTCTTGTTTTTTTCATAACTCTGCATTGTAGTACGCACACTTTGGTCTTTTGTGACCTTTTCTACCACATTGGTAAAAAGCCACATTTTCTTGCCTTTGCTTTTGCTCTAGTTTTTTTGCATGCTTCCTCCTTTCTTTTCTGTCTTGCCTCTTACCATGTTGCTTGAACTACATCCCTTTCCACTAGCTTTCCTCTTGATCCTCGTTGAGGATATAACCCTTTACACCATCAAATCTGAGATTGGTGTTGTTGGCCATGATACAACAAGCAATTCACAATATTGAGACAATGTCAACAACAAAAAAATCACCTTCGGTTTATCATCAAAAGTTGATAGACTTGAATCTTAGAGTTGAGAGAGGGTATCTTTGAACAATGATAAGTGTTTAATTACATTTTAGATTCATTAAGCTGCATATTAGTGAGCTTTCTCATTGGGTGAATCTGGTTCGAAGGAGTAGTGTTTTCATAGAGAGCTTTTAGTCTTTTGCACACTCCATTAGTAGTTGCTAGCCCCTTCAAATTCACCAAAAACTCATCACATACGACCATTTTAATGTATGTGACGACTTTCTTGCTGAAATAGCTCCAAGATGTATCGTCATTCCTTCCGGTTTAGTTTGTGCAAGAGTTTCTTTGCATCCTTTTAAGAAAAGAATGCTTTGCATTTTTTCTCTATAGTCTATACATGTCAAAACCACTTCCTTCAAACCTTCAGTTTTGCCTTTGCATCTATTGGGTGCCAAAGAGAAGGAATAGACCAAAAATGGTCAAAAAATGCATACCTCCAAATTTTTGCAAAAAATTTTAGAACTTAATTTCTCTCAAAATTACAAGATTTTCTTGTTGTTTTGATGAGAAAAGGCATACATAAAGCAAGGGGCATACATAAAGCAAGGAGAATACTCTAAGGAGCTTATAATTGCAAAAGCCCCAATTTATATCAGCAAAATGACTTGAAATTGGACATTTTCAGTTCAAAAGGACCTCGTGTAATTTAATTTCCAGCCAATAAGATATCGCACATATTTTACATTCACTCCCACCCAAAATGAAAGTATTCAGCTTAAAGAAATTAAAGTTCTTCTTGACAAATTTCCCAAGAAGCTTGAGAAATTGTTGCACCTTTGGGATATACTGAAGTGCCTTCCAAACGAAGCGCTTTCGTCACAGAAAGTGAAGGTTTTTTTTGTGATAAAAATCTTTAAAATGGCACAAAATTCCTTATAAGCTGAAGTAAAAAAGCACTTTGAAGCAACATCATC
The DNA here is from genome assembly GCA_020310875.1 of Ceratopteris richardii. Classification (NCBI taxonomy): domain Eukaryota; kingdom Viridiplantae; phylum Streptophyta; class Polypodiopsida; order Polypodiales; family Pteridaceae; genus Ceratopteris; species Ceratopteris richardii. The sequence goes on from CM035414.1 coordinate 157,164,768, forward strand.
ATGATGGAACAGCTCATGACTCGTATACCCATCAAAAGAGGTCATGGAGAGCTACATGATGGTGTGCTTGATTGTTTCGAATACTAAGGGGGTGGGTTGTTGCTTGAGGAGAGAGAACGCAAAGAGAAAGTTCAATGTGCAAAAAAATGAAAAGAAAATGAAAAAGAAGAACTTACAATGTCTTTAAAAGACCTTATTGAAATGTAATACAGGACCTTAGTTTTATTAAAATGAAGACTTTGGTCACTTGACCAAATGTGAATAGGCCAAAGTGATCATAATTCGTTTAAGAACATATAAATGCCTATATCTCCTCAATTAGGGAGTTCGATAATTTAATTGAAATATATATGGAAAATTCTCGAAGAGATACATTACTTGGAAAGGTAAAACATATATGAAAGGAGAGTCCTTGGGGCCTTTATCCCTAACGTGCAAAAGACTAGGCACTTGCACAAAAGAATGAGGAGAGAGGAAGGTTGTGCAAAAAACTTCCATGCCATTAGAGTAGATATGCATGAATTTTAGAGGAGCCCACATTAGATTTTGAGTTTGGGTCTTGTTGTTTTGCTAAAGTTTGCCTTTGGTCACTTTGGCCAAAATTTTGATTTGAAAGGACCAAAGTGACCCAAAGGCATCTAAAACAATGTAAATGCCTAAAATTTGGCTATTTGTGGCTATAAAAATATGCAACGGACGTATGTGTGGGAAGCTTTAGAGAGAACTTTAGGATAGAAAGGGAAAAATGCATGTATGATGGGGTTTTGAGGTCAATCTCTAACAAGTAAAAAGTCTCAATATGTGAATATATACATTTTATGGTATACTCATAATCAAGTTTTGAAGTATGGAAAATGCATTTGTACGTATCTATACTTGGAAATTTGAGGAAAGTATTGGAAATAATCTGTCCCATACTATTTGTGCATGTATATACTAACTTGTATATTTCAGTTGGTGATACTTTATTAAAACAATGTATTGGAATTCCTATGGGTACAAATTGTGCTTTCTTTCTTGCTAATTTTTATCTTTTTACTTATGAATTTGAATTTATGGAAAGGCTTGTTTTAGCTAATACTTGTCCTATCATTATACATAAACTTTCTAATATTAGACGCTTGGTTGATGATTTGTCTGTTCTCGATTTTAGTTCTTTTCAAGATTTTATGTATTTAGACAATGATGCTTTTGGTGGTGGTATTTATCCTAAAACTTTTTGTGAGTTTTGATTCTTGTGCTTTCCTAGATCTAAAAATATTTCAATCTCCTTTTGGTTTGGAAGTAGACATTTATGATAAAAGATTAGAACCGGAATTTGCTAGCATTAACATAATACGAGTGCCTCATATTGATTCAAATATTTCTCATTTAGCAAAGTATGGTATTGTTTTCTCTCAATTTTTTAGATTTTCTCATCTATGTTCAAGCTTGTCTTCATTTGTAGTTCAATGTTGTCAATTAATCTCTTTGCTTGTTCAAAAAGGGTATTTATTCAAGAAAGTTCCAAAGAAGATAAGGACTTTCTTACTTCGTAACAAGTTCATTTATGGTTCTTCTTCTTTTCATGTGTTCAAATTAATCATTAGTAAATTCAATAGAAAAGAGGAACTTTATATTGGTTAATGATAAGGTATTTTGGGGGGTTCTTTCATCCTTTATTTATAGCTTTATTTTAGTCTTTTGTCCTTTTATTATTATTATTATTATTATTATTACTTTTATTATTATTTTAGCTATTTCTTTATTTTTATATTATTTTTTTAATATATTAATTTATTATTATTATTTTTTAAATTGATTTTGATTAATTAATATTATATATATATATATATATATTTATTTATTTATTTATCTATTTGTTTATTAATTTTAATTTTTATAATTCTTATTTTAATTCCTTTCTTCTTATTATTTGTTTGTTCTTTGTGCAAGACTTTATCATGGCTGAGTTTGCCCTTCACTTTCGGAAGTGATAGAAACTCAGTTCGTTGACTCTGTTAGAGATCTTGAATTAGAAAGACTCTTTATTAAAGTCTGCACCTACTCTAGGGCACTGATGACGTGAGTAGGGATGTCATAGCTATTTGTCCAAGCTATGCATGATAAAGTTTAATTCTGATACTTCTTGTTTAGGACAGACATAGAAGTTGACGATGCACTTTTTGTTTTGTTTGTTTTTGTTTAATTTGCATTATATATATATATATATATATATATATATATATATATATATATATATATATATATATATATATATAATGCAAATTAAACAAAAACATATATATATATATATATATATATATATATATATATATATATATATATATATATATATATATATATATATATAATTTATGTAATATATTTTATATATATATAATTTATATATATATAATTTATATATATATAATTTATGTAATATATTTTATATATATATAATTTATATATATATAATTTATATATATATATATATGTATATATATATATATATATATATATATATATATATATATATATATATATATATATATATATATATATATATATATATATGTAATTATTATTATTTTTATTTATTTTCTTTTATAATTTTATTTTTTAAAATTATTTATTTATTTATTTTTATTTTTATTTTTATGTATCTTTTACTTTATTTTTATTTATTAAATTTTAAAGTTATTATTATTATTTTTCATTTTTCATTTTTCATTAATTTTTTATTTTTTTGTGTATCTCAGTTTGTATTAATTTTCTTTCTTGTTTGTATTATTCATGTCTTATATTGATCTTAAGCCTCTTGCTTTTATTTGTTGTTTTTTCCAATGTGTATGTGTTTATGTCCTCTATCTTAAGTTTGTAAGTTTGGATGTCTCTGAACTTACGAAAAAAGAAATAAAAAAAAAATAAAAAAATAAAATAAAAATAAAATATATATATATATATAGATATAGATAGATAGATAGATAGATAGATAGAGATGCACCTTACACACCTTACCTCCCCGTTCCATCCAGTTCATGCACCTTATGCGCACTAAATTGAACGCACCTAATTGCTATGTACGAAATGAAAGCTCTTTTGAAGTACTATCTTGGAGTGATAGACGCTTTAGTGGGACACCTGTTCAGTACATATGCTTCACACATGACAGCCTCAAGCCAGAAACTATGTGGTAAAGCTTGACTTTTGACCATGCACCTTTCCATCTCCATGAGTGACCTGATCTTTCTTTCAGCAACTCCATTCTGTTGAGGTGTATACGGCACTGTACATTGGTGTTTTATCCCATGTTTAGCCAGAAATGCATTAAAATCTGAAGACATATATTCCCCCCCTCGATCAGAACGGAGGGTGTCCATTTTACATGCTGACAGATTTTCAGCCAAAACCAAAAACTGTTTGAAGCACATGAACACTTCGGATTTTGCTTTGAGTGGATATACCCATGCATGCCTGGAAAAATCATCAATGAAAGTCATGAAGTAAAGGTAATTTCCAAAAGAGGGTGTCTGCATAGGACCACAGACATCACTATGTACAAGCTGCAATTTCTGTGTAGCCCGAACTGAACCATCTTTTGGAAAGGAAGAATGCTACATTTTGCCCAAAATACAGCCTTCATAAACATGTTTTCCAGGTGCCTCAAGTTTGGGCAAAGAGGACACCATTTCAGATTTCTGCAGGAGTAACAAACTAGCAAAATTCAGATGACCAAAGCGTGCATGCCAAAGCTTTGCATCTTACATAGCTTGAGAATCATGAACTGCACATGCCGAATCATTCACAGATCTTTCATAGTCTATGAGCTTATATAGCCCACGACATAAAATGCGAGAAGCAATAATCACATCGCCATTTGAGAGATCATGGACTGTACACTTGTCATCAACGAATTTCACAACCAAGCCAATCTTGGCTAATGCAGAAACTGATAACAGGTTCTTTTTGTTCCCTGGCACAAATAAAGCATCTGACAAAGTGAAAGAACTACCATCAGCAGTAGTCAGAATGATCTTACCAACTCCCATAACAGGATAAGAGGAGTTATTGGCGCATGTGACAGTATTCCCTGTAGGGGAAGGCTCGAGTGAAGAGAAGAAACTGCGCTGCGAGGTAATATGTTTGGTCGCTCCACTGTCAAAGTACCAAACATCTGAGTCTACTGCAGACATGCATTGATCATGAGAAGATGGGTCAAAACTGCAGACAGTAGTAAACGCCCATTCTTTTTCTTGCACAAGATTTGCAGACTCTGTTTTTGGTGGAGGCCTCTGCAACAACCATTCCAGCCTCTTTCTTCTTTGCCTCTTTAGCAGCCAGTTTTGGACAGTTCTTTATAATATGATCATTTCCTTTACAGTACTTGCAGAACAATTTCTGCTTTTCTGATTTCTTCTCATCTTTATCCTGGTTCTTCGATTGTGGAGCATTTGCAGATTTCTGCTTACTAGTAGAAGAGCTCCATTTTCCTTTGCCCTTCTGACTAGCCAGGAAAGCTTGATCTGCAACACGCATAATGGACCTGTTCTGCGTGGACTGATCTTCCTGCAATAGAACAAAGACTAATTCCTCAAATGACAAGGCATTCGGATTGCTTTTCATCATCAACCGAAGAGTAGAGGCAAAACTCTGATATGAATCAGGAAGACCATTCAGAACGGTCTGCACAAGTCAGCTATCTGGTATAACCTCATCAGCAGAAATCAATTGTTCCTTCAGGTCTTTGATCTTTGTGAGAAAACTGTCCATAGAATCACCTTCATTCATGTGCTCACTCTCCAACTGTTTTCGGAGGTAAGCAATACGAGCCTCGTTCCTAGCCTGGTACAAAGTGGTAAGTGTATCCCAAGCATCCTTTGCTGTTCTGCAAGAGCGAATGTGAGGAATAATGGCACGTTTGACAGACAAAGCTATCAATGCATGTCCCTGGGCATCTCTGCCATCCCAACGAATCTGCTCTGCAGTAGGTGCAACAGAAACAGCAACACGAACAGGAATCTGCGGAATATCATCTTCGACACCATCTTCATTAGCTCAAACACCTCCAGCACGTGTATTTGTAGTACCTGTAGTCGCATGTGTAACAGGACGTCTTTCAACACCCTGCACAATGTTCCACAGTCCTTTTGCAACCAGTACATGTTGCATCATATAAGCCCATAATGGGTAGTTGGTACCATCCAACTTATCCTCAACAGCCAACATACGGAATACATCACTGCTTTCAGCCATGGCCGGTGACTAAAATACCTTGATGCAAAAAATTGATTGTATCTCAAAAAGTTGAACGGAACTGCCTAGACGAGTTCTGCTAGACCTGTAGCAGATTTCGAGACGCTTAAACTGACGAACAGAAACTGGTATATATCTTTGGCACAAAAGGACGAAATAGCCTGCACAAGCGCTGCGATAGTGCGTTCGGAGGCCGAAACGAGCTCAGATCGCGATTTCGGCACCACAGAGCGAAGATGTTTTGATCTCGGAAACACCCCGAGTATGCTCACCAAATTTCGTGCGAATTTGAGACTGCAAACGGAGGAGTGTCGACGGCGCCCTAGAAGAAGCGACGACATGCTCTGATACCAATTGTTGGAGATAGACGTCTGCGGAAGCACGGGAACAGCACAAGGAAGAAGAAGAAGCTTGGAGCACAAACACACAATACTGAATGTATTACTAGAGAATGTACAAAAGATAAGTAGCCCATTAGGGCAATAGGCATATATACAAGCCGGGGGAAAAGAACCTCCTAAAGAGGGAAAAAAGTGCCCCGGCAGTCCTAGAGTGTTCACACACATCACTACCTAAATATATCAACAGCTTGTTCAAGTGCTTTACGACTTGGAGAAGGTGCACCTAAGTTTTGGTGCAGATTTGGAGGAGATTTTGGCCGCCAACCATCAGGTTTAGCGGAGTTTTGTAAGCAGCAAGTTCTAAATTCAGTTCTTCTTTTGTTGTTGCTGTACCAAGGCTTTGCAGCTTCTACTTCAACACAAGGAGTTTTTTTTGCTATTTAGGTCAATTTCTGATTTAGGGTTTCTGAAACCCTAATTTCAGAATTAGGGTTTGCTGTACAAACAAACTGTTTTTATTCACTTCAATCGCACATACACACACTCTTTATACCTCTTAGGCATGTTATGTAAAATTTATTGTATCTAGACCCCTAAATTCAGCTTGGGTGCAGTTTTTGTAAGCATACATTCATACGCACATTATAATTTGACATTCATATAAGATAGTGTAGGCAAGCATTCATTGTGTATTGTCTCTCTATTTCTCATTCATCTCATTTTAAGTCTTAAGGTGTGTATGCTAAGGTTCTTGTGTTTGAAGATCGTAAAAACTTGTGAATGTTATTATGGGGCCTACCTCACTTCCAACAATAATGGATGTTTGTGCATCCATTACTTTCATTCTCTAATGATGAAGTGGCAAAGAATGTCTTTCAGCTTTCGTTTTCTTCTCTATACAGCAGATAATACCAAGGTATAAAGTAGAAACATGTCTTCCCATATGATAGCAAGAAGGCCGAAAACCTAAGAACAACCGTTGATTATCTTGTCAAGCGGCAAAGAGTATGTCTTTCAGCCTTCATTTTCTTCTTTATTAAGCAGATAATACCAAGGTGTAAAGTAGAAAGATGTCTTCCCATATGATAGCAAGAAGGCCGAAAACCTAAGAACAGCCGGGATGTCTTTGTTTAAGTAGAGGCAAGTGGAGAGAAAATCTTCATGACAACGCTTGTGTGTGCGCGCACGCGTGCACACACACACACACACACACACACACACACACACACACACACACACACACACACACACACACACACACACGCACACAGAGGTGTGTGCGTGCGTATATACACATGCACGCATGCGCGTGCACGCACACACACGGAGAGTAGTTCCCAAGATGTGACGCAATACATTTTAGTATATAATATATATGCTAAAATATAGGAGCAGGATGGTTGTGAAGGCTCCCCTCCAACAGGCAAAAGGTTGCAATATGTGAATCAATACATTTTGAATTATATTTCTCATTTATTTTTTGAGGAAGAAAAATCTATTTGGACATTTTCTTACCTGGAGATCTGGAGAAGCATGGATAACGAACTCATTCTATATTGTATGCACGCATGTGTCCTCTCTCTCTCTCTCTCACACACACACACACACACACACACACACACACACACACACACACACACACACACACACACACACACACACACACACACACACACACAGAGGGTGATTGACTAATGGATGGCGTGGCTGGTTTGCTTTCTTACACTTGCTTTTTGTGCATTTTGCAGAGTTTTTCCAAGATAAGTGAGATATTTAGACATGTCTCTTTAAGCAATAGCTACAGTTATTTTGGACTTATTTTCTTGTGTCAGTTCCTAAATTGGTACCTGAAGGACTGTAAACTTACAGAGCTTTTTTGAGGACCACAGGATCTTGAAAGAGAGCTTAAAATTCATGCTTTTATATTCTAAGTTTGACTCGAACAAAGGATTATTTTGCTGCTTATCTGGGATTGTGTGATTTTCAGCTGTCCTTCAGTGCGGCATGTATCAGTGGCATCATCTCGTGGAGTCACGGATCTAGCCATTTGTCAGCTTGCAAAATCCTGTCCTCAGTTGGAGCACCTGGATGTTAGTGAATGCGCGAATGTGGGCCTCAAGTCCTTGGAACAGATAGGCTTAAGTTGTAAATACCTTAGAGTTTTGAAAAAGAACAGATTCATTGGGGATTATGACCCTGCACGGAAGAGTAGGCTGCCACCTGAGTACTCCCGAACACCATCCCCTTCACATGCTGATGCAGAGGTTTCAGTAATAGCAACGTATATGTCCAATTTGAAGCATTTGGAGCTAAGACATTCAAAAATTTCTAACCAAGGGCTTCTTACACTAGTTGAAGGTTGCACTGACTTGGAGTACTTAGACTTGGTAGGGTGCTTGAATCTGACAAGGGGGACTATAGAGGAGGCTGCAGCAAAGCTTCCCAACTTAAAAGAGCTGAGGAGGTCAACAGCTCCTGTGAGAACAAGTGATGTTGCACGTTATGGCCATTGGCAACTTTATGATGAACGGTTTCAGAGTGGCTTTTTCCAGTTTTGACAGGTACAGGAGATATGTATACATACATATAGAGCAATAATACATACATAAGAAGACGGGACTCTACGTATTGCACATATCAGCTTTACTGTGGCTGTGCAATATATCGTTTATGTTCTTTTGGTAATGTAGGACAATCTAATGATGTTGCACAAAGTTTAGGCATCATGGTGTTTGAGACAGGCGGTTCCGTTCAGCAGCGCATCTGTGTGATGTAGATGACTACTGTAGCATGGTAGGAGTGGCCTCAGTCAGATTTGATTTCAACTTGACATGGCTGTAGCTAATTGTGATGTTTATTGGATGATGTTTCAGAAGCTGGGGTTGTAGCCTCTCTGCCTAAAATTAAAGCATGGGCTTAAAAACTAGCGAAGGTGGACTTTTGTTGGAGTATGTAAGGTAGTCTACACAAAATGAAATTACCATGCGTTATTGGCAATATCAATTTTGAAAATCAAAGGGCTTCTTAGTTTATATGGTTGTAAGTGGAAACATTTAGTGATCATTTACATTAACTAACACATCTTACACAACTCTGTACATTGATCTAACTGGTCTGTAAGGGGAGCTTCCAAGGGACCAAGTGAACTGTTTTCTTTAGCATCACTCTGAGGTATCCAGGTTTTTTTGGCTAACCATGCACTAAATTCTGTGAAAATGTGCAAACGTCATGAATATAAATTTAAGTTGTTGAAAGTAGTTGCATTTTGAACCATGGGGTTGTGATATATGAAGCTGGTTATGCTATCAAAAACATTTCGAGTACTTTACAATGAATGTGTCAACAGACATTGTAACATGTATTGAATTGGATGAAAAGATGACATTTTTTGGAAGAGAAGGCAAGTAGGTATTTTACTCTGGTGCTACTCTTATGGTAAAGAATGATTTCATGACCAGCACATGATTTTATGTTATTATGTTAGAGAATGATTTCTATACTGGCAGATGATTTTATGTTTTTTTGTTCTTCTTTCTTTTTTCTTTTTGGAAGTTCAACCTTACTGTCTACTCTTCCAGATAAGCTTTAAATTGGAAGTACAACTCACCCATCCTGGAGGCCTGTCATGTTCCCCACTTTAGAGGAGCTGGTTTAGACATGTCAAGTGCAGGGGGGACTTGAACCCTGGCCAATTGCCATAGATTCAAGTGTGGTAACCACTTGAATTACGTCTGGTTGATTTATGTTGGGAGGGAAATGGATCAGTTATGTCCAAAGGGGAGTCAGTAATTTTTCTTGTACTTAATAACACAAAAAATAGTTTTTTTATAATTTTTCCATAGAACACTGTCTGATAAAGGATCTTTACTGGCATAGAGAAATAAAGATTTGCCATCTTCCACCAATGGGCAGAGGGAAATTGTATTTATGTGCATGAGCTAATGCTTTTCATTATATGTCATTCTTTGGTTGCCATCAATTGTAACATGATTGAATTAGTTATTGTGTTTGATACCAATGAACAAAAAGTTGGAGATCGATGCACACAATGTAATGACTCTCATTTTCAAAGAGTTCCCTTCCAGGATTGCTTGGATAAGTCTATAATAGGAGGGAAACAGGAGGTAACGATAGTTGAATACAATTCTGTGTTATGTAAATCACATTGATGCCATCTCATGGGGGATGTAGGACATGTATGTGAGTAGGGGGAAAAAATAAAAAAGATTGGGAAGAGAGACTCCATGCTGTGTATTCATACAACTACCAAAAATTACTGACAAAATGCCCTTAGGAATGGAGTAGACAATTTTTGTTAATCATGTGTAAAGCTCCAGTTCACTGTTGATAATCTGAAATGGAGAGAGCCTAAAGTTTCACTGGGAAAAAACCCTATAGATTTTTAATCTTAATGCAATGGATTAAAGGGTTATGTTATGTGGGCACATATGTTATGTCGATCCTTTGACAGAGTTCTAATGCTATGAGAACATTCTTGGGCATGTGTAGAACGCCGCCCTTGTGAAGAAATACAATGATCCATGACGTTTCGTTTTGTGAGACACTATGCGAGCAAGCAATGAGAGCCTAGTTCATCATGATGCTTGTCTGAAATGAAATGGGTTATGTGATTCCTCGCTCTTGTTCTCCTTATGCACACCAGATGTTTTCACTCGCACACTCTTACACAAAGATAGATATTGCAACCCTTCTTTTTTGTGCTTCTCTCACACAGAAAATAGAGATTGCAACCTTTCTTTTATTTCACTGCTAGAAATGAACATGAGAGAGTTGGGACATACATATACATGTACCTTATATATATATATATATATGTATGTATGTATGTATGTACGTATGTACGTATGTATGTACGTATGTACGTATGTACGTATGTACGTATGTACGTATGTATGTATGTATGTATGTATGTATGTGTGTATGTATATGTGTGTATATATATATATATATATATATATATATATATATATATATATATATATATATATATATATATATATATATATATATATATACATATATATATATATATATATATATGTATATATATATATATATATATATATATATATATATATATATATATATATATATATATATATATGTATGTATGTATGTATGTATGTATGTATGTATGTATGTATGTATGTATGTATGTATGTATGTATGTATGTATGTATGTATGTATGTATGTATATATATATATATATATATATATATATATATATGTATGTATATATATATATATATATGTATGTATGTATGTATGTATGTATATGTTATATATATATATATATATGTATGTATGTATGTATGTATGTATGTATATGTATATGTATATGTATATGTATATGTATATGTACATACATACATAGATACATACATACACACATATATATAGATATGTATAAGCCCACTTTCTTTGAAAGCTTGAATGGTATTTAAGTATAGGTGAAGGCAGGCATAATACCCATGGGACCCCTTGTGTCCCAGAAAGCAAGGGTTAGATGAGATGATGTGCTTGAAGGTGATTCACAGTGAGACTTATCCAAAGGCATTGGTTTGCAGTTGGGTTATACATGGCTTAAGGTCCATATTCTATCTGATAGTTGGTAGAGGTTGAACCTCAAGAGGCGAACGGTTCAACCAACCAATCCAACTTGCATGGTTAATATGTGATAATTGTTAGTTGCTCGTAATCCAAGTCTTATAATTTTTTTTGCAACCAAGATGTTTCATATGGAGTTGTGTACTATGTGCTTGAAAATGCCATTGTGAGTTGTTTTTTGTTGATGTGACTCGTTTCACACATACAAAAACTAAGGAAAGCTGCTTGTGGATCTTCTATCATATTTTATATCAGCTTAATCTACATTTTTGTATGCATAATTTCTACTTGAGATCATACACTTAAATATCTTACAATTCAACTATTAAAGCACACTATAGATAAGACTAACAATCAATTTTTTATGCAAGGTTGGATCTTCATGATGTTACCAGCATTGGATCTCATCTTTGTATTTTTTTTTTTACATGTATTGAAATAGATCTTCTAGCTTCCATACCATATCTTCTCCAACTTCAAAAATAATACTTGATTGCTTTTGTTCATATAACTTTTTTTCTCTAACTTCAAACATAATAAAGAAGGTATGCATGCACATGTGCCTTGGTTTGTTCCATGTATGCATTTGTGCAACTCAACATTCAAGAAAACATTCTTCATATCCATTTCAAATCCTAACCTTTTGTATTAGTCATTCAAACGAATTCTCCTATATTTGCCATGTTAACAACAAGATTAAAAGTCTCCTCACAATCTGTACTATACTCTGTGTTTTCTTTATCTTGCACCACCTTTGCCATGAATGCATAATGATTAGCAACATAGCTATCATACCTTAATGTTTGTACAAGATATCATATTCTTGATGATCTCTTACCCTTGTATCAATACTAAACTCATGTGAGAAGTACTAAGCACCACTGCTTCTCTTTCAACTTATTCTCCAACCGTTTGAAGTGATGGACTTCACTTTTAGCTTTCATAAAATAGAACCTTGCTTTTCTAGAGTGATCATACGTTTAGTCTATATTGGTCCCCATACATCTAAATCTATGATGTTAAGTAGATTTTAATTGAAGTTTCTTTCTTGAACAAATGGATATTTGGGTTTCTCTTGAAAGGACATGCTTCACACAATTTTTTCATTCTTGCAACTTTAAAAGAAAACTTGTTGCAAGACATTTAGTTTGCACTAAAACATTTTGTGGGTTGATATGTCCAATCCTTCTTATGTAAATGCCAATTATTAGTATATTTTGCCAATGAGGTATATGATCACATGTAGGACTTTTGGTGCACATTTTCCTTTCTTTGGGAGTTTGTTTTTCCCAAACTTGTATATGTGCCTAGAAACCTAACATGATACTTGTATTTTTATGTTACACATTCTATGTTCCTCATTCTGATTCATTGTGTTGTGATGCCAAGTTTCTTCATCTTCCTTGTGTAATTATGTGTGTTCTTGCTCTTTTGCATTTTGATCATTAATATCATAGCATGTCCATTTTCTTGAAATGCATTTCCAATACCATTCAATCATTTTCTCCAATTGCCACAAATTTTTATGAGCATTTTCATAGTGACATAATATGGGTTAGCTTGAAGGTATGGGTGTCATAAGAAATTGCATGTGATCTTGTTTTGGCTTTCGTTTTCACTACTATGTCTATTCTATATGCAAATCAATCTTTTTGTGATTTTTTTTGGTTAATAAAAATGTTCCAAAATTTTTTACAAGTAGTTATGCTCCACATGGAATTTTTGTTCAATGTTTTCAAGAAATTCTAAGGTACAGTCATTGACCATGGCTAAGAAGAATGGTGTATTCTATATGTTGTTTAATAAGGATAAGTTGAATGGTCCCAACTACTTATTGTCAATGTACATACTGCACTACACCATAGATTGTAAATGTTCCAAAATTTTTGGTTAATAAAAATGTTCCAAAATTTTTTACAAGTAGTTATGCTCCACATGGAATTTTTGTTCAATGTTTTCAAGAAATTCTAAGGTACAGTCATTGACCATGGCTAAGAAGAATGGTGTATTCTATATGTTGTTTAATAAGGATAAGTTGAATGGTCCCAACTACTTATTGTCAATGTACATACTGCACTACACCATAGATTGTAAATGTATTGTATAATATCATGCAATAAAGAAATCACACAAGAGATGATTGTAATAGAAGAGAAGAGAACAAATATGGTAGAAATTGAAAAATCTCTTATTAATAGCAGTTACAAAAATGATGGCATTTTCCACATGCACTTTGAAGGTAGATCTTAAATGGAAATCTTGACAACTCTAGATAGGAGATTAAAAGGTAGATGTATGCTCACTCAACTTAATATCTAGACTATTGTAGAAGCCATCTATTGATAGGACAATGAAGAGGTGTGGCCTTGTGCGGTTGTCTAGAAATGGGTAGCTATGCGAGGGTGATCATTGCCCACATGGCAGATTTTTTCATATACACGTACATACATGAGGTTCATAAATGCATACTATGTCAAAGCAATCAATTAGCTTCATGATCAACAATAATATACAAAGGCAACTCTATTGGGTTGCAAGCTCAAAATTGAGCTCAAATTCACAATCTAGAATCATCTTACTCTTAACATGGGGGCCACAAGTTAAAGTACCACCAACTTCAACTTGGCTTATATGCAGCTTCAACCAAAATCCCACTCAAGAGTGAGCCAAGTGTATTTGAACCACTTACTAGACATCAAGGGTCCAATAAGAGCTTCCAACGTGTAAGCTAGGATCCCCATAGATAGGATAATGCACGATTGGTTTCTCCTCATAATGCGGGCCTTATATATGTGCAATAGTAAAATGCAATCATGAAGGGTAGTTATTGATCATATATCAACACATTATCCTAGGAATTGAAATGCATCTTATCGAAGTTCAAATACTCCACATGTAGTTGATTTAGGTGGTTTTGATGATGTTGCAAGTTCAAGTTCTTGTGTAGCTTATTTCTAATCCTCTTGTAACTTTTGTTTCAACTATGCCAAGTATACCACTAGCATGCTATTGTTAATTTCCATGAGAAAGGCCAAATAGCCACATGACACTTTTGTACATGTTCTTTAATAAAACATATAGTGGCCTGGACAACCACAGTCTCTAAGTTCAACCGTATTTGTATGACCTAAGAAACTTGTGTTCATTGTGGAGCTCTTGAGAAGGAGACTTCATCACCATGCATCACTAGAGAAATGGTATCAGAGCGTTTTGATGCAAAAGCTTTGTTCCTTTTGTGCGAGCAAAGCGAGCACCTGCCTGCCCACCCAAGGATTTCTCCAAGGCTTATGACTAAGGTGGTGACTAATGCAAAGACCTTGGCATACCTTGTCATCGGAGTCACTGAAGTCACCATTGGCACCATTGGATGCGCACAAGGAAGAACCTCAATGATCAAGGAAGATGGAGGTTCCTTGAACATGTTCTGGGCCCTCAAAGTTTCGTTCTTTGTTTTCAAAGCCTATTTTGAAGCGTTTTTGGGGTGATTTTTTTACTTTCACACATAGTTATCTTTACACATGTTCAAGAGCATTAAGAAGAGTGTTCTTTGTACTTCTACAACAACAAATATTCAAATTTGGGACTCTATTTCAGCCAAACTAGTAAATCTACATGTTTCTTGAAAGGTTTTTAGTTGTGGTGGGAACAACCACCAGAATCATGGAGTTTGAGGTCTACGAAAGCTCGCAAACAACACAACGAAGAACAGGAAGCTTGGACCACAACACACAATATTGAATGTATGACCAGTTAGGGTTATAGGCATATATACAAGCCAGGGGAAAAGAACCTCCTAAAGAGGGAAAAAAGTGCCTTCGCTATCCTAGTGTGTTCACATACACCACTACATAAATATATCAACAGACCCCCCTTGGGAGTGATCCAGTGAACAAGGAGCTAGGACTCATGTATAAGGAAGTGCCAACCTATGTGGAATCAATCCACAAAAGGAAGTAAGCCCAAAGCTTTGTGGAAAGTTTGAAACTTCTCCCTAGGTAGAGCCTTTGTGAAAAGGTCTTCAATGTTCTCTTGTGTGGGCACATATGCCAAACTTATCTCTCCAGTAGAGAACCTCTCCTTGACATAATGATAGTGCACCTCAACGTGCTTAGTACGAGCATGGAACATAGGGTTCCTCGCACCTACCAATTCACATTGATTGTCAATGAAGATGGTGGTGGTAAAAGATTGGCCAACACCCAAATCCACCATAAGGCGTTTGACCCACACACACTCAATAGTCGCTATGAAAGCTTCCCTATGCTGAGCCTCACAACTAAAAGTGGCCATAGTAGGCTTCCTCTTGTTCAACCAAGATATACATGAGCTACCAAGCATGAAGCAAATGACACTAGTTGACACACGAGTGTCATAACAACCAATCAAGCCGGAGTCAGACAAAGCATGTAAATCTGGTGGTAGTGATCCCCCCTTGGGATAAAACAATCCAAGTATCCAGGTACCACTCAATTAGTGAAAGGGGCGTTTAACCGCATGCCAATGCTTGACACTTGGGCAATGCATAATCCTGCTATTTATGCGACAACAAACTGAATATCTAGCCGAGTAATGCATAAGTAAATCAAACATCCAACAACTTGCTGTTAGAGAACAACATCAAATGCATCTCCAACATCATGAAGACTCAACCGTAAACCTATCTCCATAGGAGTGGTAATAGGTTTAGAGTCTTCAAGGCCAAAATGCTGCAATAATGTGTCAATATATCTTGTTTGACACAAAGCTATTCCACATCAACTTGCGTAAACTGAATGCTTAAATAATGATGCAAGTGCCCCAAATCGGACATATCAAATGAGGCATGCGAATCAGCCTTAAAATCAGCAATATGCTTTTCAATAGGGCTAATGAGCAGCATGTCCTCAACATAGACAACAATGATCGGAATCACATCATTTGCACCCTTAACGTATAAGGTGCTTTGAGTTTAACTGTTCTCAAAACCATGTGCAATCAAGTAGGCATGTATCCTTTCATAGTAAGCACATGGTGCTTGCTTCAAACCATATAATGTGTTTTTCAACATGCACACTTGGTTTTCATGCCCTTTTTGCACAAAACCACAGGGCTAAAAATACACTTCTTCATTCAAGTCACCATTAATAAATGCAGTTTTAATGTCGAACTATTGTACATTCCAACCACGATGAGCTGCAAGTGCCCAAATGCTAGGAACAGTAGTCATTTGACATGTAGGAGCAAAGGTCTCATCAAAATCAATGCCTCTTTCGTGAACATAATAACCCTTTGCAACAAGCCTAACCTTATATTTGTCAACAATTCCATTAGGATTACGCTTCAACTTGTATACCCACTTAGTGCTAGTGGCCTTCTTGCCAGGAGGCAAGTCACATAAAGACCACATACCATTTTTCATGATAGCATCATATTTTGATTGCATAACAGCTATCCAATTTTTAGAATTTTATGCTTCATCAAATGAAACAGGCTCATTCTCATCACAAAAACTAGAGGCAGCCATAGCATAGCAATTTGATGCAAAGGAAGCACTATGAGAGCTTGAACGAGTATGATATGATAGAGGTGCATCTAATTTGCTATCACACAATGTCTGCACTAGCCATTTTGACATAGTTTTTGCCTCAATATTAGCTCTCTCATCAACAAGTGCACCATGTAAATCTACATTAGAAATGGAATGATCTACATCATCACATGAAACCTATAACGACTTAGAAGTTGCCTCATTTGGAACAACACTAGATTATACACCTATAAAAAGAGGAAGCAAAGTTTCATACATATCTTTGGAGCTAACCAATGTCTCCTTAATACATGAAAGTAATGGTTGAATAACATCTTCCACAAAAACATCACAACTAACCAAAATGCATTTAGTCTTTGGATGATACAAACGATATGAAGGGCTTTGGTGTGCTAAACAAGAGGAGCAAGGAGGAGATGGAGGGAGAGAGAAGAGAGAAGAGACGTGCATAGATGCATGGGTGCCTCGAAACCCACATAATGATCTCTCTTGAGGCAATGCTATATATATGATATATATATATATATATATATATATATATATGAATATGGGGGTAAGGTCACATGACCCTTACATCCCCAACAATCTCCCACTTAAGGGTCAATGTGACCGTAAGTGGTAACACATACAAAGAATGATGTAGGACTATACAATAATGTATAGGAAGAGTCTGGATCTCAACCCATACAGATCAACCTACACCAACTGCTTCGAACAAGGGTATCCATGCACCTCAAACTGCTCTACACTCATATCCATAAGAGTCGAGCTCACATCTGACAGATGTAAGAACTGATGAAGTTCGTGCAAAGCTTCCACTTGCTCTATGCCTGTGTCAATCATCGAACGACTGACATCTCTGTGCAAATGCTCCAATAGCAACTGCAATGTCTAGTCTCAAGCATAACAACTCATACATCAAACTCTTGAATGTTGACGAAACATGTGCTATCTTGGCTAACCTAAGTATATCAGCCATGCTTGTATCCAAGGCATCCAAAGCACTATCATCAAGACAAACATGTCCTGACATATCTGTGTCAACATCTGGCATGAGTGAATCCAAGAATGACTGCATAACTGTTGACTCCTTAACATCCAAATTAGCCATCCTATCAACCAAGGATGTGTCTAGTTGTGCATTATGAGAGCTAGTATGCTCTAGCATACACTGTGTATCATAAGAGTTGACCACACCAAGTATATAATCATGCTCCACATGAGCTAAGTGCACAACATCAACACCAAGGTCAAAGTGATGATCATACTCTATCTGAGTATCATCATAATGCTCTACATGAGCACCTAGATCATGCTCTAAAGCATTCAAATGATCATCCAAAGTGTGCTCCATAAGAGCATTCATATGATCAAGATGCTCTATATAAGCATCATGAGCATCCAAAACATGCTCTATATATGCATGCATCTGAGCATCTGAATCGTACCATACATGTGCAACATGAATGTCAATAGATCTATGTGTAGGTAGACAAAATGAGACATGACGAGTCTCACATTGCACATAAGGCTAAAATCCCATTGAGAGAGTGTCTCTCACATGAAGTACCTGTAGTGGATACTTGTGCCCAATCCTAGCACCCTTGACAAGCATAAGCTGTCCCAACTGCAACATTAAATGATGCTCACCAAGGAATGCATAAGATCTACTCTCCCGTAACTGGCTAATTGAAATCAAGCTCATAGGAAATGAAGGAACATATCATACATGTCTGAGTATAAGTGATGCTTCACTAGGTAGCATAAGGCATACATCTCTTGCACCCTCAATGTCATATGTCGTGGCATCAGACATGTGCACATGTCCACGACTCTCACCCGAGAATCGACAAAACCACTCACGATGTGGAGTAATATGAAAACTGGCTAATGCATCAAGCAACCAACCCATATGTGTGATCTCCAATGAACAAGAGGAATCCTGAGATGATCCATAGGAGAAAGTGATATCACCATCACTAGCATAATCAATTGCTATAGAATCTCCTGAAACCACTACATGACCTGCATCACATGCATATCTCTGGCGTCGTCGTCGCATCTGCTTGAAGCAACATCAGCAAATATGGCCCTCACGACCACAATACCAACGTCGAAGTTGTTGATGTGATCTATGTCTCGCATGAGTCAATGGACTCGCATATGCCATAATGCACTACTCGTCTCCTCATACATCACACACTCATATATAGAATCCACAAGCTGTAATCGGATAGTGGAGCTTGCTAATGCATCCATATCCATCCATAAGTGGTCAGGCATGTCACGAGGCCTCTGTGCATCTCTCTGCAAATACATGTGTAACCTTGCACGAACCAATGTATGCCACATCTGATCTTTTCATCTCGAAAAGTCAGTGCCATCAAATCAAGAACACACCATGCTAGCAATCCAAGAGACTAAATGTAACAAGAGACTAGAAATAATACTCTATCCTCAATAGGATCACACCTGCATATCCATATGCATAACTCACATCACAAATGTCTCACTGGAGAAGAAACAGTGTGAACAACCTATCACATAACCATGCATCTATCATGCACATAAAACCATGAGCATAAGCCTACTCACCAAGTCTCCAAACTGATCAAGTAGATGTGAAAGAATCCTGAGAAGAGTTTGGTAGAGTATCCCCTTTAAATTTGAGCAATCAAACAACATAACCAATAGCAAAAGAACAATGAGTAATCTATCACCACCTGTCACTGATCCAATCAAGGATAATGGCAAATACACATGCCAAAAACTGATGGCAATACATGCCAATATAATGGCGATACACCTCCCACTCAAGAATAAATCTTACAAGATGGTCCAACTTGTCACGAACAATGTGTGACCAAGTCCAAGTGAATGGACATAATCAATGATCCAAAGCTATCACACAAGCATAAAGGATCTACTAGATTATCTATCTAGCATAAAAGCTGACAAAATTTCGGTAGCATCTCCTCTATTAAATGGACTCTGAACCAAATAAACCATGTGGAAATCACCATCCACATATGCCAAGAATCACACTGGAAAATACATATCAATCAATGACCAAATGCCAATAATGTTGACAAACGAATGTGTAACTGAGGCTCCAATCTGGATCATGTACCTGCAAAGAAAAGAAAGATACAAGTACCAACCAAGATCCATATTTCAACTCTCATAGAATTGTATGCAACAGATAACTAAATCCATTACCAAGTGGCATAAGAAAAATATAGACCACAATGCCACTATACATCCATAATCGAACTCATGATGACATAAACTTCAAAAAGAGCATACCACAATGTCATCTTACATCCCAAACACGTGACAAGATCATGCTCTACTCTCATATGGAGGAGCTACCACAGTGATCATACATGTAAAATGCCTTGAAGCTTTGAAAATAAGAGCTTGCACACCAAAAAATCTCTCTCCAAGAAGTTCCAAACCAAAATGAAACTCCAAAAGCAACTAAGGTTGTTTTGGTGAAAATATGCTGCTTGGTATTTTGCTGTTTCAGAGGTGATAACCTCTAAATCTGAACTTTTGCTCTTCAAAAAACTTCAAGGTCTTTTCCTTGGCTACGTAATGAGATAAAGAACACTTGAATTAGAGGTGCGTAGTTCAAGATATGGACAAAACAAGTATCAACTGTCAATTTCATCTTCACCTGCAACACTACTGCTCTGTATTTTGCAGTTTTGATGACCTTCCACTCAAAATGTGGATCTGTGTTCTTTTATAAAGTTATAGAGGATATTCCAAGATTCACATAGCAAGTTGAATTCTCTCATTTTGATTTGTAAAACTCAACTTATAGCCAAAACATTGACCTACTGTCCAAGTGATTGTAGATTCGTCTTCTACATAAGTCTGCATTTTTTTGAATTTTTGGCACTATAGCACTCCGAATCAGGCTCTGCATTCTTTTGGGAATTGTAACTCTCTGTGTTAGCTATGCACAGAACTTTAAAACACATCAATCCAAGCTTCTTAGCTCAAGTTATGGCTGAAATATTAAGCTGCTGTTGAGAGATGCCGACCTGCAGTTTCACCTCTTGTGATGTAAGCTTCTATTGAAGCTTCTTGCACACAAACCTTCAGCATGCTCTGATACCAATGAAGGGCTTTGGTGTGCTAAAAAAGAGGAACAAGGAGGAGATGGAGGGAGAGAAAAGAGAGAAGAGACGTGCATAGATGTGTGGGCCCTCAAAACCCACATAATGATCTCTCTTGAGGCAATGCTCTATATATGATGTATATATCACTTCTTTATCATCCAATTTCTTGCATTGTTGTTCCTGCACTAATGGATATGCCAGAAAACCAAAGACATGTAGGTGAGCAACAAATGGCTTGCGACCATGCTAAGCCTTATATGGAGCCATATAATGCAATGCTTTAGTGGGACACCTATTAAGCGCATATGTTGCACACATAACAACCTCAAGCCCGAAACTATGTGGTAAAGCCTGAATCTTGAGCATACACTTTGCCATATCCATGAGTGACCTATTCTTCCTTTGAGAAAGTCCATTTTTTATGAGGTTTATACTCCACTATACACGGATGTTTTATCCCACGTTTAGCCAAAAATGCATTAAAATTAGAAGACATATATTCCTCCCCTCAATCAGAACGGAGGGTGCCCATTTTACATATTGACAAACTTTTAGCCAAAACCAAAAATTGTTCGAAGCACATAAACACTTCGGACTTTGCTTTCAATGGATATACCCATGCATGCCTAGAAAAATCATCAATGGAAGTCACGAAGTAAAGATAGCCCAAAAGAAGGTGTCTGCATAGGACCACAAACATCACTTTGAACAAGTTGCAATTTTTGAGTAGCTCAAATTGAACCATCTTTTGGGAAGGAGGAATGTTGCATTTTGCCCAAAATAAAGCCTTCATAGACATGTTTACCAGATGCATCAAGTTTGGGCAAAGAGGACACCATTTCATATTTCTATAGGTATAGCAAACTAGCAAAATTCAAATGACCAAAGCGTGCATGCCAAAGCTTTGCATCTGAGATAGCCTAAGAATCTTGAACTGCGCATGCTGAATCATTCACAAATTTTGCATAATCTATGAGCTTATATAACCCACGACATAAAATGCCAAAAGCAATAATGATGTCACCATTTGATAGATCATGAACTGTACATCTGTCATTAGCAATTTTCACAACCAAGCTGATCTTGGCTAATGCTGCAGCTGATAATAGACTTTTCTTGATCTGTGGCAGAAATAAAGCATCTGACAATGCAAAAGAACTACCGTAAGCAGTAGTCACAATGATCTTACCAACTCCTATAATAGGATAACAGGAGTTGTTGGCACATGTCATAGTATTCCCTATAGGGGCAAGCTTAAGCGAAGTGAAGAAACTATGCTGCAAGGTAATATGTTTGGTTGCCCCACTATCAAAGTACCATACATCTAAGTCTACTATAGACATACAATGTTGATGAGAAGATGGTTCGTAAGTGCAAAAAATAGTAAATGCCCATTCTTCATTGTGCACAAGATTAGGAGACTTTGTTTTGGGTGTAGAGCCGTCTGCAACAACCATTCTAGCCTCTTTCTTCTTTGCCTCTTTTGCAGCGAGTTTTGGACAACTCTTTGTGACATGATCATTTCCTTTATAGTATTTGCAAAATAATTTCTGCTTTTCTTTTTTCTTCTCATCTCTGCCATCCTTCTTTGATTGTGCAGAATCAGAATATTTTTTCTTAGTAGTAGAATACCCTAGTTAGCTTTGCCCTTCTAATTATACAGGAAAACTTGATCTACAACATGTATAATGGACTTGTTCTGCCTATACTAATCCTCCTACAATAGAACAGAGACTAACTCCTCAAATGTTAAGGCATTTGGATTGCCTCTCATTATCAATTGAAGAGTAGAAGAAAAACCCTAGTATGAATCTAGAACATTCAAAACAGTCTGCACAAGTGAATTGTTAGGCAAGACTTCATCAACAAAAATCAACTATTCCTTCAAATCTTTGATCTTTGTCAAAAAAATGTCCATGGAATCTCCTTCATTCATGTGGTCACTCTCCAACTGTTTTCAGAGGTAAGCAACATGAGCCTCATTCCTTGCCTGGTATAAAGTAGTTAGTGTATCACAAGCATCCTTTGTTGTTTTGTAGGAGCGAATGTGGGAAATAATGGCACATTTGATAGACAAGGCTATCAATGCATGTGCCTGAGCATCTATGCCATCCCATCAAAGTTTCTCTACAATAGGTACAATAGGAACCACAACATGAACAAGAACCTGAAGGATATCACCATCTTCAACACCATCTACATCACCTTCAACAACTATGTTTGCAAGTGAAATATGAAATTTTTCAATACCCTGCACAATATTCCACAGTCCTTTTGCAACCAATACATGATGCATTATATAAGCCCATAATGGGTAATTGGTACCATCCAACTTATCGTCAATAGCCAACATCACAATACATCACTGCTTTCAACCATGGCCACTGACTAAAATACCTTGATGTATGAAAATGACTGTATCTCAAGAAGTTGAACAGAACTATCTTGTAGAGGTTTCCTAAACCTATAGCAAACTTCGAGATGCTTATAATGGCGAATTGAAAGCTGTATATATCTTTGACATAAAAAGATGAAATTACCTACACAGGTGTTGTGATAGGCATTTGGAGGCCCTAGATGAAGCGATGATCAAATTTTGTGTGATTCTAAGATTGTGATAAGAGGGGTGATGACGACGTCCTTGATGAAGTGGCGACCTACTCTGATACCAGTTGTTGGAGTTTGAGGTCTGCCAAAGCATGCAAACAACACAAGGAAGAAGAAGAAACTTGGAGCACAACACACAAAACTGAATGTATTACCAAGAGAATGTACAAAGGTAAGTGACCTATCAGGGTTAAAGGGGTATATACAAGCCGAGGGAAAAGAACCTCCTAAAGAGGGAAAAAAGTGGCCTGGTGGTCCTTGTATGTTCACATACATCATTACCTTAATATATCAACACACAAGTTTATGCAAGTTTTTTGAGCCTAAAGAAGAGAGTTGAGAGACACGTGTAGGTGTTGTTTGCTAGTGTTCAAGCTATGAATTCAGCCTTTTAGTGCCATTTTACTACATATATTCAACACATACACATAATGTATGCTTTTTGTTATATCACTTATGTACGTGGATGTGGTCATTGATATAGCTGTTACGTTTTTTGCATAAAGCCTTTTACATTTGATAAAGAGGGTTGTGGTGAGGTTTTCTTAACTCGGAGACACCTAGATGTCGGGGTCCCTTCGCTGATGGAGGTGGAAGACTTACCTAGCCTTGCCATAGACTAGTTGTTCATAGATTCGTGATAAGCTTAGTTGGCTTCTTTTGGGTAACTTATTATATGCAATGGAGTCTGTGATTCACTATGCAGGTTTCTATGTCAGTACTTGCAATTCTATGAGATTTTGACACTAGTCATATGCTCTTTTTTGTAGAGAAGACTCTAGCAAAATTTCTCCAAATTTTTGGTTTTGCCAACTATATACAGTGGTCGATTTACTCCTTGATACACTTATTGATGTGAGCACATTCACTCTCACATAATCTTTTTGGTTGGTCATTACTATTCATTGATCCATTTTTTTTGGGAGGCTATTGCTTTTTTCCTAGAATTTGAAACTTGATCATCCTTTCTTGAGCCTCAGTGGTGCTTGGACTATTCTAGATCCATTTTCATTATAGTCAATTCTTTATCATCACGGCATCAGAAATCTCATGCACATCTGGTGGATCTGGGTCTTGTGCCAGTGTTCCCAAGGGGAGCTATAACTTGCAAGGTAAAGACTATTTTGAGATCCGAAAATTTGGCACAAAATTTTCTCTATGGAAGAACCAGGTTAAAGATGTACTGATTCAAAGGAGATAGTGGAAGCCAGTTAATGGAATCTCAAAGAAGCTTGTTGATATGGATAATGATGATTGGGATGAGTTGGATGAAATGGCGGGGTCTACCATTCAATTGCACTTGGCATATAATTTTTACCTTACAATATTGGACTATGAAACTATAGAGGAGATTTGGAAGAATTTATGCAATGCATATGAAAAATAAACAACATCAAATAAAGTGTATTTGATGAGAAAGTTATATGAACTTTGCATGAAGGACATCGGTAGTGTTTTTTCTCATCTAAATGAGTTTGATGCTATATTCTCCCAGTTACAAGCTCAAAAAATGGAGATGGATAATGGAATGAAAGCAGTTTTGTTGTTATGGACCTTTCCATCATCATGGGATACATATTTCACAGCTATTAGCAATAGTGCACCTAGTGGTAAACTGGACTATAATGACATATGTGGAGTACTCTTGAGTGAGGAGATTCTTAGAAAATCTATGGTTGACACTCAAAGTGGAGATTCATATAATGTTTGTGATTCTTATCAAGGAAAGAATCAACAACATGGGAGGAGCAAAAACAAGGAAAAGAATGGTCAATGGAATAAGATTATAAGTAAATCAAGGAAGAGGAATATCGAATGCCATTACTGTCATAAGAATGGACATATGAAGAAATATTGCTATGCATTAAAGAATGTTAAAGGTAAAGGACAAAATGTTGATGGGCATGTCAAATAGCTACTTGCACCATCTACTTCAACTCTGAAGAATAAAAAAATCAATGCTATTTCTAATGATGCTGATGTGTTGAAACTTGAAAATACTATCCCTACTAAGGCTCTTATGGTTGATTCTCTTTCCCACATGTGACTGCTAGATTTTGCTGCTTCTTTCCATGTGACACCATATAGAGAATGGTTCTCTACTTATGCAGCAAAGTTTCTTGGTACTATAAGACTTGATGAATCTTACCAATGTGAGATTGTTTGGATTGGAGATGTGGTTGTGTAGTTCATTTATGGTTCAAAATTTACTATGCATAATGTACGCCATGTACCTTAGTTATCACATAGTTTGATGTCAATTGGTTAAGTTGATGACCTTGATTACAAGGTGGTTTACTATGCTCATTCCTTTCACATATCTAAGGGCAATATGATCATTGCAAGCCTAAGAGCATACTATTCACTCGAGAAAAATAGAAGAGGAGTCACTTATATAAAGAGTATCTAGTAAAGTGGAAAGATAGTTCAAAGGAAAGTGCCACATGGGAGTGGGCTTCAGGGATGGTTTCCCAATTTTAGATTGCATTTCCAAGAGTTTCTTAAGGGGAAGGATATAAGGAAACAACATACAAATATGACCATGTACACTAGATACATGGGGTTTAGTGGGAGCATCTGGTCTTTATTCTTTTACTTCTGTTAAGCCTTCCAATACCAATTTTTTGAGGACAAAATGGAGTTAAGGAAAAGGAAATGTTATGTGAGAGCTTTGTGTAAGGGATGTATGAACCATCCCTTAGTTGGAAGTTACACATGGGCTCTCGCATGAGTGCCAAGTGGCACTCATGTGAGAGGCCACCTAGAGCCCTCACTTGGGAAGTGAAAGGATGTAGTGTAGAATGCATGCCAGGGTGGCGTGATCAAATCCAGTTATTCGTGTTCATGCACTTTCAGTCAATAATTGGTACACATCATAAATCGAGCTCTTAGATTTCAAAAAGTGAGGAGTTTCTCAAGGCCAAGATCTAACACCTTTCATTCATCAATCAAAAGAATCTTAGAATATAACCTATGAAGATTCCTAGGGTATTGATTTTTTCCATTTGAAATTCTCGTATTCTTTGTTTCTTCTTCCTTAGAGTTTGCTAATGATGTATAATATTTTACTTCTTATAGAACAATGATTAGAAGTACACCATCTGCACACCTAACATATAAGATGCTCTTAATTGGACTATTCTCAAAAACCATGTGCTAGCAAGTAGCACAAGTGAACAACATCCATCAACATATAAAACAATGATAAGAAGTACATCATCTACACACTTAACAAAAAAGGTGCTCTCAATTGGACTATTCTCAAAAACCAGCTAGCAAGTAGGCATGTATCTTTTCATACCAAAAACACATGGCTAAAATACATACACTTCATGTAAATCACCATTCAAAATTATAGTTTTAATTTCCAATTGATGTAGATTCCAACCATGATGACTTTTAAGTGCATAAATGCTACAAAAAATGGTCATTCGGCATGTGGGATCATAGATCTCATCAAAATCACTGCCTCTATCTTGAACATAACCTTTTGCAACAAGCCTAGGCTTATACCTATGAATTTCCATCAGGTTTACATTTCAACTTGTATACACATTTAGTGCAATGGCCTTTTTTCCTAGAGGAAAATCACATAACGATCCATTCCTCATAATAACATCCTATTTTATTGCATAGCAAAAATCCAATTTTTTGAATTATGCACTCCATCAAAGGAAATAGGCTCATTCTCATCACAAAGACTAGAGGCAGGCATTGCATAGCAATCTGATGCAAAGGAAGCATTATGAGAGAGTGGGCACACTATGGAAAAGGTGCATATAATTTGCTATCTCTCAAAGTCTACACTAGCCATTTGGGCATAGTTTTAGCCACTTCTATATCATTCCTCATCATCAACAAGTGCATCATGTAAATTTGGATCAGAATTGGAATGATCTGAACCTATAAAGATTGAGAAATTGCCTCATTTGGACAACACTTGACTTTCTACCTTTAAAAATAGGCAGCAAAGTGTCATACACATCCTTTGAGCTAAGTGATGTCTCCTTGGTACGTGAAAGTAATGGCTAAATTGCCTCTTCCAAAAAACATCATGGCTTACCAAAATGCATTTAGTTTATGGATGATAGAGATGACAGCCTTTGCTTTCAGAACTGTACCTAAACAAGAATACATTGCACTACTTCATCATCCAATTTCCTATGTTGTTGTTCAAGCGCTAATGCATATGTGAGGCAATCAAAGACACGCAAATGAGAAAAAAATAGCTTGCGACAATGCCAAGCCTCATATGGAGTGGTCGATTGCAGTGCTTTGATGGGACACCTGTTAAGTACATATGCCACACCCATAACAACTTCAAGCCACAAGCTGTGGTAAAGCCTGACTTCTAACCATACACCTCACCATTTACAAGAGAGATGTGTTATTTCTTTTAGCAACTCCATTTTGTTGAGGTGTGTATGAAAATGATGCTTTATCCCATGCTGATCCAGAAATGCATTAAAATCAGAAGACGTACTCGATCAAAATGGAGGGTGCCCAATTTACATGGTGGAAAGTTTTCAACCATAACCAAGAACTATTTGAAGCACAAAACTTTGGACCCTTCTTTCCTTGGATACACCCATGCATGCTTGGAAAAGTCATCAATAAAAGTCACAAAGTAAAGGTAGTTATGAAATGAAGGTGTTTTCATAGGACCACAAACATCACTATGAACACGTTGCAATTTATGAGCACCTCAAACTGAACCATCTTTTGGGAAGGAGGACTACTACATTTTGCCCAAAATACAACATTCATAGACATGTTCATAAGGTACCTTAAGTTGGGCACAGAGGACACCATTTCAAATTTCTATAGGCATAGCAAACTAGCAAAAATCACATGACCAAAGCATGCATGCCAAAGCTTTGCATCTAAGATAGCTTGAGAATCTTGAACTTCCAATGCTAAATCATTCACACATTTGGATAGTCTATGAGCTTATACAACCCACAACATAAAATGAAAAAAGCAATAATAACATCACCATTTGAGAGATCATAAATTGTACATATGTCATCAATAAAGTTGACAGCCAAGACAATCTTGGTTAATGTTGAAATTTATAACATATTTTTCTTGATCCCTGACACATATAAAGCATTCGACAATGTGAAAGATCTACCATATGTAGTAAATGATCATAAAAACTCCCATTACAGGATAGGAGGAGTTGTTAGCACATGTGACAATATTCACTATAAGGACATGCTTGAGTGAACTAAAGAAATTGCAATGTGACGTAATATGTTTGGTTGCTCCACTTTCAAAGTACCAAACATCAAAGTATACTACAAATAAAAAATGCTCATGCGAAGATGGTTCACAATTGCAAAGAGTAGTAAATTCTCATTCTTCATTCTAAACAAGATTAGCAAGCTCTGTTTTAGGTGTACAGACCTTTGCAACAACCATTCCAACCTCTTTCTTCTTTGCCTCTTTTGCAGTCCATGTAGGACAACTCTTTAGGACATGATCATTGCATTACATTATTTGCAAAACTGTTCTTGATTTTTTAGTTTCTTGTCATCTTTGCCTTCCTTCTTTGATTGTGCAACATTAGAAGATTTCTCCTTACTAGTAGATAAGCTCCATTTACAATGCCCTTCTAACTAGATAAGAGAGCTTGATCTGCAACATGCATAATTGACTTGTTGTACGTGCATTGATCTTCCTACAACAAAACAAAGATTAAGACCTCAAATATTAAGGCATTTAGATTGCTTTTCAACATTGAAGAGTAAAAGCAAAACTATGATATGGATATGGAAGATCATTAAGAATAGTCTGCACAAGTGAACCATCTGACAAGATTTCATCAATAGAAATGAACTGATCCTTTGAATCTTGGATCTTCATCAAAAAATTATCCATAGAGTCTCGTTCATCCATATGCTCACTCTCTAGTTATTTTCAAAGATAAGCAACATAAGCCTCATTTCTTGCCTGGTATAAAGATTAAGTGTATCCCAAGCATCCTTTGATGTCTTGCATGAGAGAATGTGAGGGATAATGGCACGTGTTAGCATTAGTTTCCATGTGAAAAGCAAAATGGCTACCAAAAATTTTATATATGTTCTATAATAAAACATATAGTGGCCTAGTCAGCCACAGAGTGTAGTTCGATCTCATTTTGTGAAACCTAGCAATTCTATGAATTCTGTGGTTTTTTGCATATTCTATGGGTCCATGTAAGAAGTGTTGTGTGCAATGTTTGAAGCTTGGTTTTGTACTGCGAGGGTATGATCAGGAAGCTCTCATGAAGGGAAATCATTTTATGATGTTATTTGAAGCAAAAATTTTTTAGCTATTGTGCGAGCAAAATGAGCACCCACCCACCCCGACTTTCTCCAAGGCTTATGACTAAGCAAAGACCAAGGCATAGGCCTTGGCATACCTTTTCACCCGAGTCATCAAAGTCACCAATGACACCATTGGATGTGTGTGAGGGAATTCAATGATCAAGGAAGACAAATTACTAACACTTCCTAGGAGGTCATCCATTCTAGTAGTGTTCACCTAAAGGACCGTTTTATAGTAGGTTTTCCTAACACTAAGCCCTATTTTCTTGGTGATTTTAGGAGTGAAGATACTTAAGGTTAACATTATTTTGGAGCCTTCAACGTGTCTTCTTGGGCCAAAGATCAATCTTGGAGCTAGAGGTACTTAATTTTGTGTCTCATCAATAGTGTACATTTGGCATTGTTGCTGAATTTTCAGCTTTTGAGTATTCTTGCATGTTTCTTGGAAGGCTTTCAATTGTGGTGGGAGCAACCATTGCAAGTTTATGTAGGTTTTTTGCATCTAAAAAAATGGAGTTGACAGACACTTGTAGATGTTGTTGGCTAGTGTTTGGTATATAAATTGAGACTTTCAATGCCATTTTTTTGCATGTATTGAGCACATACACACTATGTATGCTTTTGTAGATATGAGTTATGCATGTCCATGTAGTCATTGATATAGCAATTACATTTTTGCATAAAGCCTTTGGCATTGATAAAGAGGGCCGTGCTAAGGTTTTCTTAACTATAAGACACCTAGATGTAGGGGTCTCTTTGGTGACACAAGTGTAAGACTTACCCAACCACCATAGGAGATGTATACTAGTTGTTCATAGGTGCTCAATAAGCCTAGTTGGCTTCTTTTAGTTAAGTGGTTATATGCAGTGGATTCAATGATTCACTATGCCGGATTACATGTCAGTACTCATAGTTTTATGAGTTTTTGACATTGGTCATATGATCATTTTGCAGACGAGACTCTCAAAATATTTTTCTACATTTTGATTTTTCAACTATATAGTGGTTGATTTTACTCCTTGACACACTTATTGATGTGAGCACATACAATCTTTGTTTATCCCGATAGATGGGTCTATTGCAATAGATGGCGTCTATCATCTACTGTGGGGTCCTATTTGTCATGATAGATGGGTCTATCACAATAGATGGTGTCCATTGGATATTGTAGATTTTGGTTTGTCACGATAGAATATGTGTCTATCACAATAGGCTATCTCTGTCACGGGGGTCTATCTGTTGTGATAGATGGGTTTTTCACGATAGACATGTCTATTAAGATAGAGTTTTCTATCACGATAGACATATCTATTGCAATAGATGTTTCTATCACGATAGATGTGTCTATTACAATAGTCGAGGGTCCATTGTAACTTTCTTTATGCCATGATAGATTATGTCTATCACAATAGAAAAGAAATGGGATTTTTGCAACTTTGAGTAGTGATTTGGAATGCTCATGATGTGTGTTCTACTGCACTTAAGATGAAACACAAAATATTGACTTTTTCTGTGTATCGCAATACACAAAAGCAGTCATCTTGGGTAGCACACATGGTTCTCTCGTATCTGATGATGTTGTTGGAGCTGATGATGGAGTAGATTCCTGTAGAAAATGCTCAAAAATGCATAAACAACAACACACAAAATATATATATATCTCTCTCTCTCTCGCCGAAATTAGAGAAATGAAGTGGAAGGGGGGAATATGAGAAAAAATTGAAATTTTTGGAGATGAAGGATGTGAAGGGAGAGGGAAAGTGGAGATGGTAGAGATGCTAATGGAGAGGAAAAGATTAATAAAAATAGAAAATTTACCTACTTACCTACAATTCCAACATTAATAATGTATGTCTTACCATCGCACGCTTGTCCTCAATTTGCAGTCTGCTAAAACAGTGCCAAATTTGGTGTCACTCTAACACAATGGGAGTACCAATGTGGAGGATACCTACCTTGTAAATGTCAATCTTTGGAGACTTGAGGATGGTATGATGACCATGAGTGAGAGGAATGCTCAAGTGTGTGGGTGAGAAGCACACTCACATGCATACACATGCACACATTGTGCATACAAGGCAAGAACAAAGAGTTTGCACAATGGAATCCTTTCCTCATTCAAGAAGTGATTGCAATCTCCAAGAAGAAGCTCAATCTCTAAGTTGCTAACCTGAAAAATGAGCTTTCTAGCTCCTTTTATAGTTTTTCACTTGTTTCGACCTAATTTTGACCTAGTGTCTAGCCTAGTTAAAAATTAGGTTCCTAAATTAATTTGAAGGCTCAAATGAGGTCCAAAAAAATGTGAAAATTGATATGTTGGCTCTCCTAATATCCTGAAGATTGAGGACTTAACTTGCACAAAATGGAGTTGAATCTACCAAAAATGGGTTATTTATATTGAGATGTAGTCATAAAAATAATTGTTTTGCTAGAATTTACAATTTGATTTGGCCTATTCTTTGTCAGATCTAGATTGACTATCCTACCTTCTCAGTCATGTATATGAGCCTTGCCTTTCTTGTTGATCTTATTGCATGAGAATCCTTTATCTACTAAGGCCTCTTTGGCTACTCCTACTGCTAACAGTGATTAAGGTATATTCAAAGAGGACACCATATCAAACATTTGCAATTATAGCAAAGCATAAAACTTTAGATGGTCAAAACATGCATGCCAAAGTTTTCCATCTTTTGTGGCCTACTATCATAAAATTGATCCACAAAGATAGTCGATAACATTGTGGTGTGGATTATACTAAGGATGAGGGCCAAATATAGAGTCCATGTACTCTTATCAATAGAAGAAAATCTTGGTCCAAAGAGAGAGAGTTGTGTGGCTTGGAGGAGAGTTTTTGTGTCATTTTTGTTTTGTCTTGATTTTTGTGTTTCTCATATGTGAGATAATTTACATCATCAAGTAAAAGAATAATTTCATAGATGTTATTAAAGGATTCAAAAAATTTATGAATATAGGAATGTGGATGATGCACACTTGAAATGAATCTTAAAGGTCTTTAAAATGGTTGAAATTGAAGAAATCCAAAAATGAAACTTGTACATATTTCAAATCCACTCTCTTGTTGTTAATATATTTATCTAAGAACATGATGAGTCTACTTTACTTTAACCATATAACTATTAAATAAAATCTATGGACACTCATAAATGCCAATTAGTAGGAGAAAAAATGAATTTCATCTTCATGATCATCTAGAGTTTTAAATAAGGAAGATTATCATATACCTAATCAGCATAACGAGAACTTGCATTAAGTCCTCTTGTACCCCATTGGAAATGAAGAGTGACATACTACAAGGTATCTTTCGTCCAAGATACATTAGAGAGGAGATCCCAAACAAATCCTACAAGGACTTAGACCATAGTTTTGGTAAGAGGGAAAGAAAAATGGACCTTCACCATAGAAATAGTGCACTAACAAACCTATGAGCTATGGAACTTATATATGACATGTGTAGGTGTTTTCGGTATTGTACTCCATACCTTTGATCTAAAGAAAAGAGACACATCTTCAAAGGATTTAGACAAGAGGCTATGTTAGAATGATTCAATAGCTTCTCAAGAATCTTGGTATATGATTGTGAATCTATGGTGCATAAATATTTGAAATCCCAAAGAACAAGCCAAATCATTAAAGTTCAGGGATTGAGAATGCATGCAATCAGCATGAGGAAGAAGAAAATTGGGAGCGCAATATACAATGTATACTAAGCGATGAATGTACAAAGATAAGTAAATCTTTAGGGTTATGGTCATATAGAAGATGAGGGAATAAACCTCCTAAAGAGGGAAAAAGGTTCCTTAGTAATCCTAAGTGTGTTCACACACATCACTACCAAAATATACCAATAAATACCCCCTAGAAGGGATGTGGTGAATGTTATATATTTCAGTAGTGATGTGCATGAACACACTTAGGACTATCAAGGGACTTTTTTACCTCTTTAGGAGGTTTTTTTCCTCGCTTTTATATATGCATATACCCCTAATGGGTCATTTATCCTTGTACATTCACTTCATAATATATTTTCTATTGCGTTGTGCTTCTACTTCTATAGTGGAAATAGTTGTACATCCTTGAAGATGAGATCTCCAAGATATAGCACCTTTAAAAAAGTGAAAAGTGTACCCTCATGTAGACTTCTCATTGTCTAGAGAACCAGCATAATCAAAATCTATAATAATGGATGCCTTTCCTCTACCCAAGTATTGAAACTTGTCCTTAATGCCACTCAGACATCTCAAAATCATCTTGACTGCTTCCCAATGCTTCTTGCCCATATTAGACATATATCTGCTCAAAAGTCTCATTGCAAATGCAATGTCTAATCTCACAACTACCATAGCATACATGAGACCACTAGTAGTAGATCGATAAGGAATTTTGATCATGAATTCCTTTTCCTCTTTTGATTTGGGGCAATCATCCTTGCTCAATTTTACATATGTAGGTAAGGGTGTACTCAATGCCTTGCCACATTCCATATTGAACATGTGAATTAGCTTGGATATGTACTCACTTTGAGATAAGTATATGCATCTTTTACTCATATCAAGAGTAATGTGCATGCCAAGGATATGTTTGGCATCCCCCAAATCCTTCATATGAAATGTCTCACTCAACTTGTTTTTGAACAATGACAAATAATCATAGGACTTCCTAGAAATCAACATATCATTGGCACAAAATATCAAGCATATCAAGCTACCATATGAGCATCTCTTTGTGTATAGATAATAATCCTCATTGCTTTGATAATAGCCTTGGAATTCATAAAAGCATCAAACTTTTGGTCCCATTATCTAGGGGATTGTTTAAGACCATATAAGCTCTTCTTTAGCTTACAAACTAGACTTTCTTTGTCAAGAACTACATAACCCTTTGGTTGTTCTATATAGATCGCATCTATAAGATCTCCATTCAAGAAATTAGTTTTCACATCCATTTGGACTAGCTCTAAGTCTTCCATTGCAATGAATCCAAGAAACCTGCATAGTGTAGTAACCTTGACTATTGAGAGAACTTTTCCTCAAAATCAACACCATGTTGTTGCGTAAAACCCTAGTCATACTTTATACTTTGGAGAAGTGCTATACGATGTGAATTTTGGCTCATATGCCCATTTACATGATAAATCTTTCCTTCCCTTTAGCAAAGCTACCAAATCCCAAGTACCATTCTTGCGAATAGAATCCAATTCACTCTTCATGGCACACTCCTACTTGGCATGATCCATTGTCTACATAGCCTTTTTGTATCAAGAAGGCTCACCACCATGTGTTGACATGACAAAACCCAAACCTGGAACATTTATATTAGGTGGATACAAGATACATGAAAAATGTCTCAATGGTTGCTAAACAAGAAGATTTGCAAACTCGTTTGAGTGGATATTCTCTTGAACATCCCTATGTGTAGCATTCTTCTGAACTAGAGGACTAGTATCCTCAAACACCACTCTTCTCACTTTGGCCTCCATAACGGGTTGTTTATGCATCTTAGACCCATTGAAAATGACATCACTACTTTTGATCATTGACCATGTTTCAAGATCCCATAAGTGATAACCAAATTGGTTTTCTCAACCATATCCAAGAAAAATGCATTCATTTGACTTATGGTCCATATTTTTTCTAAGATACTTGGGTATATGAACATATGCCTCACACCAAAAAAAATCAAAGATAATCATAATATGTTGGCTTCCATGTCCATAACTCTTGTGCCACTTTCGGACCTTTGGCAGTTGTTTGTTGTACGTTCGAGTTGTCCTCTCCAATCACCATACCATAAAGGAATAACAAACTCAAAAACTTAAATTGTCAATCCGGGGAGCATACTAAGACCCTAGCCCCTTCTTTATCAATGGACTCTATGATCTATCGTTCAAAGATTAGAATATTCACTAATCTACTCCATCCCTCACAAGATATAAAGATTTCTGTGCTTTTGGAAGTAATTCTTCTTTTGAGTGTCAGTATAGCTAGAGATAAGGATTTTTTGAGATTCTTGTGCCTAAAGCATGCTATTTTTCATAAGGAAGACGTTACTAAGGTTAGACTCAAGTTCTTGCAGCTAAACCCATTGACAAGAGAATCACAATTTTGGCAGATTCACACAATCTAAAGAAAACAATTCATGCTTTGATTTTACAAGCTTGGAGGATGAAGATAGATTCATGAAAGTATTAAACACACATATAACAACTGATCTTAGAGATAAATCTATGAAAATACTCACAACATCCACTTGAAAATGCCATGAAAGCTTGATGATGAGAATAGAGATTCGCTAAGAGCTCTCGAGTTCTCCTTGATCATCCAAAACAAGTGTGTCTGCAAAATGACTTCAAATCTTTTTATAATACTTTAAGTGACCATTTTCACACTTAAAATAGGTCTTCCTAAGCTTATAATCTAAAAATCTACCATTTAGAGAGCCCTAAATATTCTACAAAATATGCATATGATACATCTCATCATGAGGAAGAGTCTTCCTTGTTTTTCATAGAAAGTAGGATAATTTATCCTAATATAAATATAAGTTTATTTATTTTTTCTTTTACTAGTACTTGCTCTTGTTAGCTGATTTTCCATTCCCAACAGCAATATTCGATGAAATGTGAATCACATGAATTGCAATGGATATTGCTTCTGCCCAAAAGCCTTGTGAAAGGTTTGGATTATGCATCATAGAAACTTCTCTATCCTCAATAGTTATATTCATCCTCTCATGTACACCATTCTGTACTAGGATAAAAGGAGTTGTGAACTCTCAATGAATTCCTTTAGACTGAGAAAAAAGATTGAATTCATGTGAGTTATATGTTAATATATCTGGATAGTGATGTATGTGAACACATTACGGCCACGAAGGCACTTTTTTCCCTCTTTAGGAGGTTTTCTTCCCTCGGCTTGTATATATGCCTATAACCCTAATGGTTCACCTATCTTTGTACATTCTCTTGGTAATACATCTAGTATTGTGTGTTGTGCTCCAAACTTCTTCTTCTTCTTCTTTCTTGTGCTATTCATGTGCTTTCAAAGACCTCAAACTCCAACAATTGGTATCAGAGCAGGTCGTCCCTTCATCTAGGGCATCTTCGACATCCCTCTGGCCACAATCTCAAAATTGCACAAAAATTGGTGAGCATGGTCAAGGTGATTAGGCGTTCAAAACGGCTCTGCTTTGTGGTGTCAAAATCACGATTTGAGCTCGTTTCTACCTCCAAATGCATTATCACAATGCTAGTGCAGGAAATTTTGTCCCTTTGTGCCAAACATATATATGGGTTTTGGTTCTCTAGTACAAGCAGCCCAAAGTCTGCTACAGATCTAGCAAAGCTCAATAGGGTAGTTTTGATCAATTTTTCAAGATACATTCATTTTTTGCATCACGGTATTTTAGTTAGTGGCCATGGCTAAAAGCAATGATGCATTCTGTATGTTGGTTGTTGATAGATTGGATGGTACTAATTACCCATTATGGGCATATATGATATGTCATGTATTAGTTGAAAAAGGAATATGGAATGCATTAGGGGAAAAAAGGAGCCTTGAATGGGGCTTGTAAGGATCCCTAATTTTTAGCTGATCTCCCCAGTAGAGAACCTCTCCCTGACATAATGATAATGCACCTCAATGTGCTTAGTGCAAGCATGGGACACAAGGTTCCTCGCAACTACCAATGCGCTCTGACTGTCAGTGAAGATAGTGGTGGTAGAGGACTGACCAACACCCAAATCAGCCATAAGGCATCTGAGCCACACACACTCAACAGTAGCTGTGAAAGCTGCCCTATACTCAGCCTCACAACTGGAAGTGGCCACAGTAGGCTGCTTCTTGCTCAACCAAGATATACATGAGCTACCAAGCATGAAGCAAAAGCCACTAGTGGCCATACAAGTGTCATAGCAACCAGCCCACTCTGAGTCAGAAAAAGCATGCAAATCTGGCGGCAGTGATCCCCCTTGGGATAAAACAACCCAAGTAGCCGAGTACCACTCAAGTAGCGAAAGATGCGCTTAACCGCCTGCCAATTCTTGACACCTGGGCAATGCATAAACCTGCTCATATGTGAGACAACAAACTGAATATCTGGCCGAGTAATGCATAAGTAAATTAGGCATCCAACAACCTGCTGATAGAGGACAACATCAAATGCATCCCCAGCATCATGAAGACTCAATCGTAAACCTGTCTCCATAGGAGTGGCAATAGGCTTACAATCTTCAAGGCCAAAATGCTACAATAATGTGTCAATATATTTTGTTTGACACAAATCCATTCTACCATCAACTTGCATAAATTGAATGCCCAAATAGGGATGCAAATGCCCCAAATCAGACATCTCAAATGAGGCATGCAAATCAGCCTTAAAATCAGCAATATGCTTCTCAATAGGACCAGTGAGCAGCATGTTATCAACATAGACAACAATGATCAGAAGCACATCATTAGCACGCTTAACATATAAGGTGCTCTCAGTTGGACTGTTCTCAAAACCATGTGCAATCAGATAGGCATGCATCTTCTCATACCAAGCATGTGGTGCTTGCTTTAAACCATATAATGCCTTCTTTAACTTGCACACCTGGTTTTCATGCCCTTTCTGCACAAAGCCACAGGGGCTGAAAAACATACACTTCTTCATGCAAGTCACCATTCAGAAATGCAGTTTTAATGTCCAACTCATGTACATTCAGACCATGATGGGCTGCAAGCACACAGATGCTCTGAACAGTATTCATATGACATGTGGGTGCAAAGGTCTCATCAAAATAAATGCCTCTTTTCTTTGCATAGCCCTTTGCAACAAGCCTAACCTTATACCTGTCAACTGTACCATCAGGTTTACCCTTCAGCTTGTATACCCACTTAGTACCAATGGCTTTCTTGCCAGGAGGCAAGTCACACAAAGACCAAGTACCATTCTTCATTATAGCATCATATTCAGATTGCATAGCAGCCATCCAATTTTCTGAATTTTGTGCTTCATCAAAAGAAACAGGCTCATTCTCATCACAGAGACTAGACGCAACCATAGCATAGTAATCTGATGCAAAGGAGGCACTATGAGAGCCTGAACGAGTACGATATGACAAAGGTGCATCTAATTTGCTATCACGCAAAGTCTGCACCAGCCATTTTGGCATAGTTTTTGCCTGCTCAATATCAGCTACTCATCAACAAGTGCATCATGTAAATCTGCATCAGAAATGGAATGATCTACATCATCATATGAAACCTGCAAAGGCTGAGAAGTTGCCTCATTAGGACCAGTAGTAGACTGTCCACCTGTGAAAAGAGGCATCAAAGTATCATACATGTCTTCGGAGCTAACAGATGTCTCCTTAGTACATGAATGCAATGGCTGAATAGCATCTTCCACAAAAGCAACATCACGGCTAACCAGAATGCGTTTAGTCTGTGGATGATACAGACGATAGCCTTTACTTTCAAAACTGTACCCAACAAAAATACATTTTACTGCTTTATCATCCAATTTTCTGCGATGTTGTTCAAGCACTAATGCATATGCCAAACAAGCAAAAACACGCAGATGAGCAACAGATGGCTTACGATCATGAAAAGGCTCATATGGAGTGATAGATTGCAGTGCTTTAGTGGGACACTTGTTTAGTACATATGCTGCACACATGACAGCCTCAAGCCAGAAACTGTGGTAAAGCCTGACTCTTAACCATACACCTCGCCATCTCCATTAGTGAACTATTCTTTCGTTCAACAACTCCATTCTGTTGAGGTATATACGACACTGTATACTCGTGTTTTATCCCATGTAAAATCAGAAGACATATATTCCCCCTCTCAATCAGAACGGAGGGTGCCCATTCTGTTGAGGTATATACGACAGTGTATACTGGTGTTTTATCCCATGTTCAGCCAGAAATGCATTAAAATCAGAAGACATATATTCCCCCTATCAATCAGAACGGAGGGTGCCCATTTTACATCCTGACAAATTTTCAGCCAAAACTAAAAATTGTTTGAAGCACATGAACACTTTGGACTTTGCTTTGAGTGGATATACCCATGCATGTTTTGAAAATCATCAATGAAAGTCACGAAGTAAAGGTAATTTCCAAAAGAGG
This sequence comes from Ceratopteris richardii, assembly GCA_020310875.1. NCBI lineage: Eukaryota > Viridiplantae > Streptophyta > Polypodiopsida > Polypodiales > Pteridaceae > Ceratopteris > Ceratopteris richardii. Next base: position 157,204,680 of record CM035414.1, read on the forward strand.
ATGTCTGCATAGGACCACAACCATATGTCTGCATAGGATGTCTGCATAGGACCACAGTACAAGCTGCAATTTTTGCATAGCCCAAACTGAACCATCTTTTGGAAAGGAGAAATGCTGCATTTTGCCCAAAATACAACCTTCACATACATGTTTCCAGGTGCCTCAAGCTTGGGCAAGGAAGACACCATATCAGATTTCTACAGGCGTAGCAAACTGGCAAAATTCATATGACCAAAGTGTGTATGCCAAAGCTTTGCATCTGACATAGCCTGAGAATCATGTACTGCACATGTGTTGCAGAGCTAAGAAGAGCAAAAGACAGAGAAAAAGATGGGCCCCAAAATTTTTCCGATTTGGACACTTTATTTTTTTATCATAATCATTTTGTAATATATTTTCCGATGTAAATGCACTAGAGGAGTCCTCTAGATGCATCCCCGCAAAAGTTTAGTAGCTTGCCCATGTAAATTAGTAGGAAATTAACCTTTTAGTGAATAAAGTGCCGGTCTCTTGTGTGAAAGGACCATTTTTACGACACATGTATATAAGTCAATTTGTGACTCTTTGTAAAGACTTTTTGCCATTGTGAGAATCAAGAGCACAAAATTTCGAATTTGTGTCTTCTCCTCTTTGTATCACCTTCTTTGTGAGTTTTTATGCATGTGTGTTGCTTGAAAAGAATGTTAGGAAGTGTTTTCTATCCATGAAAGTGTCTAATTATTGTTGTTAAGGTGTGTGTGAAGTGTAGGAAGGTCATTTCCACGACTTAGTATTTTGTTCATAACTTGAAGTAGAAGCATCACAATTGAGTGAAAGTACCACCATTGGATGCGTCTTCGCGAGAGCTTTGAAATGCATATGCTACTATTTACTATATTCGGAGTTTGGAGATGAGAGAAATGCTCATTCTACTGTTGGCTGCTGCTCCAAGTATCGTGACACCATGACTGACAGTTGAAGCTTGTTTGGAATAATCTTAGCCTTGTTTTCACTCTTCGGGAAGCTCATTTGCATTGATCATCATTTGAATGCATGTCCTCATACACTCGGCTCGGTTTTGATACTCCTTGGATTGATAAATAAAGCGTGAATCCCCACTATATGCACTTGAGGGGGATCGAGGTATAGTCTCTTTCTCCACAAGTCCCTAGGTTTGTCCTTAGGTACACACGTTTTTGGTGCTGTTGCCGGGGAGTGTCGAATCAAACCGAGGCATTCGTGTGATGGTAAGTAGCTCGTAGCATTGAAGCGAGTAGAGAAGTTGTGAATTTCTCTTCTTTGGTAAGTCACACTCATCCGCACTTACTACTTCTCACTCTTGAAGTGTGTGTAGTGAGTTATTAGTCTAGGGAAATGAGTGGAGTGAGTGGAGTAGGAGGAAGAAGGGAGTAGTTAGGAAGTTAGAGTAGCTTTTAATCTTTGTCTTGATGGTCTTTGTAGTTAGGAGAATTTTTCAAAAAGTATAAAAACCCAAAGAACTTGCCTTCTAAACTTCACTTGTCTCTAGAACAAGTATCATGAGAATCTGCAGTCGGGTATCGTGAGTTGAGAAGTGTAGCCCAAACAAGTAGCCGTTCCCAGTACTCTGAAACCTCTAGTGAGTCAGAGGAAGAAATTCCCATGGCTTCAGAGGATATGCAAAATACAGTACCAATGATTGGCATGATGTCAATTATTGAGGGTGAATATTGGACATCTTTGGAATATGTGAACACCAACCAAAATGAGATACCTATCTACCTCGATGGTCTAAACCGATCGGTGGCCAGACTAAAGAAAGCTTCAGATGCTTATATAGTGCCTAGGCCAGCAGTTAAATATACAGGAGGGTTTTATATGGACAAAAGAGATATTCAGTATGTTGTTACGGAACACCCTGAAAACATCAATGAACAAGGGGAGGAAGACAATGCTCACAACCTTAATGAAGGGGAACATGAAGAGCAAGTGACCACCCCTAGAGGGAGATCCACTGTTGTTAGGGTTTGGAGAGGAGACCTAGTTTCCCAAGATGATTCCCTAATGGATGTGTATTTGATCAATGGAATGGAGCATTTCCTCAGAGCCCACTCTTCATTATGGGAAGTGGCCCCTAACCGAGTTACTATCTACGAGTTACAAGATCCTGAATTCCCCACCATTATCACATATCTGGACAAAAACCAGAGAAGGTATTCGCCTGTAACGGAGTTAGAAAGAGCAGGGCTGAAATATCAGAACATTCGAGTGTTTCCCCTTAGGGATCAAGCCACCACTTCACAAAACCACCACGGAACGTTTCAAGATAATTCATAGTAGCAGTCTAGACAAACACGACAAATGCATATACCGGTGAGGCCCCATGTGCAGTTTACTATGCCGGCCAGTAATCCTAACTATCGAACTCAACCACCTGTTGACCCAAGGAATGGAATTCTTGCCCCAATAAGACCACCTGTAGTAAGAGGGCTGGGTATACCCATAGGAAGACCAGTTTTCCCTGTAATGCCAAGACCACCTGAAGCAAGAAGAAGATTAAGACCTATCCAAGTTGCTAAATGCATGAGGAACCATTATGACGGCTCTAGCAAACCTTACATCATATAGCTGAATTCAAGCAAGTTATTAGAGCCAGACAAGTGGAAGACTTCTTGATTCAATATGAATCCTTTGGTCTAACTCTGACATACACAACTTTAGCGTGGTTCCAACCATTAAATCCTAATAATTTTCAAAACATGGAACAAGTCTATCAAGAAATGATTGAAGAATTCACCAAGTCTGGGATTAAAAACAACTTGTCATCATTGATCCATAGCTTTAAGCAAGCTTTGACGGAATCAGTGAGATTGGGAGCAAGAAGATTTAAGCAGTATGTGGATAGATGCCCAGTTGAAGAGAGACCCACTCAAAACAAAATGGTGTCATTATTTTTGGAAGGATTAGTGAATGGATCATTAAGATCTTTGGTATATGTGAAAAGAGTTCAAACTTTGCAAGAATGACCTAGAGGAAAACCTAGCAGAAGATCTGAAAATACCTCAAGGAAGCATGAAAAGTGAAGATTCCGCCAGTAGCACGTCAAACTCTAAGAACCATGTAGAGGAAATAGTCGACTTACTGGCAAAGAAATTGAATATTCAAGGATAGAGGAACTACACCAACAACCCTATGAGAGTACCCATGCTTAGAAGGTGTGTGCATTGTGGAGGTGATCATCCTTCTCATTTGTGCACTAGGGGAGTAGTCCCATCACCAGCGTATGCTTACAATAGACCACCCGTCCCAGGCCCTATGCATTATTGTAGCATAGAACAAAAGTACACAAATCACAGCACAAAAAACCGTCCTTACAATCGGCAATCCAAACCAGTCCAACCACCAGTAAGACCTTATGGATACCCTCAGAGAGATCAAGGAGGGGAAGCTTTTAGATATCCCACATACCAGCAACAGGCACCAACACCACGACCTTATGCTTATCAAGGTTACACTCAACCACAACCAGTGTTAGGACAACAACCACCCCACCCTCAGAATGTTGTCCCAGTGAAAATGGCTCAACCTGAAGAAAACTTAGAGAGAGCAATAGTTCCAGCCACGCCCTTGGCTAGTAACGAACCATATGACTCATCCTATGACCATAGTCAAGGAAATTACTCGGCTTATGAGAACTCTATAATTGAATATGGATACATGTACAAACCATATACACATGGCATGGAAGCACCAGATAGTTCCTACGGATATGAGCATGATTATGTGTCATTGATGTATGCTGCTCCCAGAGCACCCATACCCCCCGACCTATGAACATACCACCTGCACCTAGAGGACCATGTTATAGATGCAGAGGTGATCATTATATCAGAGAATGTACATTACCAAACCCACCACCACCACATCGAGTTTGGGAATACTATGGTGATTGTGATAAAGAACACCTTTTCAGAGATTGCCCCAAGAACCCCAACAAAGTTAACTCGAACGTGAAAATTAATGTGATAGAAGTAGTAGAGTCGTCAGGGAGTGATAAGGTGTACACCATGCCATTGAAAGCAATAACAAGAGCTAAAGCTAGAGAGACCCTAGAAAAAACTGAAGAAAATAATCAAGGCAACATAGAAATGAATATACCTATACCCCAAGTAGTTGAAGAATCGGAAGAGCTTGGGAAAAGTGTTACAAGTAAACGAACACAAAGATGGAAGAACCGTAGAGACAGGATAAAGGAAAAGAAGTTACAACAAAAGAAGGAGAATGAAAGGAATGAAAGGGGTCAAGAAGAAAAACAGAAACTGGAAGGAGAAAATAAAAAAGGAAAACATAAACAAGAAGAGGTAGGATCAGTTTTAGCAGATCCCATGCCTGAAGAGTTAGCCATGTGGATTCAGGCGTACAAGGCACGAATAAGAGCAGGACCTACCATTGAACAACATGAAAAAGAATATCCTAGAGGTGACCTAGAGAAAGAATGGTTGGAGATATGCAAGAAATTAATTGAAGTAGCTCAACAGACCCTAGAAAAACCTGTCTGTAGACTACCCAATTCATGAATTCCCGAAAAGGAGTTCCAAGAGTGTGTCATCCCTAATGATCCCGAGAAAGGAAAAGAAGGTGAGAGACATAATGGAAATCACTGCGAGGATAAAAGGGAAGGATCCAGTGTCCCCGAGGTAGATGGAGAATGGCCTAAAGACTTGTGGGCAAGAGTTCAAGAAGACAGATGGAAGAAAGTGGAAGGAATCGAACCACCCTTTGAGGAACTAGAAGCAAAAGGTGAAATAGAAGATTCAATACCTGAATTGAATTAAGAAGAATTAGTACAATTGGACAAGAGCAACAAGGAAGATGACAATGTGAAGGTTTTGCCAAATCACACAGGAGAGTATGACCATAATTCGGAATTATACTGCATTCCCTCAATAAGAAAAAAAGAGCAGAACCCCTCAATCCAAACATCGGACATCATCCAACACCTTAGAAAGGTAAAAATCTCTTGTACTCTGACATTGGAAGAACTGTTGAAGGTCAAACCACATTTGAAGGAGAAATTAACTAGTCAATTGGAGACCAAGGTTGAAGAGAAGGAAATGCTTGATGAAGTGACCACAGTCAAAATCCCAGTCGATAAGGTTGGAGATTTTAGTGAAGGAGATGAAGGAAACACTTGCCTTCCAATTAGCTATAGGGGTTACACCACTAAATCCATCTTAGATTCTGGAGCTGGAGTAGGAATCGCTACTAAAGAAATCTGGGAGAAATGGGGAAAACCAGCTTTAAGACCAACACGCATGAAGATACAAATGGCCGATGGACACACAGAACGACGCTTGGGATTCTTGGAAAGAGTAACTTTTATCACCTGTGGAGTAGAATTCGAGAACACCTTAGCGATCTGTCAATTTGAAAGGGCTAGCAATTATGAAATGATACTTGGAAGACCTTTCATGAGACAACTAAAGGTAGTGCAAGATTGGGGGAAAGACGCGGTATACTTACAGCATGAAGCAACCACGACAAGAATAAATCTCCACACATACACATATCAAGATGTTCCTCCCTTGCAATGGAATCAGATTCATAAGGAGGAAGATGATCAGTCGATTCATAGTAGAGGTTCAAGCGACCAATCGTGGATGAATGAAGACACTCATCTATGGATATGCCAAACCACGAAAAAGGAAGAGGATAGGAGGAAAGGATGGTAGCAAAGGCAAGGAGTCGCTAGGTCTGTACAAGATCCAGCTTACATGCCTCAAATATTCCTAGATGAAGAATTCGAACCTCATGGTTGGATGGAGATTTTAGCTACTCTAGATGTGTGTGTAAACAAAGAATTGATAACTATGAATGAATGCATTGATGAGGAAGGATATGACGTTAGTCTATACGTGGTAGTTCTTCGAGAGGCTAAAGAAGAAGAAGTAATTGAAAAAGAATGGAAGGAGGATTATGAGAGCATTGAAATGGAGCAAGAGCAAATGGAACCCGAAAGTGAAAATCAAGGAGTAAGTGTCATAATTAATGAATTAAATCAAGAAAGGACACAGGAAGAAGAGCCTGGATTAGATAAAGAACAAGAAGATGGGGAAAATAAACCACAAGGTCAATTTGAAGTACCTGCCCACTTCAAAAAATATAAAGTAGAAGAGAAGAAAATTGCTATTCAAATGCCAAAACGAGAAGCACAGCGAGGAATAGCATATGACAACAAAGAACAGACCAAGAAAATAGTAGTAGCCTTAGAGGAAGGAGAAGAACAATGTACTTTTATAGATCAAGATGTCTCATTGGAAGAAGAGCAAGAGTTGATACGACTCATTCGAGAATACCGAGATGTCTTTGCTTGGACATATAAGGATTTGAAAGGAGTAGATCCTTCTATTTGTGCACATAGAATCCCTATGACCTCTGAAGCTGAACCTTCCAAAAAAAGACCATACACATATAACGATGTTTACTCGACTAAAATCAAAGAGGAAATAGATAAGTTGTTAGATGCTGGGTTCATTTATGAGATCGAACACACGGAATGGGTGTCACCATTAGTGGTCGTACCGAAAAAGAATGGCAAGTTAAGGGTATGCATTAATCTGAAAAAAGTAAATGCTGCCACCATAAGAGATAGTTACCCATTACCCATCACGGATCATCTTTTGGAAAGAGTGGCAGGGAAAGAAGTTTATAGTTTTTTAGACGGCTTTTCAGGGTATAATCAGGTAGCCATTGCTCCTGAGGACCAACATAAAACAACCTTTGCAACTGAATGGGGAGTATATGCTTTTAGGGTTATGCCTTTTGGTCTAACCAATGCTCCAGCCACATTCCAAAGATTGATGTGCCATGTATTCAAGGAGTTCCTGAGAAAGAGTATGGAGGTATACATGGATGATTTATGTACTTATTCAGCTATACGATAAGAACATATCCCTGAACTAGGAAAGATCTTTACCAAATGCTGACAATATAGAGTATGCCTCAATCCAGAAAAGTGTGTCTTCATGGTTCGACAAGGAAAGATATTAGGACATATTGTCTCTAATAATGGAATCTCAACTGATGAAGACAAAATCAAAGTGATTCTGGATTTACTGAGACCAAAGACTGTGAAAGAAGTACAAGCATTTATGGGACATTGTGGATACTACCGAAGATTTATACATATGTATGCCATAATTGCTAGACCTCTTTATGCATTATTGTCTCAATTTAATTGGACAGAAGAATGTGAAAAAGCCTTTAACGAATTAAAGAGTCGATTGAGTTCAGCCCCAATCCTTTGAGTACCTAATTGGAACAAACCATTTCACATTCATGTAGATGCTTCCAAGTTTGCCATTGGTTGCATCTTAGCTCAACCCGCGGATACAGGGAAGTTAGACCACCCTATAGCCTATGCGAGTAGACAATTGAATCAAGCGGAACACAATTATACCACAACCGAGAGAGAAGGCTTAGGGATGGTGTACACAGTAAAAAAGTTTTGACACTACTTATTGGCAAACAAATTCAAATTCTTCATTGATCATCAAGCCCTACTGTACTTAGTCAATAAGCCTTGTAATACGGGACGACTAGTACACTAGTTTCTACTGTTGATGGAATTTGACTTTGAAGTAGTAGTCAAGAAAGGGAATACCCACATTGGAGCAGATCACTTATCAAGAATGACACATGGAGAACCACCCATAGGAGTACCGGATGATCTGCCTGACACGTACCTTTTTAATCTCAAAGTATGTCCCCAATGGGCAGAGAAGTTGATCCCTATACTCACATATGGACCTAAACATGGGATCACACCAAACCAAAACCAAGATCTATGGAAGACTAAAAACCTCCATATCATTGCTGGAAGTTTATATCACCAAGACTCAAGTGGATTACTCATGAGATGCGTGGAAGAAGAGGAATAAGAAATGTGGCTTCAAAAAGCACATGTAAATCAATGGAAAACTCATTTAAATGCGAACGGAACATGGCAAACATTGAAGAGATTAGGTATATATTGGCCAACCATGCAGAGGGATGCACATAATTATGTATCTGCCTGCCCAATTTGTCAAGAACAAAATCCAGAAGAGAACTCTACTCTATGCTACTCCACAGTGGCACCGAGATGGAGCATGCCTCTGGTGAAATTCTTGAAGACCCAAGAGTACCCAGAAGGAGCTACTCTAGCAAGGAAACATGCACTTGAAGAACAAAGCAAGGACTATGTTCTTATCGGAAAACAACTCTTCAAGCGAGGAAGAGACAATCATTTACGAATGTGCATTCATGAAGAGAGTATCTTGCTGTTTTAGAGATGGCACATACATGAGCTGTAGGAGGACATTTTTCTACAGATAAAACTGCAAAAATGATTCTTTTTGCAGGAATGTGGTGGCCAACTCTACATCAGGATGGAGCCACATACGTTCAACGTTGTGATATCTGTCAGCGAACAAAATATCCAATTAGAAGAGATGAAATGCCACTAAAACCCATGATGAGTGCAAGAGCCTTCACTAAATGGGGAATAGACTTTATAGGACCTATTAGCCCACCAGCTAAAGGATCCCATGCCGAGTACATAATCATAGCCATAGACTATCTGACCAAATGGGTTGAAGCCAAAACAACCAAGAAGAACGATGCAAGGACTACGGCCAAGTTTCTTTTTGAGAATGTCTTCATTAGATTTGGATTACCTATAGAAATTGTGAGTGATAGAGGCAAGCACTTTGTGAATGAAGTGATAGAATCCATACTAAATGAATTCTTAGTAATTCATAAGAAATCAGCCCCATATCACCCGCAAGCCAATGGACAGGCCGAAAGTTCAAATAAAATCTTATGTACAGTCCTCACAAAAATTGTGAATAATGGTAGATCTGATTGGGATAAACATTTTTTGATATATTTAGGTAGTGATGTGTGTGAACACTCTAGGACTGTATATATTTAGGTAGTGATGTGGGTGAATACTCTTTAAGAGGTTTTTTTCCCCCGGCTTGTATATACGCCTATTGCCCTAATGGGCTACTTATCTTTGTACATTCTCTAGTAATACATTCAGTATTGTGTGTTTGTGCTCCAAGCTTCTTCTTCTTCCTTGTGTTGTTCGCGTGCTTCCGCAGACGTCTATCTCCAACAATTGGTATCAGAGTAGGTCGTCGCTTCTTCTAGGGCGCCGTCGACACTCCTCCGTTTGCAGTCTCGGATTCGCACGAAATTTGGTGAGCATACTCAGGGTGTTTCCAAGATCAAAACGGCTTCGCTCTATGGTGCCGAAATCGCGATCTGAGCTCGTTTCGGCCTCCAAACGCACTATCACAGTGCTTGTGCAGGCTATTTTGTCCTTTTGTGCCAAAGGTATATACCAATTTTTGTTCGCCAGTTTAAGCGTCTCAAAGTCTGCTACAGGTCTAGCAGAACTCGTCTGGGTTGTTCTGTTCAACTTTTTGAGATACAGTCAATTTTCTACATCAAGGTATTTTAGTCACCGGCCATGGCTGAAAGCAGTGATGTATTCCGTATGTTGGCTGTTGAGGATAATTTGGATGGTACCAACTACCCATTATGGGCTTATATGATGCGACATGTACTAGTTGCAAAAGAATTGTGGAACATTGTGCAAGGTGTTGAAAGATATCCTGTTACACTTGTAACGACAGGTACTGCAAATACAGGTGTTGGAGCTGATGAAGATGGTGTCGAAGATGATATTCCACAGATTCCAGTTCGTGCTGTTGTTTCTATTGCACCTACTATAGAGCAGATTTGTTGGGATGGTAGAGATGCCCAGGCACATGCATTGATAGCTTTATCTGTCAAACGTGCCATTATTCCTCACATTCGCTCTTGCAGAACAGCAAAGGATGCTTGGGATACACTTACCACTTTGTACCAGGCTAGGAATGAGGCTCGTGTTGCTTACCTCCGAAAACAGTTGGAGAGTGAGCACATGAATGAAGGTGATTCTATGGACAATTTTCTTACAAAGATCAAAGACATGAAGGAACAATTGATTTATGATAATGAGGTTATACCAAATAGCTCACTTGTGCAGACCGTTCTGAATGGTCTTCCTGATTCATATAAGAGATTTGCCTCTACTCTTCGGTTGATGATGAAAGGCAATCCGAATGCCTTGTCATTTGAGGAATTAGTTTCTGTTCTATTGTAGGAAGATCAGTCCAAGCAGAACAGGTCCGTTATGCGTGTTGCAGATCAAGCTTTCCTGGTTAGTCAGAAGGGCAAAGGAAAATGGAGCTCTTCTAATAGTAAGCAGAAATCTACAAATGCTGCACAATCGAAGAACCATGATAAAGATGAGAAGAAATCAGAAAAGCAGAAATTGTTCTACAAGAACTGTAAAGGAAATGATCATATTATAAAGAACTGTCCAAAACTGGCTGCTAAAGAGGCAAAGAAGAAAGAGGCTGGAATAGTTGTTGCAGAGACCTCTACACCAAAAACAGAGTCTGCAAATCTTGTGCAGGAAGAAGAATGGGCGTTCACTACTGTCTACAGTTTTGACCCATCTTCTCATGATCAGTGCATGTCTGTAGTAGACTCAGATGTTTGGTACTTTGACAGTGGGGCGACCAAACATATTACCTCGCAGCGCAGTTTCTTCTCTTCACTCGAGCCTGCCCCTACAAGGAATACTGTCACATGCGCCAATAACTCCTCTTATCCTATTATGGGAGTTGGTAAGATCATTCTGACTACTGCTGATGGTAGTTCTTTCACTTTGTCAGATGCTTTATTTGTGCCTGGGATAAAAAAGAACCTGTTATCAGTTTCTGCATTAGCCAAATTGGCTTGGTTGTGAAATTCATTGATGATAGGTGTACAGTCCATGATCTCTCAACTGGCGATGTGATTATTGCTTCTGGCATTTTATGTCGTGGGATGTATAAGCTCATAGACTATGAAAGATTTGTGAATGATTCGGCATGTGCAGTTCATGATTCTCACGCTATGTCAGATGCAAAGCTTTGGCATGCACGCTTTGGTCATCTGAATTTTGCTAGTTTGTTATGCCTGCAGAAATCTGAAATGGTGTCCTCTTTGCCCAAACTTGAAGCACCTGGAAAACATGTTTGTGAAGGTTGTATTTTGGGCAAAATGCAGCGTTCTTCCTTTCCAAAAGATGGTTCAGTTCGGGCTACGCAGAAATTGCAGCTTGTACATAGTGATGTTTGTGGTCCTATGCAGACACCCTCTTTTGGAAATTACCTTTACTTCGTGACTTTCATTGATGATTTTTCCAGGCATGCATGGGTATATCCACTCAAAGCAAAGTCCAAAGTGTTCATGTGCTTCAAACAGTTTTTGGTTTTGGCTGAAAATCTGTCAACATGTAAAATGGGCACCCTCCGTTCTGATCGAGGGGGGGAATATATGTCTTCAGATTTTAATGCATTTCTGGCTCAACGTGGGATAAAACACCAGTGTACAATGCCGTATACACCTCAACAGAATGGAGTTGCTGAACGAAAGAACAGGTCACTCATGGAGATGGCAAGGTGCATGGTCAAAAGTCAGGCTTTACCACATAGTTTCTGGCTTGAGGCTGTCATGTGTGCAGCATATGTACTGAACAGGTGTCCCACTAAAGCGTTGCAATCTATCACTCCATATGAGGCTTGGCATGACCGCAAGCCATCTGTTGCTCATCTGCGTGTTTTTGGTTGTTTGGCATATGCATTAGTGCCTGAACAACATCGCAGAAAATTGGATGATAAGGCAGTAAAATGTATTTTTGTTGGGTATAGTTCTGAAAGTAAAGGCTATCGTCTGTATTATCCACAGACTAAACGCATTCTGGTTAGCCGTGATGTTGTCTTTGTGGAAGATGCTATTCAGCCATTGCTTTCATGTACTAAGGAGACATATGTTAGCTTCAAAGACATGTATGATACTTTGATGCCTCTTTTTACAGGTGGACAGGCTAGTGCTGGTCCTAATGAGGCAACTTCTCAGCCTTTGCAGGTTTCATATGATGATGCAGATCATTCCATTTCTGATGCAGATTTACATGATGCACTTGTTGATGAGCGAGCTAATATTGAGCAGGCAAAAACTATGCCAAAATGGTTGGTGCAGACTTTGCGTGACAGCAAATTAGATGCACCTTTGTCATATCGTACTCGTTCAGGATCTCATAGTGCCTCCTTTGCATCAGATTGTTATGCTATGGCTGCATCTAGTCTCTGTGATGAGAATGAGCCTGTTTCTTTTGATGAAGCACAAAATTCAGAAAATTGGATGGCTGCTATGCAATCTGAATATGATGCTATAATGAAGAATGGTACATGGTCTTTATGTGACTTGCCTCCTGGCAAGAAAGCCATTGGCACTAAGTGGGTATACAAGCTGAAGCGTAAACCTGATGGTACAGTTGATAGGTATAAGGCTAGGCTTGTTGCAAAGGGTTATGCACAGGAAAGAGGCATTGATTTTGATGAGACCTTTGCACCTACATGCCGTATGACTACTGTTCGGTGCATTTGTGCACTTGCAGCCCATCATGGTTGGAATGTACATCACTTGGACATTAAAACAACATTTCTGAATGGTGACTTGCATGAAGAAGTGTATGTTTTTCAGCCTCGTGGCTTTGTGGAGAAAGGGCATGAAAACCAGGTTTGCAGGTTAAAGAAGGCATTATATGGTTTAAAGCAAGCACCATGTGCTTGGTATGAGAAGATACATGCCTATCTGATTGCACATGGTTTGAGAACAGTCCAACTGAAAGCACCTTATATGTTAAACGTGCTAATGATGTGCTTCTGATCATTTTTGTCTATGTTGATGACATGCTGCTCACTGGTCCTATTGAGACACATATTGCTGATTTTAAGGCTGATTTGCATGCCTCATTTGAGATGTCTGATTTGGGGCATTTGCATCACTATTTGGACATTCAATTTATGCACGTTGATGGTGGAATGACTTTGTGTCAAATGAAATATATTGACACATTATTGCAGCGTTTTGGCCTTGAAGACTGTAAGCCTATTGCCACTCCTATGGAGACAGGTTTACGATTGAGTCTTCATGATGCTGGAGATGCATTTGATGCTGTTCTCTATCAGTAGGCTATTGGATGCTTGATTTACTTATGCATTACTCGGCAAGATATTCAGTTTGCTGTCTCATAGATGAGCAAGTTTATGCATTGCCCAGGAGTCACGCATTGGAAAGCGGTTAAGCGCATCTTTCGCTACTTGAGTGGTACTCGGCTACTTGGGTTGTTTTATCCCAAGGGGGGATCACTACCACCAGATTTGCATGCTTTTTCTGACTCAGATTGTGCTGGTTGCTATGACACTCGTGTGTCCACCAGTGGTTTTTGCTTCATGCTTGGTAGCTCATGTATATCTTGGTTGAGCAAGAAGCAGCCTACTGTGGCCACTTCCAGTTGTGAGGCTGTGTATAGGGCAGCTTTCACAGCGACTGTTGAGTGTGTGTGGCTCAGACGCCTTATGGCTGATTTGGGTGTTGGCCAGTCTTTTGCCACCACCATCTTCACTGACAGTCAGAGCACATTGGCAGTTGCGAGGAACCCTGTGTTCCATGCTCGCACTAAGCACATTGAGGTGCATTATCACTATGTCAGGGAGAGGTTCTCTGCTGGGGAGATCAGCTTGGCATATGTGCCCACGCAGGAGAACATTGCAGACCTTTTCACGAAGGCTCTGCCTAGGGAGAAGTTTGAAGCTTTCCGCAAAGCTTTGGGCTTACTTCCTTTTGTGGAGTGATTTCCACATAGCTTGGCACTTCCTTATACATGAGTGCCAGCTCCTTGTTCACCGCATTACTCCCAGGGGGGATTTGTTGATATATTTAGGTAGTGATGTGTGTGAACACTCTAGGACTGTATATATTTAGGTAGTGATGTGTGTGAACACTCTTTAGGAGGTCTTTTTCCCCCGGCTTGTATATACGCCTATTGCCCTAATGGGCTACTTATCTTTGTACATTCTCTAGTAATACATTCAGTATTGTGTGTTTGTGCTCCAAGCTTCTTCTTCTTCCTTGTGATGTTCGCGTGCTTCCGCAGACGTCTATCTCCAACAACATTTACATCATCCTTTATGGGCATTCCGAGTGGCCTACAAAACTGCCATAGGAACTACTCCTTTTAACTTAGTGTAAGAACAAAATGCTATTTTGCCAATTGATTTCTTAATACCCACTCTCAGAGTAGCAACAACTTATGACTGAACTGGACATGAACTATCAGCTCAATTGGATCAAATAGAAAAGTTACACGAAACTAGGTTACAAGCGGTAGCAGGGATTTATGCTGATAAAAGGCGATAGAAAGCATATTTTGATGCTCATATTAAAGACAAAAAACTCAAGGAAGGAGATTTAGTTTTGGTTTATACTGTGAAACAACATGCTAAGAAACTACAAAAAAGAGGATATGGCCCATTAATAATCAATCATATATCTACAAGTGGAGCCATTAGCTTAGCAACCCTAGATGGAGAAGTATTGCCAAACTATATCAATGGGTATCGAGTAATAAAATACTTATAGCCATTAATAGAAGAGTTAATGTCACGTCTAATAATGGGTAAAAATAGGCGTATAGAGGAAGAAAGAATACGAGAAGAAGCCAAGCAAGAAGCACTAGAACGAATCAAGAAATGAAAAGAGTGGATGAGAGAGAGAGAGAGACGAGAGATATCGACAAGGAGAGGAACTCATCCCAATGGCTAATCTTAGAGCCACTGAGAATCTAGCTCAGCAAATAACGCAACCTTATTTAAATTTGGATGCTGGAACAAAAGAGTACCACTTAGTGGATGCTCTAATTGACACAGGAGCAACCATAAGCTGTATTTCATTTTCATTGACTCAGAAACTCAAGGTAGAATTATGCCCATCAAAGGAATAGTTGATTGGAATAGGAAGGAAAATTACTCAATGTATAGGCGAGATTACGTTACCTCTCCATCTTGAAAACAACAAGATGGAACAAAAACTTGTAGTATGTCAGGATCGGGACTTATTAGAAGAGCTCGTGTTAGGTCAAGCCTGGATATATGAATATGAAGTGACCATTCAATTAGCCCTAGGATACATCTCAACCAAGATAGGACATCGTGAGGTGTTCAACATGCTAGATGAGCGACCGATCAGAGCCAAACATATAGAACCAAAAACTCGCTCAAACGAACACGCTGATGAATGTATGATCACTCACACTATGGAAACCCTATCATCGAGTACTTCAAGTGAGAATGTACCGAATCTCGCTTGCACACAATCTTCTAATCTAGTAAATCACATGATTGGTGTTCTATCCAAGAAAAGCCTCAATGAGGAAACGAGCACAAGAGAGACTAGTCGACAAGACTATCACGAACCTGCATACATTAGAATATACCCTATTCCTCATACCCGACAAGCTTGGATCAGAAAGGATCAAGTGACAAAAAATGAGAATGCACGTCACATGGGACACCTTGGTCCGCGAGAATTGCTAGAAGATGGATCCGGAAGAAGGTGATAGTTGCCCAGCCAGCCCGAACGCAAATATGGATTCCCAAGTCATGTGCCCAAGCGACAATCATCAAAAAGGACAAGCCAAGGCACAAGGAGAATCGGCATGGTCGAGAGCCAGAACAACAGAAGATAAACCACAACATGACAGAGCAGGTACCTCGCCAAGCAAAAAAAATCATTCAAAGAGTCAAACGGCAAACAAAACAAAAGTACAACATGAGAAACAAGACTTTCACTAGGAGTGATGGGAAAACATGATATCCCAATGGAGTGAAGCAGATATGGATGCCGATAGGCAAGAAAATATATATGCATCAACCAAGTAATTCGATTTGCACACATTTGGAGTCGCAAGAATCCAAAGTATGCATAATAGGGCCACATTACAAGGCCAAGCATTTGGCACATTCTTCTATTTCAGGATAGTGAAGCACATTTTCCTCTTGGGAAATAAGAGAGCACTTGTACATTAATCCAAAAGAAAGTAACGGATAATTCAATAATTGCTTTGGCTATGAACTAACCTTTCTATTTTCTTTCAGACACAAACATAAAAAAATATAAATAAGTGTGAAAAATCCCAGGTATTACCTGTGAAGAGAGATGGTGGATGCAATCCAAAGATGAATGGGTGCCGCTACAACCAGCTTCACACCAGCCAACTGAGACTGCAGAGTTGATTAGTAGACCCTTTGAGCTTCCTAGATCCACCAAAATATCAGCCAAGTACTTTGGAACATGTATCCCAAAAGTTTAAGTGAAGATAGACAAGTTGCGAAATGACTAGCTCCGAGAACTTGCTATTTTTGGACATACACCTACTGGAAAAAATGAACAGTGCTCTCAACCTGGTAAGAATTTGAAAATTTCCTTTTGTGCATAGCAAATAGACTTAGCAAGCTTCCCAATCCAAGTTAAAAGAGTTCAAATGATGGACTAAGCACTGAGAACAAGATTTATCAATTTCTGGAACATGCCCACAATTCTCGGGGCTCTGCAGAGATAGACCAGTGAGCAGTAAAATGCAGATATCTCCAAAATTGTAAATCCAATGACCTTGAAAATGTATATGCAAAAAGTAGATAGTATGAGCTATCTAACACATGTAAAATCATTGAAAAAGGTTCACTAGAAATCGAGATATGGCCTTCTGAAGGTACTGCTCTGAGTGAGTATAGCAGAGAACAAAACAGAGAAGTAGATAATGACAAATGTATAGATTCACATATGATTACAACCGCATTGGCAATGAATCTTTGCACAATGGGAGTAGAATGATAGAACTATGGAGTAAGCTCTTCAATCTCTACAAAATGACATGAAGTGGTCACGTACAAGGCTTGCTAATCGCCTCTTCCTTCTTGCTCTTTTTATAGCTATTCTTGGAGGGAGTTTTGAATTCGAATTCGAATGGCTCCACCTAAAAGTGATCCACAAAGTTAGGAGATATTCCCTCAGCTCAAAAATTTCGTGGTTTTAGGTAGTTAGAGCCACGAAATTGCTTTTACATCATGGATGAGGTAAGCCATCCTTTTCCTTTTTCTTTTTTCAATTACAATAGATAAAAATCAACTCTTTTACAAGAAGTGTTCACATGACTACTCATGTGACTTACAAATGAGGATAATATCAAGCATAGCAAGCATGTAGGCTTGGGTAAAATGCACCAACCTTACCTTTCTCACACCCACGGGAAAAGGGACGACACAATCCACTCGGAGAGTTGTAAACTCAGGAAGAAAAAGTGAAGGATGATTCTTGATACCATGATTGCCACTAATTATTGCTATATATTGAGTGTAGATGGCATCCTCTAATTACAAGGCTACGCAAGAGGAAGAGATCCTTCTTCTTCCCTTGGATTCAATCATGAAGCCAAGAGGCCATTGGTTCCTGGATGATCAACCAGTGTCCAAGCTTATTTTCATGGCAACCATCAAGATCATGGATAGGGACCATTATTTTCCTATCATGTCACAAGATTTCCAGACTATAGTACAAGGATTACCACGCATGAAGGATGTTTGGACAAGTGCAGGAATTGATGCATTCCTAAGGCTTCCAATATACCTGCCTGACTTCCAGAGATGTACACAAGTGACGAATACACTACAGTCTCCATCGAATAAGGCATCAGTCCCGGAAGCAAGAGTACTTGACAAAGTTGGTACCTGGAAGACAATTAGATTCACTCATGAAGTAATCAACAGAGCTTTTGGATGGAATCAAGATGGACTCACCAATGTCAAAGATGAGTGTCATGATCCGAAAAAGAGAACATTTTTGGAAATCAACAAAACGGATATTGAAGACTCTGTTCACTTAGTGCACCAGCATTTTTGCTTTCCAAGCACGCACAGATATACAACACCTCAAAAGATCGTAGTGCAATTGCTTTCACATGCTATGAGGCAAGTAGGAAATAAAGTAAATATGACTCCATACATTCAGGATCGCCTATTCGAAGTGAAGAAAAAGTGGGGTCATAAAAAGTTTTTGAATGGTAGTTCGGCCTTGACCTTACTCATTTATGAGGCACTTGACATGAAGAATTGGTTATGCTTGATGCCAACCTCAACAGAGCTAGCAAAATATGCAAAGTCAGCGACTGTTGCAAAGAAAAAGAAAACGGTACTCTCCAACGAAGAAGTCAGAACCAGTTCAAAGAAACCCATGAGAGGGACTAAACACATAAGAGAGGAAGAAGCTCAAGAGACACCACAATCAAGGAGAACACATACATTGCCAAAGATTCCTGTGACACAACAACCGATCACGAAAAGAGACCTCTCCGCAGCCCTAGAAGAAACACATCAATATATGCGGGGGCAAGTAAATTTAAACGTTCAAGGTCATCATTACAGACATGCAAGCCAGGAAAAGAAACAAAAAGATAAAGAACATACTCCAGAACAAACTACCGGATACAAAGAACTGGGATTAGAAGATTCGAGCTCTAATGAAGAATCCAGCCCAAAGAAGGACACCCTAGACACTGATATACGAACTGAAATGAACAACGAAGAATGGACAGAAATAAATCAGGTTGAAGTCACACCTGACAATCAACAACAAAAAGCACAGCACCAGGAAGCACAAACTGAACAGGAACACTTGATTCAGTTAAATGATCAGTCAAAGATTAGCATAAAGGAAACTCAAATAACCAATAAAGATACAGTGCCACCTATCAAAGAGGAAATACAAACACCGGTGGACCAGGAAGCAGGCCTACAACAAAATAAGGAGCCAACTGTGATTGAAGTGCCTGATGATACACCTCAAGGTAAGATTGACCATAAGGAGGCTGAGCTAAGGATACAACTCCATATTCGGCAGCCCCATGATAGTACGTTGCATGTGGCACAAGGGAAAGATATTACTACAGGTGAAGAACCTAGCATCCCTACCACCTGGTAAAACATTGATGTTACTCACTTAAAACCAGTAGTCAAGCAAATGATACAAACAACCATGGATACGCAACAACACATGATGGACACAGATGCAGATTACGACAAGGCCATGAGAGAAAAGAATCAATTTCAAGTCATGAGTGAGCAATTGTCCGCACAACTCATCCAAACCCAGCAAGAGATTTTAGCCAAAGGAACGGAGTTACTCACTGTCAAAGCACAATGTGATACATTGATGAAGCAGCATCATCAGCTCCAGACACAACTGACAGATTTACAAAGACAACATGAAGCTAGCGAATTAGACAAAGAGAGGATGAAAGCTCGTAGTAATCTGCTCGAAACACAACTGAAGGTATAGATGGAGGAAAATGATAGCTTACGCAGCCGCAATAAGGAACTGATGAAGGCATTATTGTATGACCAACCTATCGAAAAACCAGAGACTTTCGCTACTGATAAAAAAGAACTAAGAGATCAAATTGAGCAATACGCAGATCTGTTGAAAAAAGAGACAACCCTCAAACAAGAATGGGAAAATAGGTATATCAAGGAAACCAATGAACTCAAGAAACAGTTGAACACTGCCAATGGAAAACTTGCAGTGAGTTACAATGAGAATATGGATCAGGTAGCAGAGATTGGCAATGAGTTACTTGCTACAAAAGAGGCACTCAGGGAAGCTATGCAAGAAGTTAAAGAGAAGACTAAACACCTTGCACGATTAGAAACTAAGGTAGAAAAGCAAGTACCCATGGGCACACCAGTAGAGCCACAAACAAAGAGTCCTACTAACGAGGTAGAGGTACGTCCTCAATCTCCCCCGATCTATAATTCTCCAATAAAAGAGAGAATGGCGGAACCGTGTGATGATCATCCCATGCCATATACTGCAGAAATAGGTCAAAAGGAACATGCACTATTGGTGTCCCGATTGACAGAGAATTTCGAAAATGAAGTAATCGAAGTAATGAAAGAAGCAAAAATGAAGGCGAAAGACTTGGATACGATAATGAAGCCTTTCAACATTCCGTATGGACTATTGAAAGAGAAAACAAGGCAATACATAAAGAAGATCACACAGAAAAATCCGGACGAGCAGCTGCACTTCAAAGATAATGCATTCAATTATACTCAAGAAGAATTTGAAGCTGCACAGCCTGTATGGAGAAGAAATTTTTGGGAGAAAAATCCTACATTGCGAGTGCACAGGCAAGCAACACCATACTTATTACAGGTAAATCCTTCATTTTTCCCAACACCACGTCGTAGAGAAGCAAGAGAATTTTTGGATATGCAAAAGAATGGTGTGATCAATAAACAGTGGCTGAATTATCCGCTACTTCCAAGTCCACCTCATAACTATCTACCGATAGAGGATTACATGGTAAAAACCATCGAATTTTGGCTACACTGTTATGCAACAGTCCCCCGATTTAACAATCAAGATGACAAATAAAATCCTAAGCATGATTCTTATAGTTTTGAAGGTGTTCCAAAAAGACAAAATAGCCTGCACAAGCACTACAATAGTGTGTTCGGAGGTCGAAACGAGCTTAGATCGTGATTTTGGCACCACAAATGTGAAGCTGTTTTGATCTCGGAAACACACTGAGTATGCTCACCAAAATTCGTGCGATTCTGAGACTGCAAACAGAGGAGTGTCGACGGTGCCCTAGATGAAGCGACGACCTGCTCTGATACCAATTGTTGGAGTTAGATGTCTGCGGAAGCATGCGAACAACACAAGGAAGAAGAAGAAGAAGCTTGGAGCACAACACACAAAACTGAATGTATTACTAGAGAATGTACAAAGATAAGTAGCCCATTAGGGCAATAGGCGTATATACAAGCCGGGGGAAAAAAACCTCCTAAAGAGGGAAAAAAATGCCCCGATAGTCCTAGTGTGTTCACACACATCACTACCTAAATATATCAACAGATAGCTCATTGGATTGATAATATAGGTGTGTGTGATTCTACAACATCCACACAAAGGAACCCACATAACAGATCCAATCAAAATAAGGGAATCTTGGAATAAGGATGTGCAGATTCATGATGTTGAGTTCAAAGAGGGACACCAACAACTACGTTATCAAATGAATGAAACTAGCTCTTAGGCCAATTGGAATATGGTTGTATAGATACACCGCTAAAGCTTTTCAAAGGTTTCATACTCACCACTTGTCAGGTCGAGTTTTGACACACTTTAGCAATCTATAACTTTGATAGAACTAATAATTATCAATTGCTACTAGGATTCCCATTTCTCATATAGCTAACGGTTGTCCAATATTGGGGAGCTGATGATATTTACCTACAACATCAAGGCACTATAGAGAGTACATACGCGGAAGCAAAATGAAAAGAAGAGTGTACTCACAAAAGAAAGAGTGTGAGAGACTCAAAGTGAGTAGACCAAGAAATGGGTAAACTCACATGAAGTACAAATGAGCTTGCCACGAGCATGGAGTAGGCTCCTC
This sequence comes from Ceratopteris richardii, assembly GCA_020310875.1. NCBI lineage: Eukaryota > Viridiplantae > Streptophyta > Polypodiopsida > Polypodiales > Pteridaceae > Ceratopteris > Ceratopteris richardii. The sequence continues at coordinate 157,226,080 of CM035414.1, forward strand.
AAGCTTCTAACCAAGTACAAATGGGGGGAGAGACCCTCCTTATATAGATTTGAGAGGGGCTCTCCAAAGTACATCTCATGTGGGATAATTCCCCTCAAACAAGAATGAATACAATGGTAGAAGCAAATGGCAAGGTACCCAAATACAAAGGATATAATATAAAATGGAAATGGAATAGAAATAGAGTGACTCCAAGATACAAAAGGGAGATGCACTCTCATATTCTCAACACCCCTCTACAGCTCCATTTTGTAGAGTATGGAGGCTGTTAGGGTATGAGAGAAAGGTCCACCAAGAATGTAGCAGGAGCATCACAAACACCAAATAAGAAGTGTCCATGTGGAAATCCATAGCCGCCAAGTGGTATCGACCATGCACGATCACCAAGTACTCCATAAAATGTCCACTAGATGGATCATGAGGATGCTCCAAAGGTACGCCACCAATGAGGTACAGGAACAAAACAAGATCTCACTGGATAAGATCACCTCCATGCAAGATAGGTAGGATGACTCCATGTGGTACATGGGAACCTCCAAAGCTTTGACAATATCCACCACAAGATGTGTATCGCCAAGAAGTAGGTCTTGCAAGAATGAAGTATAAAGCTTGAAGCATAAAATCATAGTCACATGGCAGTACATCTGTATGCCAAAGTCCTCCATGGAGTGTACAAAGTCTTGATGTGTGTTAGTAGGACCATGGAAGCCCCCTTTGAACCGAGAAGCTGGCTCCAAAAAGGATCCAGTTGAGTGATGAACCCAAGTAGATACAAGAGTATCTTGTGGTAAATGAAAAGATGTTGGACTCCAAGAATGGAAGAGTACACACTTAGAATGCTGCTATAGTCGAGGTAAGTGTACTCTCAATGATCAGAATAGAAAATGACGAGTCACTGATCCTGAAGTAATGCCCAACTGAAGCTGAGGTGAAATATAAACCTTCAATGATATGATACGAGGTGTAGGCATTTGAGGTATAAACTAAGATTTTGTCTCTGATTCTTCATGCTCCAAAACTATACCATGATCTAGAAAGTCATGTACAAAGAGAGCATGCTCCACATAGTGTGATTGTTCAAAACTGGAATGATCCCCCTCTGAAGCAGAAATGGGAGGATCCAAAAGGGATGAATACTTAGAGTATTCATCAAAGGTGTAGTCTTCGGTTATTGTAACTGAGTGATTCTTTGGGTCATAGAGTTTGTATGCCTTTTGTCGGTCACTATAACTGATGAAAATGTACTGCTTAGGCTGATCATGGATTTCTCACATGGATTAGAAATGATCTTGCCAAGAGCATGGAGTAGGCTCCTCAAGCTTCTAATCAAGTACAAATGGGGAGAGAGGCCCTCCTTATATAGATTTGGGAGGGGCTCTCCAAAGTACATCGCATGTGGGATGTTCCCATCAAAGGAGAGTGAATACAATGGTAGAAGCAAATGTCAAGGTACCCAAATACAAATAATATACTATAAAATGGAAATGGAATAGAAATAGAGTGACTCCAAGATACAAAAGGATATGTACTCTCATATTCTCAACAAGAGCTACCACACAAATCCACCTATTGAAAGATTGTTATTAAGATGTGCAAGCTCTCGGATGGAATGTGGTGCACAAAGAGCTCCATCAAAGCACCATTGCAAGCAAAGAATCTAGTAGTTGATCCTAGATTAACAAAGATATAAGCACAAAGGTTGTGCATGAGAAAAATATAAAAGACCCAATGTACATTTCCACATGAAACCTACATGATGATAAATTTGATCTATATTATTAGAATTAATTCTTAGGTGCTATGGATATTGTTTTCAATAAGCAAGAGCTCCAACTATGCTACAATGAAGAAATCTACTATTTTGATATTTTCATGCAAAAATCTCTCAAAGAGAAAATATCCTCTAGAAAATGTACAAGGGAACTAAAAAAGTTATTTTCCATGGCCTTATACTAGCCTCAAAGGCCTTTTTGTCATGATATAATTGATCAAAGGCTATATATTCAAATAAGATTGAGAAAAACCAAACAAAAATTGTCTAAAGTTGTGATAGATACAAGTGCTACAACAAGTGCAATAAGGATATCAAGTTTACAAGAGTTACCACGAACTCCATACCCAATAGAGGCCTAGATTACATGCATAGGAGGAGTGGAGATACAATGCCCTAGCAAAGGGGGGTTCCCACTTCACATGGGTCTTACAAGCGTGAAAGTGATGTTCGTTTCTTCTGATGATGATTTTCTTAATAATGATGTAATCTTATGCCAAGATTGGCTATATCATTAATTAGTTGGATTGAACATTGCTAATGGCATATTCTATTCTAGGGAATGGCAAAGAAGTCTTTGCACTCTTGGAAGATAAAGCTCTAGCACCATCAAATTATCCTAGCTAATCAAGCTCATCTAATCAAGTCTCATCAAAGTTTATGTTAGCTATGAGCTTTCATGTGAACACACTCCTATTAAGTGAAATACTTATGGATTGCACTATCCTCTCTCTGATTGGAAAAAGAGCCACTTGTTTATGTATAAAACAAATCACTTTCTCATTATAATACAAAGGCACATCTTTACTATCATATTTGTGCATACATAGAGAGACGACTCTCTCTCTCTCTCTCTCTTTTATATTTTCCCTCTTCTTTCCTTATCTCTCCATGCATTACTATCTCTCTAGATTTTCTCTTGGACTAATAGTTGTTGCACCATCATAACTTTATCCTGTGTATCCTTGAGGGAATCACTCAATCTCCATAGTGCACTCACATGATATGGTATCAAAGCTTCAAAAATAGAGGCATGAACCCAAAACTCTTCTATAACACTAGAGATAATCACTTCTACTACTCATCTACTTTAAAGATTGGCTGATGAGAGCTGGTTTACAGAATGGGCCAAAGCATTTGGGGTAGATTGCACCAAACCAAAAAACATTCGACATTGCCTTCATAATCCTCCTACCATGTGATGATTGCACAATTCTAGTTGATGGCCATGGTGCAGCTAAAAATGGTGGTCATTGTGTTCATAATCTAATGTACAACTACAATGAAGCAATTTTCTTATGGCCACCTTTGAAGTTGGCATTGTCAGGCTGTAGTAATGCCCAAGTCAAAGCCAAGAGCCTGTGTAGAGTTAGCTTCCTCTCTCGATCCAACATTTCTCACAAGTGAAACTTGTGGGAAATTAAGGCAAATAAAGTTATCCTAACTCTAACTCTTTGTTTTAATAAAATTCTTTGTATATAAGTGTGAAATGAAAATAAAACCTTAATTAAAAGAAAAAGAAATGAAAACATAAAATGAAAATAAAAATAAAAAATAAAAAGAAAAAGAAAAACCAAAAATAGAAAAAGAAAGATTGGATTTTATGAAAATAGAAAAGAATAAAAAGAAGATATTCTAAAAATAGAAAGGAAAATACTAGAAGGATCTAAATTTCTAGAAGAAGAACCTTGGGAAAACCTATAAATACATGCCTGATTTTTCCATTATTTTCTTTTCAAGTACTACTCTAGTTTCCTTTTTCTTGTTCATGATTCATGATACTTTTTTTTCTCTTTATGACCCTAACTCTCAAGCTGACTGTCCCTGGCTGTCACGAGGACGGAGATAAGGAAGAGAGCTCACACACACACTCTCACTCTCAAGGAGAAGCACACACAGGAATGTACAAGAATGACCTAAAAAACAAGAATACAACAAGTGCAATATATAAAGATCAGTACATAAGGAAAAACCTAATATCCACGAATGAGTGAGCTGGTAAGAAACAAATGTGCCATCACTCTTGGTAGATAAATCTAATAAAGCTCAATGAAGTATCCCTGACATATATCAGTATGACCACTATACATGTTAGAGACAAAAAATTGATACGTGTCATCCTGGATCATCACATGTTGAGCTTGATATCTCAACACTCCCCCTCAAGATCAACGCCATATCCTGTAATCCAAGCATCTGTCAAAACTTCTTTAACTTCTCAGCTCCAAGTGCTTTGGTGAAAATATCAGCAACCTGCTCATCTGCTCTCACATAAACAAGATCAATATCACCTGCTAATACCTCCTCTCTGATGAAGTGATAATGTACCTCGATATGCTTTGTTTTAGCATGGAAAACAGGGTTTCGTGCTAACTGTATGCTGCTAAGATTATCACAATAGATAGTGATAGGCTTTTGCACTTCCACACCTAAATCTGCAAGTAACATCTCCAGCCATGATGCCTCACATGCTGCCATTGCCGCACCTCTATACTCAGCCTCTGTACTCGACAAAGCTACAGTGGGTTGCTTCTTACTGCTCCATGTAATAGCTGCACCTCCAAGTGAGAAAAGAAAGCCACTAGTAGATCTTCTATCTGGAGTACTACCAACCCAATCTGCATCGGTGTATCCATGAACCTGCAACTCCACACCAGCTTCATAAAACAATGCATAATCCAAAGTAGCACTCACATAACATAGAGTGCGCCTCAAAGCATCCAAATGTGGCTTCCTGGGAACCTGCATAAAGTGACTTTCAAGTCCAACAGTATAACTTAGATCAGGCCTTGTAATTGTGAGATATATAAGACTTCCCATAATTTTCCTGTACATAGTAGCATTTTCCAATGCTTCACCTGATGTAGTATCCAATTTCAAATTCTGATCTAATGGCATAGAAATTGGCTTACAATCAGCCATACCATACTTTTGTAGCATATTCAAGGCATATTGCCTTTGCGACATCCATATACCTGTTTTTGTATGTATAGAATCAATGCCCAAGAAATATCACAGCACACCAAGATCTTTCATGTCGAATTCCTGCATAAGAATTTTCTTTACCTCTTTGATGCTTTCTTCATTATCACCACCTAGAATCAGGTCATCAACATAAATAGCCACAATAGTGATGCCATCATCAGCCTTCCTTGCATATAGTGAGTGATCTGCATCACACATAGAGAATCCAATGCTGGTTAAGTAATCAGCAATCCTTGCATGCCATGCACGAGGGGCTTGCTTCAGCCCATACAAAGCCTTTTGCAACCTGCAAACATATTCTCGATGCTTTGAATCTTCATATCCTTGTGGCTGGTCCATATATACTTCTTCTTGTAACTCACCATGTAGGAAAGCATTCTTCACATCCATCTGATGCAAAGTCCATCCTTTTGATGTAGCTAATGCAACAAGTGTTCTGACAGTAGACATTTTAGCTACAGGGCTGAATGTTTCCTCATAATCAATGCCATATATCTGTGCATAACCTTTAGCTACCAATCGTGCTTTATACCTGCTTATGCTACCATCAGCATTATGCTTTACCTTGTAAACCCATTTGCAGCCTATGGATTTCTTTCCTTGTGGCAATGGAACCAGCTTCCATGTATCATTTCCATAAAGTGCAGCCATCTCCTCATCCATAGCTTTTTCCCAATCTGCATTACCAATTGCATCTTCAAAACAAGAAGGTTCAGCATCTTGTATTACCTTTGTCATGTAGGCACAATGGCGAGCCATGTAACTATCATATGTCAATCGTTGCACTGAATTACGCATCCTCCCAGATCTTCTTGGTCCTTGGTCACTTCTTCTTGTATCATCTGCATGTGCCGTTCTTACTCCTGGAGTCTTCATAGAGGGCAATCCAAGTTCCTCATCAATACTCTTTTTTGAACCACTTGAATCTCCATCAACATCGTCAAAACGTGCACCTGTTTTACTACCAGCAGAAAGCTTTTCTTTACCTTTCTTGGATGTATTTGATGAATTTGTTGGACTAAAATTTTCACGTAATCTTCCACTCCATGGATTTGAGTTGGAACTATGCTTGGTGATGCATCCGGTCCACTCAAAACTTGAGATTCTGCACTAGATTTTTCAGCATTTTCTTTGTCATTTGGTTCAAGATTCAGTCCTTCTTTGGCATCTGCATAGAAGCTTGACATTTCATCAAATACCACATCTCTACTCACCTTCACCTGTCGTGTGAGTGGGTTATAACATTTGTACCCCTTTTGCTCAAGGGAATATCCAATGAAGACACATTTTTTTGCTTTCGGATCAAGCTTCTTCCTCAACTCATCTGGAACATGTACATATGCAATACAACCAAAAACTTTCAGATGTGATAAGTTTGGCTTTTTACCTGTAAACTTCTCTTCAGGTGTAACTTGATGTACAACAACAGTCGGAGTTCTGTTCATGATGTATATAGTAGTATGCACAGCTTCTGCCCAATAACAATGAGGCATATTCTTCTCAGCCATCAACGCTCTTATTTCTGCAATATGTCTATTATTGCGTTCAACAACACCATTCTGTTGTGGTGTGTACCTGCATGAAAACTGACGCCAAATTCCATGATTTTTTAGAAAACTGTTGAACTCATTTGATATGTATTCACCTCCTCCATCAGATCTTAATGTTTGAATGTACATCCCTATCTGCTTTTCCACCATAGCTTTAAAATTCTGGAAGTGAGTGAACACCTCGCTCTTCTCTTTCATGAAATACACCCATACTTTGCGTGTATGATCATTAATGAAGGTAACATAAAACCTGCAACCGCTCATAGATGTGGTCTTTGCTAGACCCCAAACATCTGTATGTACTACTTCTAGCACATTCTCACTAACATGCTTGTCATGTCGAAATGATGCTCTTGACTGTTTACCAAATTGACATGTTGCACATACCTTTTGCATTTTTGCAACTTTGAAATTTGGTAGTCCATGGACAATCTCCTTTGACTGCATCATTTTCAGCCTTTGCAAGTTTGCATGTCCAATCCATTTGTGCCATATCTCTATATCTGCAATAACTCCTGCACCTTTTGCAAACATGGCTGCATTCATTTCAGGAATCTTCACATTTAAGGTGAACATCCTACCCACTTTTTTTCCTTTGGCAACCAATCGTCCATCCTACTTGTACTCTTCTACATATAATCCATTAGCATTGAACCTGACTTGTAATCCCTGGTCAACCATTTGTCCAACAGAAACCAGATTCTTTGTTATATTTGGAACATGCAACACATCAACAAGATGTTTTACCTTCCCGTCCTCCATAGACAATGCTATGTTTCCTGTATGCTCAATAGGATGCGATGTATCATCACTTGTTTCAACATATCCAAGAACTGGCATTTTCTGCAAACTACTAAACCATTCTGCATGGCTGGTCATGTGATTTGAAGCACCTGAATCAACATACCAGACATTATCATTCGATTTTGAAACACCAGCAGACATCGTATTCATCATGTGATGTTGAACCATAAACAACTTCTCAGAATCATCTGCACTTGTGGATGCATAGTTGTTTTGCTGCCTTCTGTTATTTGATTCTTTAACCTGCAATCACGTTCAAAGTGTCCAGGTTTACCACAATTCCAACATCCTTTACTATCATTACCTGAATCATTTCTTTGGAAATTTCTGCGACCTCTTTGGCTCCACCTGCCTCGAAACTATCCTCTTCCTCCTGCATGATTCTATTGTTGACCTTGGTCTTGGTTACTGTTTCCTCTTCCACTTCCAAAACCTCTACCTCTGCCTCTTCCTCTGCTAGAGTAGAATACCTGCTCAGAACTAGGCTTTCCTTGGGAGTTTGAGTCCTCACCAAGATTCTTTTCTTCAATAATCAGCATAGATACCAGATCAGCAAAATTTGGAATATTTTCCCTGGTCTGTATGGAAGTTCTGAACTGCTTATATGCACCTCCTAAACCACGAAGGCACACTTCCACCTTATCATCACATCTACATTCACGCCAATAGATGCAAGTGACTCACATATGCCTTTAATTTTAAGAGTGTAGTCACTTACCGACATGCTCTTCTTTTCCAATGTATGCAGCTCGTTCTTGAGTTGCAATTTCCGTGCCTTTGTATTAGTCTCATACAAAGTGACCAAGCTGTTCCAAGCCTCTTTTGGAGTCTTGGCATCCTGTATGTGTCCAATCATGCTATCCTGTATGCTAACAGATAGCCAATACATTACCTTTCGTGCTCCTTGATTCCATTCCTCATATGCTCTTAACTGATCTGCAGTCCGATTCCTTTCTGGTAACTGCGGAGCATTTTCATTCTCTCCTTCGATGTACTTCTAGTAGCCTTTTCCCATCAAGAAATTCGTCATTCTGAATCTCCAAGCATGGAAGTTGTTCTTGTCCAGCTTATTGCTCATAAGCTGACTCATTCCATCTGTGTTTGCCATTTCTGCAACAATTCACAACACTGCAAAACACTACAAGCAGCACTTCTGCTTGAACACTGTCGCACTATGACGTGACAGTTCGATCTTAGAAAACACAGTTTTCGTGTATCAACAATACAGGGAATCCCTTGAAATTCTGGATCTGGAATATATGAGTGTTGTCAAACACAACGCAAGTTACAGTTTCTGAAACTGACCTGGTTTTTCTGTGGGCCCCACCTTGCGAGCTCAAAACGGAGATCGAGATGGCTCCGAAACTTCGATCTGACAAAAACCAGTGATCCTAAAGGGATAACTCTCGAAAATATTTTGAGGTCTTCTACCTTCACGACGATTTTTGTAGCAAACAGAGGTTGTTTGTGAAATCTCGTTTTCTCCACGCCTTGCCGCGTAGTCTTCACCGTCGCCTTCTCCACAAGCTCTCTACAGCCACGCTGGCTCTGATACCATGTCACAACGAAGGAGATAAGGAAGAGAGCTCACACACACACACTCACTCTCAAGGAGAAGCACACACACAGATTGAGGCAAGGAAGAATGATCTTCTTCTTCTTCTATTACATAAAAGGAATGTACAAGAATGACCTACAAAACAAGAATACAACAAGTGCAATATATAAAGATCAGTACATAAGGAAAAACCTAATATCCACGAATGAGTGAGCTGGCAAGAAACAAATGTGCCATCACTCTCGGTAGAATATCTAATAAAGCTCAATGAAGTATCCCTGACATACATCGGTATGACCACTATACATATCAGAGAAACGAAAAGCTGATACGCGTCATCCTGGATCATCACATGTTGAGCTTGATATCTCAACACTGGCTACCATGCCAATGGAGAGAGAGAGAGAGAGAGAGAGAGAGAGAGAGAGAGAGAGAGAGAGAGAGAGAGAGAGAGGCTTCTATCTGTCTTCCCTCACCTCTTTTGTTATTTCCTCCACAAGAAACTTTAAAGGTTACTATTATTTGTTTTGTTGCTATATTGACAAAAATTCTGTGTGAGAGAGAGATAGAGAGAGAAAAAGATTCCACCATATCTTTTCTCTCCTCTCTAATGTTTCACAAGAAAAAAGTTTCTATATTCAAGGCATTTTTTTAATCTTAAGTAGGAATATATTAGACATGGAATCATGATGTGATAGAATAGATAATCAATTGGTTTTTGCATGTTGATGCACATCAAAGTCCAATAGTAAGTCATATTCTATCATGGACAAATCATTTTAATCCTCCGAAGTGTTGGTAGGTTTGAATTGGACAAATCATGGGTGTCATCATGTGGTTGTGGGCCTTCTATAGAAAGAGCACATCAGGGCGCAATGAGAGATCGATCGCAAACAGCTAATGGCTACTCACACTATCGTAACATCTCTACATTACCTTGAAGCTAAACTCATTAAAATAATTTCTTAAGAAATTAAAGAATTGTGATCAATTATGATAATTATTTAAACTTCCAAGTAGTACTTGGATAGGAAGAGTGAGAAGAATAAATTAACCTTCGAAAAAGAATATTGAACTTGTATATATGTTTTTTCTCTCTCCGTAATTTCTTCTTCAATACCTCATGGACATGTAGTAAAATTTGAAGAGAGATTTCATTTGATCTATAAACATTCAGTCATTAGAGGTCTAACACGTTCAACTCATAGCAAAACATGATTCGGAAAACAATGTTTTAAAAGGGTTCAAAAAACACCTTCAAGTCCAACGGGCGACGACGACGAGGCAAAAACAAAAAACATCAACAGATTTGTTTTTTATACGATAATTATTAATGGATCCAAATTTTGATAAAGCGTTCACGTATTTTTTCACGAAGAAGATTTTTCGTGGAGCAACGGTGACCGATTGAGAATGATCGTAGCCTTTGCTTGGTGATCGCGTGAGGAAGTGCTTTTTTTTTTAATATAAAGGAAGTTCGGCAATAGCCTACTCTCCCGGACTTGAATTAAATTAAGAAACAAAGGTACAAGCGAAGGGGACTAGTGCCCACGGGACCCCCCAAATCCCACAAAGCAGGGGAAGCTTGATTGAATCCTAGGTTGCATTACAGAGAAGGTTAATCACCCTCTCATCGCCCTCATGCGGGGCCCACTTGGGTTTGAGCTTGTTGTTGATCAAAAGGAGGACTTGATGGTGCCTGAAGGGGGGGGACTTCTTACTGTTAACGATCCTTTTGCCCAGGAGGAATAGTGATTTCTCAATCGACCACTCCCTGGGGGGATCGCCGAAGTTGAGAGCACACCTCTCCCGCCAGATTTTCCACAGGACTTCCCCTCTGATGGCGTTCCAGAGTGTCGCAGAGCAGCCGATCGCTTCTCCCAAAAGGACTTGTTTCCAACTAAGCTGTTTTTGAAGTCTGATTTTCATTCTAACCGTCTGCCAGATTCTGTAGGAGTTGGGGCAAGTAAGGAAGATGTGTGGGACATCTTCGATAGCACGGTGGCAGCGTTTGCACCAAGGAGGGATCCCACAAAGTTTGCTAGCCTTATGGTTGGTCCAAATTCCTCGATGAAGAATTTGCCATAAGAGGACAGACTTCTTAATCTCAATAAGTGGGTGTCAGATACCCATGAATTTCATGTCCCACCGAAGCCGCGTCCAAGACAGGCACCACTTCTTGTTGAGGCTGATCTGGAGGTCAGCCGTTTCTTTGATGCTCGGGATTTTGAGTAGGCTATTTCCATTGTGCCATTTGAGACCAAGCGAGTTCGGTGTGTCGTGTCCCATGAGAAGGCGAGTCTTGTGACGATCCCAAGCGAGGCATCTGCTTTGCAAAGTGTTCCATTCTTCGTAGGAGATGTTTATGCGAGGGTCAATATCCTCGAAGTTGATCCAGTTGTTGGTGTCATGTTTCCAGAGGTGTTTCCATTTTTTGAATCCTTTGTTCCATAGCTTCTTGGCATTTTGAATGTTCCACGACTCCACACTCCGGATGCCATGTATCGGAAACCAGATAGAGTCGTTTTGTCTGATTCCGGCCGCCCACTTCCAGTCCTCACTAATTCTTGTGAAGCTTTTGACTTTATTCCAGCCCTTCCAAAGGGAGCACACGAGATTGGAGCCTTTCGGGAAGACGGGGATCGGGGAGAAAAGCAGGGTCATGATGTCAAGATTCTTCCAGTTCGGGAACCCCGTGAGGGCCAACTCATTCTTGTTTCTGAAGATCAGCTTGGCCCACGAGGCCTCCCTATTGCACCAAGCCTTAATCATCCATTTGGCCGCCAGCTTGTTAGCCATACACCCAATGTCCAGGATACCAAGCCCCCCGCTATCTCTAGGGCTATTGCAGATGGCCCATTTGATTTTAGGCACCCCCCTTCTGTTATGATCGCCCGTCCAGAGAAAGTTTCTACAAATACTATTCAGTTTGGACAGGCTTTGCTCATTCGGTCTCCAACAAGAAAGGAAATAGATGGTAGAGGAGAGGAGGAACGTGTTGATGACCATCGCATGCCCAGCGAGATTGATTTGCATACCTCTCCAATAGTTAAGTTTGTTTTCGAGTTTAGCCAACACCCAGTTCCATCGCTGCTCCATAGAGACGCCAAACCCCAAGGGGATTCCAAGAAGTCGAAGGATTTGGCCCTGCGGAATGATTTGGCAGCCATGATCAATGAGAAGGCCAGGATGCTGACCCACAATAGCCCTAAAGGCGGTCTTGGAGTGGTTGATTTTGGATCCGGAGGCATCACAAAAGGTATCAAGACACCTCCAGAAAGTCTCCAGGCTGGTATTATCATTGTGGACGAACGCGTTCATATCATCAGCAAAAAGTCTCATGATGATTTGACTGTGGTCGTGAGGCAGCCGGAGGCCTTTGATATTGCCAGCCTCCACATGATGAGCCACAAGTCTGCTCAGCCCCTCAGTGGCGATGGCAAAAAGGAGGGGGGCCAGAGGGCACCCTTGTCTAATAGATCTTCTAAGATGGATCGCCTTCGAAAGTTTGCCGTTAACGTTAATTTGGGTCGTTGCGTTTCTGAGAAGGGTCGCGATCATCTTGGTGAATTTCTGACTAAGTCCGAGATCTTGGAGCGACTGCAGAATATAGTCCCATTCTAGCCTGTCGTAGGCTTTGTCAAAGTCGATCTTGAGGAAAACCACATCTTGATTAGACTCATTTGCAAATTGAATACCTTCCCAAATATCCATAATGGTTTCCAGGATAGACCTGCCTTTGATGAAACCTTTTTGGTCCTCACTAAGCCAAGATCTCAGGTGGCACGAGAGTCTGTTGGCAATGACTTTGGCGATGATCTTGTATCCTGTTTGGAGCATCGTAATAGGCCGCCAATTCTCGATTCTGTCCTTTTCCCCCTTCTTGTGTATCAACTTGATAATTCCATTATTTAGACAAGAAGGAAGAGCACCAAACTTTAGCGCTTCTTGCCAAACCATCCGAAGAGGGGTGGCAACCACCAGCTTGAAGGATTTAAAGAACTCGTTAGTGAGTCTGTCGGGTCCCGGGCTTTTACCGAGAGGGAGGGCATCAATGACCTCAATGATTTCTGATTTCGAGATAGGGGCATGAAGCAGGGAGTGGAGGTTGGGTGGAATCCTCCGGGGGGAAACCCTAGAAATGGCAGCCATACAGTCCCTTCTATGGTGGGAAAGGGGGTTCGAGGTTCCCAGGAGTCTCGTGAAGTGCCCCTCGATGATGCCAAAATTATCTTCTTCCAAATTGCATACATTGCCATGTGGGTCTAGCAGTAGGGGGATCGACTCTCTGCTGTGTTTCCTTTTAAGGATACGACACATCTCTTTGGTGGGTTTGTCGGCTTTGCCAGCCCACCACTCCTTGAAGAAGATTTGCAAGTTTTTCCTTTGTATTTCTTCCTCGTATCTCAACACTGCTCTGATTTTTCTGAGGTCTTTCTGGGCTTGTGGTTTTCCTTTGTTCACTTCCTCCTCGAGCTGCCAGAGTCTGTGGTAAAGGGCTTCCCTACGAGCCTGCCGCACAGTCTCGAGCATCTTCTTAGTTCTGATCATGATCTTACGAGACTTGTCGACCGCACTTCTCCAGCACTTGGCAGGGGCCAAGCCAGAGGCGAACGCCACTTTCCACACATCGGCAATTTCTTGGTGGACGGAAGGGAGAGAGAAGGTGGTTGCGTTGGCATGGAACCACGGAGCCTTGCGGATTTTGTTGGAAGGTTGAAAAGTGATAACGATCGGGTAGTGATCAGAGATAGTGAGGTCAGTGCGTTGCGTGATGGTAGGGAGGCCCCACTGTTGAGTAAAACTCTGAGAGATGTAGCATCTATCGAGTCTAGCTTTCCTCAGGTCCTCGCCCGCTTGGAGATTCGACCAAGAAAAGCCACTCGAGTCTTTGAACTCAATCAAATCCAAGTGGAGTTTGGTCATGTCCCACGTTTCTTTCTCCCGACTGTCGATGACCCTGCCCTTGCCCATCCATCTGTCCATAGGGTCTTCCACCATGTTGAAGTCTCCACAAATAAGCACGTTGTGGGGAAGCGAGTCTAAGGAAGCCCAAGTGTTCAGTCTCTCCAAATCCCCGTTAGGGGCGTACAAAGAAACCATAGTAACACAAAGAGGAGCACCAAAAGAGACAGCAATCCAACGGTGACTTACATCTTCAATGGAGCTCTCAAGCTTTTCAAACCAGAGTTGTTTAACACCGATAGCCGTCCTCCAGACCCCCGCTGGTGCTTCGTTGGGATCCACACATGGGCCGAGGAGATCTGTCTGAGCCGTTTCTAGAGATCTTCTCCGTCAATTTTAATCTCTTGAATACATATAAAGTCTGGGTTTAAGCTAATGTCGCGAAGCCATTGACCAATGATGGTCGCTCTTGAGGGGTCGGTTAGCCCTCTAGCATTTAGCGAGATGACAATCATTTTTGCATTGATCCCTCTTTGCGGGAGGGAGCTTTGTCCTTTCTTCTCTTGGCTTCGTCTTTCTTTTTCGCTGGGATCTGATCCCGACTTAGAAGTCGATTCTTGTGGGGGCTTTTCCAGGGTAACTCCATAGGCTGTTTTCCTTTGCGGGATGCCCCTTGCTGGGGAGACTTGGGCCCCGTGCTCGGCACCGTTTCCGGGATCGTCGATCCAATGATGGAACTTTCACTATCCATGTTGTCTTCGTTACTAGTGGTGAAACCATCTTCTTTGCTTGTAGTGTAACCCTCCTGGGGGGTTTCTTTATTGTCAGGGATCTCTAGGGCTTTGTCGTAGGTGTCTATCTCAAGTAGCTTCCCACCTGGGTAGTCAAGCTCATTGATCTCCTTTTCTAGATTGCAATACAAATTGCTGTAGGGGGTAAGCGGCAGGTTGTTTCTCTCACCGTTGGCCCTAGGGCTTCTTTTCCTTCTTCTTCTAACTTCAATGAAGCCATCAGCATCAACTTGCGGATTAAGGATGCCCTTGCCTTCCCCCTCCTTGGTCGAGTGAGGAAGTGCTTTTGGTTTAAGCTTTATGGTTGCTTTCCAAGAGACTTCAATTCTCATCGTCTCAAGATTCCATGGAATTCTCTCGGTCTAGGCAAGGGAAAATCTTCCATGCCTCTTTGATACATATGCACTCTTGGTCATTGGGGTTCAGCTCTATCAGAGTCTAATCCTAATCTCTCTCTTCCAAAAGGATTTGCAAAACTTACTTCTAGTCACTTTCTTGACTAACTAGGACATGAAAAGATCTAGCTTGATGTTGACCATGGGAATCATTAGGTCTATGTGGGGGGAAATCAATTCACCCTTCCTTGTATATGTGTGTCTACCATGCTCCATAATGACAAATATCCTTTTAGAAAAGTTATCCAAATAGATAACCTTCCCCGGGGCATCAGGGTCCTTGAATTCATATATGACCACTTTGTCTACTTCACTAGGCTTGGCTTGCTTGAATCTCCAAAATGCTTCATCCGTCTCTC
The DNA here is from genome assembly GCA_020310875.1 of Ceratopteris richardii. NCBI lineage: Eukaryota > Viridiplantae > Streptophyta > Polypodiopsida > Polypodiales > Pteridaceae > Ceratopteris > Ceratopteris richardii. Next base: position 157,241,198 of record CM035414.1, read on the forward strand.
TATTCAAGAAGAGTTCCACTCTCTTATTGTCTTGGGGAATCCATTCTCGTGTGATTATCCTTGACAAGATGGAATTATCTCTAGGTGTTCTATGCTCTCTACCTAGGTTCTTGTTGTAAAATTCATGGATTCATAAGGTTAAATATATGGATTCTAAAGGTAATTATATGATGTATGTCTGCATTGGTCTAGCCCTTGAATTACCCTTGGAACATGCCTTGAAATGTTGGGTGAAACCCTTGGGGTATTTATTCATATGAGCTCCCAATTGAATGGTTGGATCCTTAGGCTTGATTTATCTTAAGGTGTGGGAATCTTATTCTTGGGAGAAGATTCTCTAGGAGCCACCTTGTGTGTACTTGAGAGAAGAATCTTCATTTGATTTAGAAGGCATGTGATAGACCTTGGTAAAATAGAAGGCATGTGATCACCCTTGGCAGAGTGTCCACATGAGCGCCACTTGACTGGACACTTGGCCAAACCCAAGGACATGCACCCCCTTGGCCTAAAGGTATATATATATGTGGAGTTGGATGGGTGGAGACGTGCAATTCTTAGGTAGTTAGTCCTTAATAGTTGGTTGTTATGTAACAATGGTATTCAGAGCAAGGTTTTTTTTTGCACTTAGATTCTGTCCAACCTCAAGCATGAAATTTTGTCCTACCATCTTGTGTTGACGAGTTCTTCACCTCTTTTTGGTGGGTCTAAAATGATAGTATGACCCTCCTCTTGTGAAGGTCATACAATTCATCATGCGAATGCTCCTTGGCATGCCCACGGTAGGCCAAGCAACAAAAATTTGAGTACCTCCACCCATGCATGTCCAGTACCATCCACAACCTGGGGTATGCGAGATGCTTGTGTGAACATACTCAGTTGCATAACACTGCTCACGGAAGACTCCCATTCATGGAGAAGTACTACACAATGCACTTTAAGAAGGGATTTTGTGATCTTCTTATCTCGAATGTGGAATAATAGGCACCCATACGTGCATGCTTCAACTTCCTCAGCTCTCCTCTCCTGCATGATAGGAAGATAGCTTATATGCATTATAACTCTTGCGCATGTGAGATTAATCTTGCCTGCAACCAAGGATTCTTCAATCTAACTTGTGAGAATATAGAAAGCACATGCCCACACAAAGAGGTTGAAGAGAGAAGGATTGGCTCTATCCATTCTAAGGTATGGAAATTGAAGAAAAGGGAGGACTTCTTCACTTTAAACTTGAATGTACAGTCTTGCATCTTCATGAGAGAAATTGGGGAAGTAATTTTTATTGCTTCTTGTTATTCTTGCATACTTTATTATTTTCCAAATTAGCTCAAGTTTAAGAGAGCGTATAGTGCATGAGATGCACGATTTATAGTCCATGGATTATTTGTGTCATCATGAACTAGGGGAAGTATTCGTTTAAATTATTGACATATACATAGACCTTATTTATAGATATAAATGTTTCATTCATTAACTGAATTTTGAAATGATCTCTTGTGGCATATGGTAAAGAAGCTCGTCTATATCTGTTTGTTCATAATAGAACATGTAAGTATCCATCCAAAGATCCGTAGAGTTTTGGGACACCTGGGCATATCAATAAGTATAAAATGCCCCAAGCTTCCAATGTCAAAGTGTATGGGAAGGATAAGCCTCTTCATGCACTGAATCAAAGGATGGGCGTAGCTATGATAGAGGTGATTACTATTGGCAATTTAATCATTTTCATTTGCTTCCATGGCCATGTTAAAGTAATGCATATACATATGCATTTCAAATGAAGAAAGTGGTCCATATGCACATACGAAGGTGCATGAATTTATTCATCTAGGTGCATGAAATCCATAGATGAATAGAAAAAGGATTTTTATTGGCATAGAATGGTCTCACCTCATAAAATAATGATAAATTGAGCATCATTGGTTCATCATAGCATGGCATGAATGGATATTTTGAGCATAGATTCTTGGATTTAATGGAGTTCCAAGTGTGAATTCCATTCATGCTTTAAGGAGGGGTTCAACTTTCTGAACCTTATGCATGCTAAGCATCTTCAAGTAAAGATTTATTTGTTCCTGGCATACATTATGTATGCATGGAATTGAATTATGTAGTCCTGGGTTGATGGGGCATGAGAGAAATAAGTAAAGTTTATGGTTAAGATAGGAAATGACTTCTAATTATGAAGTCAAAAGCATAAAAGTTTAATCGAATATTGAGGATATGTAACTCAATAACCATTAAATTTTATGCTTTTTATATTTTGGCTTAATCTAGAATCCAACTAAATTTAACAAAGGTGGAGAAATTTTAAGCTTTCAAGTCTTACTTATGGAGTCTCAAGTTCCATAAATACCGATGGCATGCCTGATCAGCGAGGCCAAGGAATTAGGCTACAGACCAAGCAATGTTTCGAGATGGTGTAGCTCAAACCTGCTTCACACCTACTATAATTGATGGTTGGAGAGTATTGTGGGCCTCCTTAGCTAGTTGATAAGCATAAATGATCAAATAGGTTGCTTCGAAGATGATTCACATATGATATGATCAAAACAGATAGGTAGGATGCACAAAACTTGTTATTTTGGTTGAGACACTTGCTCAGTATTTTACTCAATTCTCCGAGTATAGCAGCAATTAGCAAAATTCATTTTGGGGAACTTAAATTAGCTTACCAAGCTACCATTAATGATTGGAATCATCTAAAATGATAAACTATATACAGAGAATTATCTTTAGCAAGTAAGGCAACACTCCTGACTTTTATGGGCTTACACAGTCACAGACTAGTGAGCAATATTTGCTTAATAACTAACAATTGAATGAAGCAATGTAGATCAAACTATGTAGGAGAAAAGTAGACAATATGCTGAATATGTCATGCTTTGAATCATGCAAAATGATGCACTACTTAGCGAGAAGCAGTTCATACAAGATCATTGTTCTGATAGAGTACGACAGAGATATGAGAGTAGGAAGTAATGAACATGTATTGACTAAATCATATAAAATTACAGAGTCATTGGCAATGCATGATTACTCAATGAATGTAGAGTGAGTGAGCTATGGTATGAGCTCCTCTTCACAATGAAGGTACAAAGAAATGATCTCTGAACCTTGAGATACACGTGGGATCTTTATCTCCATGTTTTATAGCTTTTTGTTGGAGCCAAGCATTTGAATATGAATTCAAATCTCCACCTAAAAGTTATCCTAAAGTATAGGATTGATTCTCTCTTGATTTCAGCTACCAAATGATACAAGATTGATGCTTTCTAACTCCTCATGGGTTCGCTTCACTTTTACAATAAGTAAATAGACTCAAAGTTACAAGAGGTAATACATATGAAGCTTCTTCGAGTGATATGCCAATACATCAAGTTAATGTGTATACATCAAGTATGTAGGCTTGGGCTTAATTGCACCAATAGCTCCCCCTCAAGCCTAACGTGCTTGATCTTCATTGCTCCTTTGATCTCTTGTAGTCCAATCATCAATTTGAACCTGTTCAACTTTGTTCCATCTAATGCTTTAGTAAGTAAATATGCACATTGCAAATGAGTTGACACATATGCTAACTGAATGTCCTTGCTTAACAATTTTTCTCTAACATAATGATAATGCACTTCAATGTGCTTAGCCCTGGCATGGTACACAGGATTAGCAACTAAATGAAGTGAGCTGGTATCATCTCCAAATATAGTTGGAGTGTAGGAATGTATCTCCAAATTTGCAAACAATTGCTTAAGCCACATAGCTTCCTGAGTTGCATTAGCCAAACCTCTATACTCTGATTTTGTGGAAGATAAGGCCACACTTGGTTGTTTCTTGGATGACCATTGTTAGCTGGCCGCCGGATTGGCAATTGTAAAGTCTTCCCTTTTTCATATTCCGCATGAACCAAAAGGTCGTTGCGTAGATGTTGCAACCTTGATTGATGATTATAGTCGTTGCGTAGATGTTGCAACCTTGATTGATGATTGTAACCTTTATATAAATCAATGAAAAAGACACTTTCGATGACAAACAATGGAATCCCCAGACTGTCTATTTGGGTGATTGTTCTGTAACGTTGTTGTAGTGTACGTTTGAGTAAATTCTGAGTATTCTGTTCTCATGTCTGTCTTGTTTGTTTATCAGTACTTATTCGGTAAAGATTGTGTTGTGATAATATTCCTCTTAAGTTGAGTATTGAATCACGGTTCCACTAAGTTTGTTACTGTGTGTTACGATCATCTTTATATTGTGCGTTGGTCACTGTGAGTCTGTGTACGGTAATGTTTACCTTATGCATCGATTACTGAAAGAGTCTTAATCTGTGTATGAATCGACACTTTGTGAGTGAACTGTCATGTGAGTAAGTCTGGGAAGGAAGAGCCAGAGTTTTCTGTTAGTAAGTTGTATTAGTGGAAGTTGTTTGGACGAAGTGTCTTGTGAGTGAGAGTCGTGATTTTGGGAAATCAAGTATAAGGGCCTCTGTTTAACAGACCCCTTCCACTCCCAAGAACCCGAATAGATGATTAAACGCAAGTCTTGCCATCAGAGACACATTTAATCATCTATTCGGGTTCTTGGGAGTGGAAGGGGTCTGTTAAACAGAGGCCCTTATACTTGATTTCCCAAATCATGCAACTCACTCACAAGATAGTTCGTCCAAACAACTTCCACTAATACAACTTACTAACAGAAAACTCTGGCTCTTCCTTGCCAGACTTACTCACATGACAGTTCACTCACAAAGTGTCGATTCATACACAGATTAAGACTCTTTCAGTAATCAATGCATAAGGTAAACATTATCGTACACAGACTCACAGTGACCAATGCACAATATAAAGATGACCGTAACACACAGTAACAAACTTAGTGGAACCGTGATTCAATACTCAACTTAAGAGGAATATTATCACAACACAATCTTTACCGAACAAGTACTGATAAACAAACAAGAGAGAGATGAGAACAGAATACTCAGAATTTACTCAAACGTACACTACAACAACGTTACAGAACAATCACCCAGACAGACAGTCTGGTGATTCCACTGATCGTCACCGAAAGTGTCTTTTTCATTTATTTATATAAAGGTTACAATCATCAATCAAGGTTGCAACATCTACGCAACGACTACAATCATCAATCAAGGTTGCAACATCTACGCAACGACCTTTCGGTTCATGTGGAATATGAAAAAGGGCAGACTTTACAATTGCCAATCTGGCGGCCGGCTAACACCATGATATGAGCTTTGAACCTGCAAAAGATAGTAACCCTGAAGTGCTCCTCCTATCATCCTTGGAGCCAGCCCAATCTGCATCAAAATATAACTTTATATCTATGTCAGAAGTGAAGGGATAGAATAACCCCTCATTCATTGTACCCTTTAGGTACTTAAGCACTCTCTTTGCAGCTTCCATGTGTGGCCTCCTTGGTACATGCATGAATTGGCTCAATGTACTCACAACATATGCAATATCCACTCTTGTCAAAGTAGCATAATTAATACTACCCACAAGTTGTTGATACCTTGTAATATCATCAAGTGGTTCACCTTCATGTGAACTTAGCTTATGGTTGATCTCCATAGGAATACCTGCATCTTTAGTGTTCTCCATTTTAAATTTGATCAACATATCATTTATGTACTTCCTTTGTGTGATGAATATGCATGAATCTGTATACACAAGTTCTAAGCCAAGGAAATAAGTCAACAACCCTAGATCACTGATTTTGAATTCCTTCATCAATTGAGCCTTGACCTGCTTGATACCTTTAGAATCATTACTTGTAATAATGATATCATCTACATAGACACACAGATGATCTCTGATTTATTCTTCTTCACAAACAAAGAAGAGTCTGCCTTCTTGCTACAAAGCCTTGATCTTGCAAATAGGTAACAAGTCTATGGTTCCAAGCTCTAGGAGCTTGCTTGAGACCATAGAGTGCTTTTCTAAGTTTCCATACATATCCTTCTTTTTCTTCATCTTCAAAACCTGGTGGTTTGAGCACACTTTGATCCCTGCAAATTTGCTTCAGAGTTCTCTCTCGTATGTGTCCTAGCCGCTTGTGCCATATTTCCAAATTAGATATGGTTTGGTCTCTATAACTGAATAGTGCTATGTTCCTTGTGTCTTCAATTTCAAAAGTAAACAATCTACTTGACTTTTCACCTTTGGCTATCCTTTTGAATCCTTGTTGGGGGACTTCCACATATGCTCCATGCTTTATGAACCTGACTTGTAGACCTTTCTCTACTATCTGTCCAACACTAATTAAATTTTTGGTTATGGTAGGCACATACAGAACTTTGCTCAAAAGGTGCATACTACCATCTGATTTCTTAACATTTCTGATTTGCTTGACTGAATGCTTGGTGTCATCACCTGTTTGTACCTCATGCTTTCCCTTTGGTTCTTCTAGATCAGATAAGAGTGCTACATTCCTTGCCACATGATTTGAACAACCTGAGTCAATGTAAAAGAGATGCTCATCATCTTTACCTTGCTTGGATTTCATGTTCATAATGAGCAAAGAATCCTCTTGATCTTCAGTGTAGTTATTGAAGTCCCTTCTTCCTCTAAAGCCTCCTTGATCGTTGTTTTTGTTGTAGCCTTGATTGTAGTTGTGGCTGTAGTTTCCTCCACCATTGTTGTCCCTGCCTCTTGTTTGTCCATAGCTTCCTCTATGGAAGCCTCTTCCCCTTTGGTTCCTTGTATTTTTGTAGCATTCTTCAGTAGTGTGGTTGTTGAGACGACATATGTTGCATGGTGAGTTGTTCTAGGGTCTCCCCGAACCTTGCTTACCTCCTCTACCCCCTACCTCTAGCACCTTTTCCTCTTCTTGCATAATTGTCTTGAGAGGTAATAGCCTCTTCATCTTGTTTCTTACTTTTACCTTTATCCTTAGCTGTATTCTTAACAGCATAAAGGGCAGAAGATTGGTTACCTCTTGAGTTATCATCATTTCTGTTGAGCTTTGCTTCATTGGTGAAGAGATGTCCCATCAAGGTGTTGAGATCAGGTATCTACATATCCATGTAGAGATCCATTGCAATGGTGAAGGATTCCCACTTTTCATCTACCTCACTATGTGCTCTTCCTCTATCTCCTCTCCAATACTTGCAAGTTGGTCTGCAACGTCCTTCATTTTGGTTACATGGTCGGCTACTCATTGCTTTGATTGCTTCTTGAGAGTTGTGAATTCCATCCATAACTAATTCTTCCTAGCTCTTGTGTTGGAGGAGAAGTATGATGAAAGCACTTCCCAAGTTTCTTAGAAGGTTTTACAGTTTCTAACATGATGTAACAAGAAATCAGAGATTGAGTTTAGTAAGTATGACCTTGCAAGAGCATCCTTTGCACACCATGTGGTTAGCTTCTCTTGCTCTTCTCTTGTTGGTTGATTCTTGCTCCTGAAGATTGGCATGTCTTCATCTCCTGAGATGTACACATATAGGCTTCTCCCTTGAAGGTATACTTGCATCCTTTGAGACCATGCTGAATAGTTGTTCCTGTCCAATTTTCAATGAAGGATGGAAAACCATCTTCCATCTTGATTGAACTTGCTCTGATACCACTGTTGGAGGAGATGGTGGATAGTCACGAGAGATGAGATGGTGTAGCTAAAACCTGCTTCACACGTGCTATAATTGATGGTTGGACAGCATTGTGGGCCTCCTTAGCTAGCTGATAAGCATAAATGATCATATATGTTTCTTGGAAGATGATGCACATATGATAGGATCAAAATAGATAGGTAGGGAAATGAATCAATGCACAAAACTTGCTATTTTGGTCGAGAAACTTGCTCAATATTTTACTCAATTCTCTGAGTATAGCAGCAATTAGAAAAATTCCTTTTGGGGAACTTACATTAGCTTACCAAGCTACCATTCATGATTGGAATCATCTAAAATGATAAACTATATGCAAAGAATTATCTTTAGCAAGTAAGGCAACACTCCCGACTTTTACGGGCTTACACAGTCATAGACCAGTGAGCAATCTTTGCTTAATAACTGACGACTCAGTGAAGCAATGTAGATGAAACTCTATAAGAGTAAAGTAGATAGTTTTCTAAATATTTCATGCTTTGAATCATGCAAAATGATGCACTACTTAGCGAGAATCAGTTCATACAAGATCGTTGTTATGATAGAGTGTGATAGAGATATGAGAGTAGGAAGCAATGAACATGTATTGACTAAATCATATAAAATTACAGAGTCATTGGCAATGAGTGATTGCTCAATGAATGTAGAGTGAGTGAGCTATGGTATGAGCTCCTCTTCATAATGAAGGTACAAAGAAATGATCTCAGAACCTCGAGATACACGTAGGATCTTTATCTCCATGTTTTATAGCTTTTTTTTGGAGCCAAGCATTTGAATTTGAATTCAAATCTCCACCTAAAAGTTATCCTAAAGTATGGGATTGATTCTCTCTTGATTTTAGCTACCAAATGATATAAGATTGATGCTTTCTAACTCCTCGTGGGTTTGCTTCACTTTTACAATAAGTAAATAGACTCAAAGTTACAAGAGGTAATACATATGAAGCTTCTTCAAGTGATATGCCAATACATCAAGCTAATGTGTATACATCAAGTATGCAGGATTGGGCTTAATTGCACCAACACAAATACACTTGGTGGTATTTACAAGAGGGTAAGTGGAATAAGGTTAACATTTACGTTAGAAAAGGCGATCCTTTATCCTCTTTAAAAAATGATGAAATAAAATACATAGGCAAGTTGAAGATGATGAGGACAAAAATTTGAGGGAGTTTTTGAGTTAAACTCCAAAAGTAAAGAGCTTGCATAAAGTCAAGCATGTTTAAGTATAAATCCTTGAATAATAGAATGAGTTGTAAAAGATCATCTTCTAAATCTTTGGGTGATGAGAAAAAGTGATTTAAGAACATTCACTAAGTTCCTAGATGGGTCTCGGATAGTATAGGTAACTATCTTGGGTATAAACCAAATTTGATTCCAGATAGTTAAGTACCATTATCCTTTAGAAGAACCTGCTAAGCTAAATATGAACAAAGAACTTCGGTGGAGACCTAGAAGAAAGGTCTACCAAATTATTTTGATTCTTCAAGACATGATTTTAGTTGTTGGATCAATAAATTCTTGAATGTCAAAGGTTTTCCAAAGGGGTTAAACCATGCAAGAACAAAGATATCTTCTGAGGTTTAGTCTAGGGAAAATCAAGGATGATCAAGATAAGGATCCATTAATAGAAATTAACTTTCAAACTTGGGTGTATTATCTATCATTCAAAATAATTGAGCATTATGTTTCAAGAAAAGCTGTATGAATGATATAAGTCCTCCTAAATTTCCAATGAATGAAAAGATAGTATCTCTCCTCATTTGTTAAGCATGTTTTGTTAGGGACTCAATAAACCCACTTTGCTATGTTCATACCTTTCACTTAGTCCTTCCAAATACAAATAAAGTATATAGATTGCGAGTGTGGAGAGATCTTTTGACCTCAAGTCAAGTGTGCTTGATCCATGAATTGGTACCTTGCTTTGACATTCCAAAGAGCTCCAAGTCGTAAAAATCCCAAAATTTAGGCTTGAAATAATCAAATCTAAAAAAACCCTAAAAAACCCTATTCGTCACGATAGACAATGTCTGTCGCAATAGATGGTTGTCTATTGCAATAGACTGATCTCTCACGATAGACACTAACTATCAACTATTGTCTATCCTCTATTGTGGGATGTGTCTATCACGATGAACATATGTCTATTTTGATAGATGGGATTATCGTGGGTGTAGTCTATCATAATAAATGTGTCTATTGTGATAGAGGATGTCCACCGTCTATCATCTATCATGGGATGTGTTTGTGATGATGGATAGGTATTGTTAACCTCTGTTTTACTTCTAGTCTGATGAAGGAATAGAAAAGGTTGAGAGGGTTCTTGGGGTGGTAGAATTTTGTGGTAAATGAATACCTGTATTTTTCCCAAACTACTTTACCAAACATGAAACTTACTAAATTATCAACACAATAACAAACTTATTTTTGCTAACTTCACTGAATCATAGATATCAAATAGAATCCTTCAATCATCAATTATTTAATCACTTGCTCTTTAGCAATGCAGACAATCAACTACTACACCACACTGAAAAAAACTAATTTGACACAACAAAATTCATTTTGACAAACTATCCTTCTATGCACAGCAGACCAGACAGTCCGGCATGTCCGGTGCCTATCTCCCCTGAAGAATGTCTGCACACACAAAATAGAATGTTGTTTATTAATTTGAAGGGTTACATCGAGTGTCTACCTCTTTGGCGAGATGTTTCAGAGTACTTAATATTTACAAAGGTGTCCAACAACTAACAATCGCATGCACGGAGGACCTGAACCCACAAAAATAGTTTAAGGACAAAAATGAAGATCTCAATCGGCCCCATCTTGTTCATCATCGAAACGCGGAAAAACTTCAACCTTGAAAGACTCCCGAGCATCTTTAAATGTAATTTGGATCTTTTTGTTGATGGTCTTCAACATTCTCTATACTTCGTGTGGTTGGAGTGTTATAGAATCGTCCAGAGTGACACCGAAAGGTGAGGCCTGTGACAAAATTGACCGGCTCTAAGCTTTGTCAAGCTGTAGATCGAACTCCTCATGTAGGTAGAATTCTTGCTAGGTGATGTGTTTTCTGCCTTGAAGTTCAGCCCGAGCACTCTGCAAAGCTTGATCATTTAATATCTTCTCTTCACTGAAAATCTTCATCAATGCTGAAATTTGTTGATGTACTACAAAAATCTACAAATCTTGGTGAGCGGCCTTGGCAAACAACTGCTCTTTTGACTCCTTGAGTGTCACCATCGGCTGTTGCAGAAGTTCATACTCTTGTGCTTGCTCTTGTAATTGGAATCTCATTCCCTTAATTGTAGCCGCCTGCACCATGGTTTTCTTTTCCAACTCTTGACTTCTAAGAAGACGTTGGGAGTTAGAATCGTGAAGGTTCATTATTTGCTTGCCATACTTCTTAGAGTCCCATTTTGACTCCAAAAAAATCTTTTGAAATACAAGTCTGTCTCGACTCGTGATATAAAGCGTCACCTAGTTGCTGATTGGTGAACACTTGATTTTGTAAATCAGCTTTGGGTGTTGCTGGTTGCAGAGTTGGAGCCATCCGTTGTGTTGGTGGAAGTGTTCGGTGATGTATTGGTAATGGTCCATGTCATGTGCGATTTGATCCTGCATATGTAGCAGTTAGTTGCTAAGTCGATCAAACTCACACAAGCCACAATGTTCACTGACACGAAACTACCAATACTCTTCATTTACAACTGGAAGGAGTGGAATCTTAGGTAGTTCAATCTCGTTTTCAATGGCCAGGGGTCTATAGTTCCAAGGAGAAATGGGAGGGGGAAGGCGATGATCATCCGACGCTAGGTGGGGTATCGGGTGGAGAGTAGGAGGGTGACGAGGGAGGGGAGGGACTGGGAGGGGCAAGGTTAGGAGAGGGTGTTGTAGCGGTGTTTGTATGCTTCTGAGAATGAATGGGTGAAAGAGAGGGAGGGGGTGAAACTATGACTTTGTTGAGTGGAGAGGGTAGTGGAGGAGGAGGAGAGGCATCCTGCATGTGTTCATCTATCGGGGGAATCGAAGGTGGGGAAGGAGGTGGGACATGAGAGGAAGAGGAGGCTTCCTAGTGCCTCGAAGAAGAAGGCCAATGAGAAGAAGGGTTTTCCATTTGATTTTGATCACCCTGTTCAACACTGGAGAAGGATGCCATAACAACAACTCAAGTACAATGAGATCAGCACAAAATTAAACTGACACTTTTTTCTTTGTCTTCTAAAGTATTTTGTTGGAGATGGACCACAGTGCGCTCTCCTTCTCAAGAGCTTCACGAGGATACGCTTGGAGTAGAAAACTGAGTTCCTAAGGCCGCACAGAGTACTCCGCACAGAGGCTTCACAATACGCAAAAACCATAGTACACAAGGAACACGAAGATAGACTTCTTAGGCCTTACGAATGCGGCCGAACTTACAGTCTGTGACTGACCAAGCCACTATATGTTTTATTATAGAACATATACAAAGAAGTGTCTAGTGGCCATTTGGCCTTTCACATGGACACTAACGGTAACAATCTCCCACTAAAGGCCAACATGGCCAAAGTAACTACGGGAGAAAAATAAAGAATGATAAAGAATACCTGAGTGTAAGTATACAAACTATACCTCCCACCTGATGAGAAAGTGACTATGGAAGATCAAGAATCAAGTAACCCCCATCAAGTGACAACAGTGTCAAAAGCTATCCTGTGGTAGAGCTTTAGTCAAAGCATTTGCAGCATTATCTCGAGTGTGAACCTTCTCAAGAATAATGCGCTCAGTGGCTAAGCAATCTCTAATGAAGTGATACCTCACCTCAATGTGCTTGGTCTTTGCATGATAGACGGATTCTTAGCCAAAGCAATGGCACTCTGACTATCACTGAGCAAGTGATGTACATGTTGAGGTAAACCCATATCACAAGCAAGACGAAAAAGCCACAATGCTTCCTTACATGCCTCACTTGCTGCACCATACTCTACTTCTGTGGTGAAAACAGTTGTACATTCTTGAAGACGAGATCTCCAAGAGATAGCACCTCCAACAAAATGAAAAATGTACCCTGATGTAGACTTACGATTGTCCACACAACCAGCATAGTTAGAATCTGTGTAACCAATAATGGATGCTTTCCCTCTACCTAGGCATAGACACTTGTGCTTAGTGCCACTCAGATATCTCAAAATCATCTTGTCCGCTTCCCAAGGTTTCTTGCGAAGATTAGACATATATCTTGCAATGTCTGGACTCGTAGCTACCATAGTATACATGAGACTACCAACAGCAGACTGATAGGGAATTTTGGTCATGAATTCCTTTTCCTCGTCTGATTTGGGGCAATCATCCGTGCTCAATTTCACATATGTGGGTAAAGGTGTACTCAATGCCTTTCCACCTTGCATATTGAACCTGTGAAGTACTTCGGATATGTACTCACTTTGAGACAACTATATGCATCTTTTACTCCTATCACGAGTAATGCGCATGCCAAGAATATGTTTGGCATCTTCCAAATCCTTCATATCAAATGTCTGACTCAACTTCTTTTCAGAATTGACAAGTCATAAGAGGACTTCCCAGCAATCAGCATATCATCGACATAAAGGATCAAACATATCAAGATGCCATCTGAGCATCTCTTTGTGTAGAGACAATGATCCTCATTGCTTCAAGAATAGCCTTGAGACTTCATAAAAGCATCAAAATTTTGGTACCATTGTCTAGGGGACTGTTTAAGTCCATACAAGCTCTTCTTGAGCTTACAAACTAGACTTTCCTTGCCAGGAACTACATAACCCTCTGGCTGTTCCATATAGATCTCATCTGTAAGATCTCCATGCAAGAAAGCAGTTTTCACATCCATTTGGACTAAGTCTAAGTCCTCCATTGCAACAAATCCAAGCAACATGTGCAGGGTAGTCATCTGACCACTGGAGAGAAGATTTCCTCGAAATCAACACCATGTTGTTGCTTAAAACCCTTTGCAACAAGTCGTGCTTGATACTTTGGAGAAGCACTATCTGATGTGAATTTCAGCTTATATACCCATTTACATGGTAAAGCTTTGCTGCCATTTTGCAAAGGTACTAGATCCTAAATACCATTCTTGTGAATAGAATCCAACTCACTCTTCATGGCACGCTCCCACTTGACATGATCCTCTGTCTGCATAGCCTCTTTGTAGCAAGAAGGCTCACCGGCATCTGTTAGCATAACAAAATCTAAACCTAGAACATATTTATCATGTGGATGTGAGACACGTGCAGAATGTCTCAATTCTTGCTGAACAGGAACATGTGCAGACTGATCTGAATGGACATTCTCTTAAACATCCCTATGTGCAACATTTTTATGCATGCTAACCGGAGGACTAGTATCCTCAAACACCACTCTTCTCACTTCAACCTCCTTAATGGGCTGTTTATGCATCTTAGACTCATTTAAAATAACATCACTACTTCTGATCATTGTCCGTGTTTCAGGATCCCATAAGCGATATCCAAATTTTCCTTCTCGACCATATCCAAGAAAAATGCATTTCTTTGACTTATGGTCCAACTTTTGTCTAAGATTCTTGGGCATATGAACATATGCTTCACACCCAAAAACTCGAAGATGATCATGATATGGTGGCTTCCCTGTCCACAGCTCTTGTGCCACCTTCAAACCTTTGGCAGTACTAGGTGAAAGGTTAATCACATGAACTGTAGTCAATACTGCTTCTGCCCAAAAGCCTTGTGAGAGGTTTGCATGATGCAACATAGAGACTACTCTATCTTGAATAGTTCTATTCATCCTCTCAGCTACACCATTCTATACTGGGGTATAAGGAGTTGTAAACTCTCTACGAATCCCTCTAGACTGACAAAAAAGGCTGAATTCATGTGAGGTATACTCACCCCCATTATCTGAACGTAAAGCCTTAAGCTTAGTTCCTTTTTCAGTCTCAACTGAAGCAAGCCATTTTTTGAAAGTAGGAAATACCTCATCCTTCGATTTGATAGGATATACCCAAACTTTTCTAGTAGCATCATCTATGAAAGTGACAAAGTAAAGAGAACCACCTAAGGACCTAGTGGGCATAGGACCACACACATCTGTATGAACGAGATCTAAAGGTTGAATTGAAGATTCAATGTGCGTTCCATGCACATTTTTTTGCTTTCCATATTGACAATGCTCACAAAATGAAAAATCAGAGAAAGATAATGCAGGTAAGTAGCGAGAACAAGAAAGATTTTCGATTCCACTATGCGATATATGGCCCAAAAGACCATGCCAATAGAAGCCATAGGCTGTTCAGTAACAGCTAACAAGTATTCTTTCTGTGATATAAATAAATGATAAAGTGAGCCAACTTTGATTCCTTTTGCAATAACCATATTGCCCTTTGATATGCAAAAGGACTGAGCATAGAAGACCACCTTGTAACCAAGGTCATCAAGTTGACCAACTGACATCAAACTACGTGATAACTGAGGTACATGGCGTACATTATGCATAGTAAATTTTGAACTATCAATGAATTGCAGAACCACATCTCCAATCCCCACAACATCACATTGGTAAGAGTCATCGAGTCTCACGGTACCAAGAGACTTTGCTGCATAATTAGAGAACCATTCTCTATGTGGTGTCACATGGAAAGAAGCACCAAAATCTAGCAGCCAGGTGTGGGAAAGAGAATCAGCCATTAAAGCCTCAGTTGGCATAGTACTATCAAGTGTCAACACATCAGCATCTTCAGAAATAGCATTAATTTCTTCAATCTTCAGAGTCGAAGTAGATGGTGCAGGTAATTGTTTAACATGCCCATCAACATTCTGTCCTTTACCTTTAGCATTCTTTAATGCATAACAGTCTTTCTTCATGTGTCCTTTCTTATGACAATAATGGCATTCAATATCTCTCTTCCTTGATTTGCTTCTACTCTTATTCCGTTGACCATTCTTTTCCTTGTTCTTGCTCCTGCCACGTTGTTGATTCTTTCCTTGGTAAGAATCACGAACATTATATGCATCTCCACTTTGAGTGCCAACCATAGATCTTCTGCGAATCTCCTCACTCAAGAATGCTCCACATATGTCATCATAGACGAGTTTACCACTAGGTGCACTATTGCGAATAGTTGTGCAAAACATATCCCATGATGATGGCAAGGTGCATAACAACAATACTGCTTTCATTTCATTATCCATATCCATTTTCTGAGCTGTAACTGAAAGAATATAGCATCAAACTCATTCAGATGAGCAGCAAGACTATCTGTGTCCTTCATACGAAGGTCATATAATTTTCTCATCAGATAGACTTTATTTAATGCTGTCTCTTTTTCATATGTATTGCATAACTTCTTCCAGAGCTCCTCTTAACTTTCACAGTCCAATACTGTAAAGTAAACATTATCTGCCAGGTGCAAGCGAATGGTAGACCTGGCCATTTCATCTAACTCATCCCAATCATCTTCATCCATGTCAGCAGGCTTCTTTGAAATTCCATTTATTGGCTTCCATTGCCTCCTTTGAATCAGCACATCTTTAATCTGATTCTTCCATAGAGCGAAGTTTGTGCCATCAAATTTTTGGATCTCAAAATGTTCTTTGCCCTGTAAGTTATAGCTCCTCCTCGGAATACTAACACTAGACCCTGATCCACCGGATGTGCCTGAGACCTCTGATGCCATGATGGTAGGGAACTGAATAGAATGACAATGGAGCTAGAAGAGTCCGAACACCAACAAATAAGTGTATCAAGGAGTACATCGATCACTATATAGTTGACAAAACCAGAAATCTAGAAAAAATTTGCCAGAGTATCCTCTGCAAAATGAGCATATGACAAGTGTCAAAATATCATAAAACTGTGAGTACTGACATGTTTTCCTGCATAGTGAATCAGTGACTCCACTGCATATAATCAGTTACCCAATAGAAGCCAACTAGGCTTATTGAGCACCTATGAACAACTATCATACATCTCCTATGGCGAAGCTGGGTAAGTCTTCCACCTGCATCACCGAAGAGACGCGACATCTGGGTGTCTCCCAATTAAGAAAACCTCACCACGAGCCTCTTTATCAAATGTAAAAGGCTTCATGCAAAGAACGTAACCGCTATATCAATGACCACATGGACATACATAAGCGGTATCCACAGAAGCGAACGTAGTGTGTATGTGCTCAATATATGCAGTAAAATGACACTAAAGGCTGAATACACAGCCCAAAAGCTAGCCAATAACACTTGCAAGTGTCTATCAGCTCTGATATTTTAGCCTCAAAAACCTGCATAAATTTGCAGCAACTGCTCCCACCAAAACTCAAAACCTTTCAAGAAACCTATAGTTTTATGAGTGTGGCTGAAAACACAGCCCCAAAGGTTGATATTTATTGTCAAAGAAGTACAAAGAACGCTCTTCTTGATGTTCTTGGACCTATGTGAAGAGAACTATGTGCGGATGTACTCCAAAATGGCTCCAAAAGGCACCCAAAAATGCTTCAAAAATAGGCTTTGAAAGCAAAAAATGAAGCTTTGAGGGACCAAAACATGTTCAAGGTACTGTCAACCTTAGTCTTTCCCCTTCTTCAGACACCACAAGAGTGTAGCTTAGAGGCAAGAGATGGCCATGGTTAAGCGAGCTCCGGGGGGAACAATACTGGGATGGGTGACCTCCTGGGAAGTACCAGGAACCTCTATATTCCTTGATCGTTGAGGTCCTCCCTCGCATGCAGCCAACGGTGACTTCGGTGACTCGGATGACAAGGTATGCCAAGGTCTATGCCTTGGTCGCCACCTTGGTCGTAAGCCTTGGAGAAAGCTTGAGGGGGGGGGGGGGGGGTTGCTCGCTTCGCTCGGACAAAAGGAGCAAAGCTTTTGCCTCGAACTACTCTAATACTAGTGAAGTATTTCGTCCGCGATGCACCACAGTGCACTCTCCTTCTCAAGAGCTTCACGACAATATGCTCGGAGTAGAAATCTGAGCTCCTAAGGCCGCACACAGTATTCCGCACAAAGGCTGCATAATATGTAGAAAACACAGTACACAGGGAGCACGAAGATAGACTTCTTAGGTCTTACAAATGTGGTCAAACTTACAGTCTGTGACTGACCAAGCCACTATATGTTTTATTAAAGAACATATACAAAGAAGTGTCCAGTGGCCATTTGGCCTTTCACATGGACACTAACGGTAACATCTTCTCTAGGCGATGCGGGCTATGCAAATCCTCAAGGAATCAGCAAGATATGGTTGATAATGGGGAACTATCCCAGGTGCAGGATAGAAAGAAGATATGGAAGTCACGTTTTGGGGTGGTGGCCATTATCTAACTACCTAACTATGTGCTTGCATTCCTTATGAATGTGGTTAAACAAGATAACTGGCCAATTCATCAGTTCATAAGTGACAAAGGCTATGACAGAATAAAACTATCGGGAGATTTCATATGGTTGATGTTGGAGGTTCAATGCGATGACTAATAAATGGAGTATAGAGTGTTTGGGTGATTGAATGAGGAAGGATCAATGTGAAACTGATGGTCAACAAACCTACATCTAAACTTAGGCTATGGAAGATCCTAAGTCAGATACGTGTGTGAAAAGATCACATACTTATAAAGTAGCATAGAATGCTAACAAGATTGTTGCCGGAAATCCTCAAACTCATGCGAACACACCTTCTCAAACACCTCGTAAAAATATGCATAAAGCATATAAGTACTGATTCTCTTGTACCTATGCCGAATAGGACTCCTTCTGATATGAACGCCACAGCCTCCATAAACTTCAAGTAGTACCTGTGTGCATAAAGAGAATATGTACCTGAATACTTAACATAAGATGTGAATCTTATGTTAATCACCATCTAATGTCTTTGAAGTAGCCCGACATCTTCTTGTAGAAGACAATCTATCAACCTAATATCTTCCTGTAGAAGATAATCTTCAAAATCATGTAGATGGTCCCATCCAATGTCTTTGAAGTAGCCAGACATCTTCTTGTAGAAGATAATCTTCAACCTAACATCTTCTTGTAGAAGATTATCTTCAAATACATCATGTAGATGGGCGATCCTCACCATCAAGTTGCTAATAATCAAGTCTTCTTGCCATGAACAAGAGATGACCTCCTCTCCATGAGCTAGAGTGTGAGCACACCCTTCATCTTCTCCAAGAAGAATCATTAAGAAGAACTCCATAGCTGCTCCTCAACATGCTTCAAGTTAGCACCATGGCTGCCCCATGTGCTAGAAGAAACACCACCTCTATTGAGGTCCAAGCTCCAAGCTTGTGTTTTTTTTTTAATATAAAGGAAGTTCGGCAATAGCCTACTCTCCCGGACTTGAATTAAATTAAGAAACAAAGGTACAAAAGAAGGGGGCTAGTGCCCACGGGACCCCCCAAATCCCACAAAGCAGGGGAAGCTTGATTGAATCCTAGGTTGCATTACAGAGAAGGTTAATCACCCTCTCATCGCCCTCATGCGGGGCCCACCTGGGTTTGAGCTTGTTGTTGATCAAAAGGAGGACTTGATGGTGCCTGAAGGGGGGGGACTTCTTACTGTTAACGATCCTTTTGCCCAGGAGGAATAGTGATTTCTCAATCGACCACTCCCTGGGGGGATCGCCG
This sequence comes from Ceratopteris richardii, assembly GCA_020310875.1. Classification (NCBI taxonomy): domain Eukaryota; kingdom Viridiplantae; phylum Streptophyta; class Polypodiopsida; order Polypodiales; family Pteridaceae; genus Ceratopteris; species Ceratopteris richardii. Next base: position 157,260,423 of record CM035414.1, read on the forward strand.
AAGTTGAGAGCACACCTCTCCCGCCAAATTTTCCACAGGACTTCCCCTCTGATGGCGTTCCAGAGTGTCGCAGAGCAGCCGATCGCTTCTCCCAAAAGGACTTGTTTCCAACTAAGCTGTTTTTGAAGTCTGATTTTCATTCCAACCGTCTGCCAGATTCTGTAGGAGTTGGGGCAAGTAAGGAAGATGTGTGGGACATCTTCGATAGCACGGTGGTAGCGTTTGCACCAAGGAGGGATCCCACAAAGTTTGCTAGCCTTATGGTTGGTCCAAATTCCTCGATGAAGAATTTGCCATAAGAGGACAGACTTCTTAATCTCAATAAGGGGGTGCCAGATACCCATGAATTTCATGTCCCACCGAAGCCGCGTCCAAGACAGGCACCACTTCTTGTTGAGGCTGATCTGGAGGTCAGCCGTTTCTTTGATGTTCGGGATTTTGAGTAGGCTATTTCCATTGTGCCATTTGAGACCAAGCGAGTTCGGTGTGTCGTGTCCCATGAGAAGGCGAGTCTTGTGACGATCCCAAGCGAGGCATCTGCTTTGCAAAGTGTTCCATTCTTCGTAGGAGATGTTCTCCAAGCTTGTGTTGAATACTAGGTGAAGGATGAATATAATGAGCATGAGGCTCTTCTTATATAGTATTTTGGTCTCTTCCAAAAGCAATAATAAAGCACAAAAATCCACGATCGCATAAAGCTTTTCAATATCGTGATTTGAAAGAGAAGATATCCGTAAAACGCTATACGCCATCTTCTTCGCAATCGGGAGACGTTGTCCGCCGTGAGCTTTTATGAAGTAAAAGCGTATCCAAAAGTATTCATGAATCACGAGCTGCGCCCGCTGGGATTTGAACCCTGGTGGTTGTATTAGAAACACTTTGCTTTAACCAAGACGTTCCACGCTATTGCGTGTATAGGAAACAAAAGAATAATGTACAGATCCTTTAAAATTCTGGGCAATCTTGTCCAATTGGATCTTGACCTTTTGACCATGGGATATTGTACTTATATGATATTGTTTCCAACAATCCCCCCTGCAATGTCATATTGGTATAAACTGAACTGGATCTGCAAACTGTTACAAGCTGTAAACTATCACAAGCTTCAAGCTTGTACTGTCGTACTTCAGAACTTGTTCTTTACAAGTCTTCTTCAAAAATGAATTTGACTTTCGTTCAAAAAATATGAACTTGCTGATTATGAACCATAATACTTGAGAAAATATGCAAACTAGATATCCAATAGTGTTCTCATCAAGCAATAACTGCTTGACAACAAATATAGCATGAACTGTCTCCGAACCTGCTATCTCCTGTCTTCAAAAACCTGAAAACATACACTAGGATCCACATATTTGCATTTACCTTCAAAAAAGGTTTCTCAACGTACTTCTGCTGTGTCATGTAAATACACTAAACAAAATCAGGAACTGAATCCTGGAACCTGTGACTATCAACTCACAACTTAGTGTATTATGAACACTGTTGGTTCATCTCTGACTGTACTCAAGTCAAATCAACTTAACTCAATTGAAATCAATATGAGTAAAGATCTATGATGTCATCATGTCTTCATCCTTTAAATCCTTCATACCTCTTTCCTTCAGAACTTGGTATAAACATATATGTGCGCACGTCTGAAATATACCTTTCTGAAATATCAAGCTTCTCTTCAAATAGAACTCTGGAACCTTCTCCTGAACAGGAATATCCTAACAGGAACTTTCTCCAAACATTCTTCTTCTTCCTTCTTCTTTCAAAGCTGGAACATAAAGAGAACCTGACAAAGGAAATATAGGAATACCTGAAAGTATGAATCTGCGTTCTTTCACATATGGCTTGAAAATAAGTCTTCATGTTTCATCACCCCCGTGGATGACTTAACACTAGTATCCAATATTCTTCAAATATATCAGACTTTATGAAATCTGGAACGTTTTCCTTCATAAATCTGATGTTCAGTGATCAATACTTGTATCTGAAACAAAATCTCTGAATCCTTTTTATTAGCATTGATCAGATGCCAATAGCTTTCCATGTCATTCCTCAGCTTTCCAAAATCTAGAATAAGGCTAGCTGATCCTAACATAACGAAACCTTGCTGAAAGCTTTATAGGATTCATACCCTTCTGCAGCATAACAAGTATTTCTATCTCTCTGTAACACAAATCTGATAGAACCTGAATTTTTGACTTACTTCTTCCAATGTTAAGAACTTTCTCAAACAAAGGATAGACAACTGAATCATAAATATTCTAGATCATATAAGATCATACAAGATCAATGATCTCTCTTGTGTAGAATCTGCTCTCATCAAACCTTCATGACTGAATGTTTGATTTATTACCTGAATGTCTCCAAGTGTCCATGCTTCTCAAAAAGTTGTAAAACTTTTCTTCAAACAAATCCTTCAAGGAATCTGCAACTCCTACTTGAAATATAAGTGGAAAAACTTCTCACCTTGAGAACTCCAAAAGCTGCAAGTTGATACTTCATAACTTTCATATTTTACCCGGGTGAAATGTGATAGTACCTACTTGATTTTCTTTTGGCTAACTCCACTTCTCAATCAGGTGATAGGATCTAATGGAACACCTTTTTTAATACAAGCATGTATCCAAAAATCAAGACAATCATAAAAAGTAGATTCTTCAAATGACCTGTACATCAGCAAATGTGAATTTTCTGAAGTTTCTGAAAATACTGAGTATGAGGTAACCTTTTCCAAACATAAAATCTCAACCCAAGTCTTCAACATCTGCTACAAAAAACTCTTTTACCTCAAGAGTTAGATAAAGAAGAAATATACTTCTCTACAACTTGTCATATACCAAGTAGCTCTGTATTGACACTCCAAGAATTCTTTGAGGGAACATATAAGCTGCTTGCTTAAAAAGCTTCAACATAACTCATACACATATGAGTGCTTTTGTTTCTCTCGATGCAATTCTTTGTCAAATCTACTAAATCATGACCAAGTGTAATGCAAAACAAGAAACTGCTTCTTCTTTAAACAAGATGTTCTCGTAGACTTGTCTTTGGATGTAGAGGATAATATAGGAAAAGTATATGGAAAATATATGAGAAAAGGAAACCTTACTTTTCTTTTGGAAATGATGGACTTTCTTTTTCTGCATCTTTCTTCCACCTGATGATGTCAACATTTTCAAACTTCTCTTCCATACCTTTTGTTATCTTCATCTTGAAGTAGCAAACACTCTTGACTTCTTCGAATGAACTTTTCTCTTCCTCTAGTACTAAGAGTAAGAGATAAAACAAACATGGTATATAAATGGAAGTGAATATAGAAACATGTTTTACCATCTCCTCATATCTCTGAATCAAAATTCTACTTCAAATGTCTGAAACGACTAAATTCACCAATCTTTTGTCTGAGTGATGAATTACCCTTCTAGAGTTACCTTCTCTAGATACATTTGTACCTTGATATCCAACCAACTTACAATAGAAAATTGGCTGAAAAACTCATCCCATCTCTGCACTTGTCTTCTTAGATGAACTTTCTTGTCATGAAAGAGATTTTTCAAAACTCTCTAGAAAAACCTCTAGGTACCTGTTTTGATGTAGCCTTTAACTTTGAAATGATGAAAGTGTATAAAAGCACTCCTTGAAACCTTCAAATCTATTCATAACTGCTCTTCTAAGATATGACCTGCAAATGATAATCTGATAGTAGAAAGTGATACCTGTGATTTGATGTTGATCAGATTCCTTCATCTTCTCTAAACCATTGTTCTTCCTTGAATTTGAAGTAGTCTTCTCTTCATCAAGTCTGGGTCTTCAAACAATAATTTTGTAAAGTATTTGCATACTCTTCCAAAAATATTCGGCTGCTAACAGATCATCAACTTCATACTCCACACTGATGAATACACATGTAACTGAATTGTTTAATTCTCAAATCTCTACTCATCTAGATTAAGTGTGTATGTCAAATGTCAAATATTAGAAGATGCTTTCAAATCATATGTTGTAAATCTGGAATTCTGGGAACCTGAGAATCTGAATGAGCCTTAATGCATTGATGCCAAAGATCTAAAGTTCTGAATCCAAAACCTTAGTGCTCTGATACCAAATGTTGGAAGTGAGGTAGGCCCTTAGGCTCATGTCACAGGTCCATGGTTCCATAGTTCCATTCATGTACAACATTAATTCTAGCAATCTTCCATATTGAAAAAACATGAACATACCACAACTTAATCATACAGATGATGAGACAAAGATAGAGAAAGAATAGACGACATGTGTAAGGTGTTACGTAAGCCATCGCTTACTCATAGTATCATATATACCAATGTTCAATGTACAATGTGGGAGCAAAACTCTCAACCATTCTATGTGATGAGAAATAGATGAATGAGTGAATGTACAATGTAACAAACATATTCAGATGTGTGGGCATTAATCTGAATATACATGAGATGTGTGACCTTATACGTTATAGAAGAGTGAATATGAGTGACTGAATGAGGAAGGATCAGTGTGAAACTGATGGTGAACAAACCTACATCTAAACTTAGGCTATGGAAGATCCTAAGTCAGATACGTGTGTGAAAAGATCACATACTTATAAAGTAGCATAGAATGCTAACAAGATTGTTGCCGGAAATCTCAAACTCATGGGAACACACCTTCTCAAACACCTCATAAAAATATGCATAAAGCATATAAGTACTGATTCTCTTGTACCTATGCCGAATAGGACTCCTTCTGATATGAACGGCACAGCCTCCATAAACTTCAAGTAGTACCTGTGTGCATAAAGAGAATATGTACCTGAATACTTAACATAAGATGTGAATCTTATGTTAATCACCATCTAATGTCTTTGAAGTAGCCCGACATCTTCTTATAGAAGACAATCTTCAACCTAATATCTTCCTGTAGAAGATAATCTTCAAAATCATGTAGATGGTCCCATCCAATGTCTTTGAAGTAGCCAGACATCTTCTTGTAGAAGATAATCTTCAACCTAACATCTTCTTGTAGAAGATGATCTTCAAATACATCATGTAGATGGGCGATCCTCACCATCAAGCTGCTAATAATCAAGCCTTCTTGCGATGAACAAGAGATTACCTCCTCTCCATGAGCTAGAGTGTGAGCACACCCTTCATCTTCTCCAAGAAGAATCATTAAGAAGAACTCCATAGCTGCTCCTCAACATGCTTCAAGTTAGCACCATGGCTGCCCCATGTGCTAGAAGAAACACCACCTCTATTGAGGTCCAAGCTCCAAGCTTGTGTTGAATACTAGGTGAAGGATGAATATAATGAGCATGAGGCTCTTCTTATATAGTATTTTGGTCTCTTCCAAAAGCAATAATAAAGCACAAAAATCCACGATCGCATAAAGCTTTTCAATATCGTGATTTGAAAGAGAAGATATACGTAAAACGCTGTACGCCATCTTCTTCGCAATCGAGAGACGTTGTCCGCCGTGAGCTTTTATGAAGTAAAAGCTTATCCAAAAGTATTCACGAATCACGAGATGTGCCCGCTGGGATTTGAACCCTCGTGGTTGTATTAGAAACACTTTGCTTTAACCAAGACGTTCCACGCTATTGCGTGTATAGGAAATAAAAGAATAATGTACAGATCCTTTAAAATTCTGGGCAATCTTGTCCAATTGGATCTTGACCTTTTGACCATGGGATATTGTACTTATATGATATTGTTTCCAACAGAGATGTGGGCTCTACAACAATTGCACGGATGATGCTCTCCGAAGTGGGGTGTGTCATAGTGGCTTCCCACTATAGGAGAGAAACTGTCCTAAATGACGCAGGGTGAGGAAGGCGTTCATCTCATCAAAGACTACCACTAAGAGGGGCTCGAAGGGAGCTAGCACTTCCATAGCTAAGAGCGCACACTAAGCATTGATACCAAACACAAATAGCACATACACATAGAAAGCAATAACCGATGATCGTGAAATAGAGAGATTTTAAACAAGTGGGGTGGCAATCATGATGGACGAACAATACGATCATTATGATGAATGCAAGTTGAGGAAGATTATGCCTAACAATCATGCAAACCATGCAGACATGGGTGGCAAAATGATTGAGCACGTGGAAGGTGACCGCAAAGGGTGAAGTTTTGACACATTGATTGGATTATTAACTGGTACACCGACAAGTGTGTGCAACTGAAAAGTTTTTGGACCAATCTGCACCAAAATCTGATAAGACGAAACAACTGGACTTCGAATTTTATACAGCATGATCATACTTGGAGTTGTAGACCAATACGAGTTGACCCACTTCAAAGACTGGATTCTATAAAAAGCGATCATGCATCCGACCTTGTCTCAACTGCACTTCTTGCATGAGCAGAATACTTTCAAACCTTTGTTGATCGAGTGCCTGCAAGGCTTCAATTTGAGCATATAATGACTCAGTAACAATTTATGTTCAATAGTGACTCTCAAACTAGGAACAATTACTTCCATAGGGGCAATGGTTAAATACCATAGGCTAATTTAAAGGGGGTATATCCCATAGCAACTTTGTATGTAGTTTTGTATGCCCAAAGAACCATAGGCAAGAGCTAGTCCCAACGATTAGGACAATCGTTAATTAACTTCTTCATCAGTGTTTTGGTGGTGCTTTCAGCAAGACCATTGGCACAAGGATAATACGGAGTACTCGATTTATGTGTAATATTAAAGGAATGAGTCAAAGCGTCAATTAATTCATTTGCAAAATGAGTGCCTCTGTCTGACACAATTTCACAGGGAACACCAAATCATGGAAAAAGGTCATGAGTTAAGCACTTAGCAATTACTATAGGAGTGGCAAAACGGATTTCCCAGGCCTCAGCCTAGTGTGTGGCATAGTCATTGCATGCGAGGATGTGACAATTTGCAATAAAGGCAACAGAGGGAGTAATTGGCCCAATGAAATCCAAGCCCCATTTTTGCAATGGTCCTAGAGGAAGAACAAGCTACAAAGGGAAGTAATGACATGGCAAAGGTTGGCTAGTGCATCGGCAGGGGTCACACTGTAGGAAATACTTGCACACATCTCATTGCATAGTCGACCACCATAGACCACTTTGCAAGATCTTTTTATGCATCGATTCCACCAAAAAGTGATCACATGTAGGTGCAGAATAAGCCAATGCTATAATTGATGGAAGCGCATGCATTGGAATGCATCGAAGCCAAGGTCCCAAAGGTTCAGCATGGTACAATTGGCCTACAATGATACAGAACCACCGGCTATACAAGGCCAACTTCTATCCAGTAGCTTCTGGTAGGGAATCCGATGAACAACTAGAAGTGAGAAAAGTCATAAGGGTATCATAATATGAGTCTACAAGATTCCATGGAACCAACAAGGAGCTAGGTTCAACCATGTAAATAGTAGGGGAGGAATCATCTACTCCCACTGGAACTTCAACGAAATCCAATAGGGACAAAACATCAACAATCGCATGAGAGGAGCCAAGGCGATGAATTACTTCATAATCAAATTCTTGTAGAAGAAGAACCCAACTTGCAAGTCTTCCACGTAAATTTTGTTGTCACACCAAATATGTTAAGGTATAATGGTTTACATGGAATGTAAATTTTTGACCAATCAAGTAATGCCGGAATTTCTTGACAGAGTAAATGAGTCCCAACCATGCATGCATCCTAGAATCTATTGGTAGCTCGACATGGGTTTTTCCTAGCTCTTTAAATGAGAATTATCACGTGAATGTCCCCTATGGATTTTTTATAAGCCTCTTCTTAGTCAATGGATTCATATGCTTCTCTTTTATGTAAGCAAACACTTCGGGTGGGAGAAACATTGCAAATAGGGAAATTGCTAAGTATAACTTAAGAAGAAGCAAGTTGAGTACTCACACGGCTATGAGTGAATAGAATGAGAATCTTGTCATCTCATCAACAAAATGATAAATATCCAAGGAATCCATGATAGATTCGAAGAAGATGATGATGAGCCGAAGGTCTCCATGGAAGCTTGAGAGTCTGGCGTTGATACCAATGTAACAAATTATAAACTACACATGCAAGAGATTGACCTTCAACTCTTCCAACCAATTGGCTACTATATAGATTTTTGGAATAACCATGCTCTTCGGAGTTAATTGGAGTCCACACATGCATGTGCATCCTCCATCACTGCTTTAGCACCCACCACTGGACTTGAGCTAGAGTCCATTTGTGTTAGGTGTACTCACCACTTGAGTTAAGTCTTTGTGCACTCGACTTAACTAGGCTAAGTAAACTTCTTATCTAATACTTCAGAAGATCCTCATGTTAGTCTTATCTTGAACCTTGTCCAAACTAATCTATAACATCATTTGTAAGATGTGGCATTCCTTGATGGAGGTCAAAAGGACCTACTCCTTTCTTGTTGATGTTATCTATTGTAATACTTTTTGGATGCAAGAATCTTTATGGCTAGTAAGGATCTTTGATCATGGCGGCCACTTTCTTGGGATCAAATTTTACAAACGTTTCAAGGCTAGATATCAGCTCTAGAAGGACCTTATTCACTTTGAGCTTCTTATATGTAACCAAGAATTTCCTAGAGTGATCAACCATCCAACTTTTCAATGGATTATTATTAATGATGGTATTTAAATAGCTAAGAAAGCCTCACAAGTTGGGATTGGAAATGGTTTTGCAAGAGGTGTGGTGATGATGAAGACCTTCAACATGTTTTGGGATTCTCACATTCCCCACTAAATATCAAAAATTATGCATAGATGTTGTTCTACTATTCACCAAAGCAATATTTCTCCCTCTCACGTTTGGAAAACGCACTCAGCTTCATCTTCTCCTATGTTATCTTAGGAGATATAAATATTTTTGGATTTGCTAAAAAGAAAGGATTGAAACCATATTTGACAATCCCAAAGCCTATTCATTTGTAAGATGAGATGTATTGACAATCATTGTATTCATGTTATTTAGGATACTCATGTAACTTCTACTAATATTAACGTGTTTCTTGAAAGTCTACCTCGTGATGGATGGAGAACTCCTCTTTCCATGTACTAAAAAGCTAGACTCATTATGTCCTTATCTTTGCATCATTCTACCTTATTTGGATCTTCCTTTTTACCTTATGAGGCTTCTTGTAGTCTATCTTTTTGAATTTTTTGTTCTCTTCAAAAAAGACGTATGATGGTGATGGATGTCTTTTTGTTTTAGACAATAGGAATTATATTAACAAAGGTGAGGAAGTTACAAATGTACAGAGGGGCAGGAGCCATGGTCGACCGCAGAAAGGGATTGAGATCCTTGTTGGTAAGTACATCAATAATGTAGATCAAAGTTAGGTACATTTTAAATCTATCCACCGAGTAGTAAGAGAGGGAAGTTCTCCTTCATGTGGAGGGATTACAAATTTTAATTTGACATACAATTTGGGTCTCAGGAGGCAAGACCGTCTCAATAACAAAAATACAATACAGATCATTTTTTTTGAAGATTCAAATGATTGAAATTAGAGAATGAGGATTGTTCCCTAAAGAGAAGTTTGTTCCTATGAGTCCAAATCATCCACAGGGATTGGACTCTCCACAGGTTCCAAAGATCAATATCCCAATGTCTACAGATACCAAGAAGGATCTCTTTCGAATCAAGATTAGTCCCCTTGGTGATTAAACTGATTGTATTGATCAAACACCACACTCTCTGAGCATTAGGACAATTGAAAAAGAGGTGATCCAAATCCTCCAACCTACCACAAAAGCAACATTTACCATCACCTTTGTTAATATAAAGAGCTTGCTGGCAATCCAAATAGCATTAAGAATAATAAGACACTAGAGGAAGGAGTGTTTCATGGCCATTGGAAAAGTCCATAAAGTGTTGAATCTGAATCTCCATTGGTGAGGGTTGTCGGATAGATTCCAACACAAGTTAAGCTTTGAACAAATTTTTGAATCAAGCTCTTAGTAGCTTTGAACCTCAACAACATCTGTTGAGCTACTTCGTGCAAAGTAATCTTTTTATCAATAGTGCAATGTTGGATATTGCCTCTAAAGAAGGTTTTATGGTGCTAAATGACCTGTTTACAACTAGAGGAGATAGTAGTTATTGCAAAAATAATTTGATCAGAATTGTACTCACCATCTTCAGTGATTTGAGCCCATATTTTGAAGCCATGCTTGTGACATTTATGTTCCTTCATACCTAGAGTACCATTATTCCATAAAGAGATCCAACCAGTCCACATTGATTCCTGTAAGAAGAAGGACTTGTTGGCAATAAAATTAGATTTGGGAGAAAAGCTTTTTTTTACCTCCATCCACACTTCGCACATTCTATAGTTGAGGGGGCTCCCAACTAGCTTGAGAATCTAAGGAGAAACAATGATATCCCACAAGTTATGGTTAGACCAACTTTTGTAGGTTTTTAGGTGAAAAGAAGCAATATTTCTTTTGGTCAAACATGCCCAATAGTCATTGGAGTTAATAGCTCTATAAATCCATTTAGCTGCAAGTTAATTTGCCATTTTAGTAGGGCATATGATACCCAACCCTCCCTCTGTTTTAGGAGGCAATATATATGCCATGCCACCTTGGGTAGTTTATTAGAATGTTCATTACCTCCCCACAAAAATTTCCTGGCCAAAGCAATAGTCTGATTGTGTTGACATTTAGAGGGCTTCCAACAAGGAAGAATGTAAGTGAGGCTAAGTGTCTTTCTAGAGTGTAATTTTGATTATTTTTCTATTTTATCTCGTGTTTTCAAAATGAGTTTACTAAGAGTGCATTCACTCTGAGCATCAATACAACAGTTTCATCACCAAAGTTGATTTTCGATGGCCACATTGACCATTTTTTACCATTAATAAAAGTTTTTTTTTTTTTAATTAGACTTTCAAAAAAAATACATTAAAATTTTCAAATACAAGTACGATGTGTAAATGGCCTTCAAAACTGAAGGGCATGGTAGATCGTCAAAATACAACACTGTTCATCATCACTACAATCCAGTTTTGACATTCTATGGAAGTCCTTTATTTCAAGGCTAACTCAATTTGTTTACACATATAAATATATATGAGTGATAAACGCCTCTACAGTCCCTCAATCATCAAACTTTTCTACTGCTAGCTAATTCTCCAAGTTCTGAATATGTGTCTGATTATGAGTTTCATATTGATTTCTCAATAACTTCCATCCTTCACATGCCTTGTTAGTATGCTGAATGACAGTGTCAGCCAAGAGTGTGAAGCATGAAAGATATTGAGAAATCAATATGAAACTTGTAATCGACACATATTCAGAACTTTGTAATCGACACATATTCAGAACTTTGAGAATTAGCTAGCAGTAGAAAAGTTTGATGATTGGGGGACTCTAGAGTCGCTTATCACTCATATATATATATATATATATATATATATATATATATATATATATATATATATATATATATATATATTCACATTTTTTATATTTAAAAAATGTTTAATATAGTTAAAGATTTTGAAATATTAATTCTTTTGCCAATATATTCAGATCAAACGGCGGCACATCTGCAATTGTGAGCTGTTTCACCCTCCTATTCTCTTCTTCGACCTGGAAAAGCCGATTTTCTATCGCTAGGTAAACCCGGCCTAACTAAGATTCAAACCGACCGTCTAGTTCAGAAGACTGACGAGCTCATAAAGAGTGGGTGGCGAACATGGAAGCATTCATGAGAGTCCAAAGTGAAGGCCCTTCCCAGCGCGTCCCCCGCGCTACACAAGAATGCGAGCGCTTTTATCATGCCAAATCGGCCAAGTTCAGGCCGCGTACATCACCCCCGCTCCTCTACCTGTTTCGCCTTCTCTCTGGGAGTGCAGATTTATGGCTGAAGCAGTCAGTTGTTGATCGCGGAGAAGGTGAATCACTCAGTACCCCACTGTCTGTCTGCTGAGAAGCCCATCGTCCTTACCTTACATTGTCGTCCTTTGAAGCTGTTGAGATTCCTTGCTCCGGATCTTCGTAGCATGCTGTGTGACTAGTTCACTGTGATGTTTGATCAGAAAATTCGTTATCTTTTGCTCAATGTAGTTGAGAATAGCTTATTCTAGGGTTTGTTAGTGAGCTTCAGTTCTGCGAGGTCCCTTCATCGTGAACTGGATGTAACTTTCTCAGTGCAACTGTGGGATACGACAATTTTCGTGCATCGTAGACAAATTGTCCACCTGCCGCTCTATTACCTGGAATGGAGTCCTCAAAGATCGCGCAACCCAGGAGGAAAAGCTTCATCAGGTCATACAGCTTGGGTTCTTCGTTTACAAGCTGCTTTGGGGGGTCACTGAACCGGAGCGATGATGATATCATGGTCGAGAATGTCAGGTATATAAGGGTTGGATCTTCTGTGGATGATGACAATGCCGCGGAGGTCGACGTGAAGATCTCTGAAGCAGACGCAAGGCGAAACAGAAGAGACGGTAATGCTAGTGATCATTCTCCGCAGGACCTTTCCTCTTCATCCGTTTCTGAGAACCCTGGTTTTAGGGCCAAAGTTAAAATCGCTTGCGAGCAAATGATGGAGGCTGCGAAGAAAAGCAGCCCTCATCTGAGTGAGCTCTTCGTGGGTACGCAGCTCCTGATGAATGTGACTTCCACCACCCCTTCACGCGGGTCTCCGTGCCCGCATCACTCCTTATCCCCTTCATCTGGCTTTGTTAATGGCCCTCGCATATCATAATTCACAAACTACGGCCAGCATCACCTCCCATGTTTCCTTTTCCTGAGTTTCGTGATTGTAATATTTGTGCAGAAACTTAAACAGGCCTGGAGAAATGAATACCAGTATTTTTCCTTCCTTCCTTCTATCCACTTTCAATGCAGTCTTAATTAGTCCTTGATTAATATTACGGCCAAATTAGTCTTAATTAGTCCTTAATTAATCTTAATTAGTCCTTGATTAATATTACGGCCAAATTAGTCTTAATTAGTCCTTAATTAGTGATATGTTGAATGATTTCAAATAATAGCGCATGTGCAAGAACATCGTTATGATAGATTGCCTCAGAAGAAATTCTCTGTAACATGTGAGGCTTTCTTCGACGTGCAGAGTTGATCAGGAGAATTCTCATCTGGAAAAAGCACTTGTGCTGTTATCATCCATATTATGTACATTGAAGCGAAGTTTGTTTTAGTTCTCCAAGGCCGCGTAGCCTACTGGCTGGCGTAGTCTAGTGGCTGACGCTTGAAGATGTGGGAGGAAGTTCTGAGTTCAACTCTTGGCTGGACATGTCCACCAAATTCTGATGATGAGTGCCTCTACCTTAAGAGGTCGAGTGTGCGAGCCTGTATTTCCAATTCATTGTACTCTCAAAAAAAAAGTAGGCTATAGCTTCTGCTAAATCTTTGCATGCTGTGAAGTATAGACATATATAGATAGACATTTTTAAACTGCGTATTGATTAAAACAAAGTAAGTCCGGAAGACTGCGTTTTATTTGAAGAGTGTTTGGGTGATTCTTACAGGAATTCAAAAGCGATAAAAGCTTGCCAAATATTTTATTGCAAAAAATAAATTTGATAAGCTGATCATGCACACACGATCCTTAGTACATCACTCAGAATTAATTTTGTGCTCAACTCTAATTGATAACTCCAATGAGATTAAAGGTAAATGCTGTTCATGTCCTTTTGCGAAGAGAGAACAACATCTTAGATTTGGAAAGGATGCTAAATGTACCAAAAAGTTAATCTTCGTTCTCAAAATGCTGGATGATGGGACCTTTTGTATCCGCAAAGAAGAGATTAGACATTTGACACTACAAGTATACAAAGTTAAAAAGCCTCCTAATATAAGATTGAGGAAGGAATGGCTTTAAGAAAGTACAAAATAACTCATTTGAATTGAATACCTTGAAGGCTCTACGGTTCTCCAAAGGACTTGGTTTTAACATCTCACCATCTATTAACTGGTGAGGGATGTCCAATTGTAGCCCTCGGACTCAACCTTTGCCCCTAACCTTGCAAGGCAAAAGAGCCTAATGAATTGAACTAACTCGCTTGGACGATCATGAAAATCTATTGTTTATTTGAAGATAAGGCTCTTAAATTCTAAAAGACAAGTATAAGATAGTTAGAGAGAATTAGGAAACACAAATTTTAGAATACAAGATTGTGCCAATTAGAAACCACGCATAGGAGGTTATTCTTCATTTTATTAGGCGCCCAGTTGTTGATTTGCACTACAAAGATTATTGGATGTCAAAATGGTGTTTTTTTTTCTTCGAGACTCTAAAGCTTTTTCTAGAAAGGAATGAGAGTTTCTCTTTTTTAGAAAAATATCAATCATTTAATTAAACGACTCAAGAGTAAGGGCTTTTAGAGGATGGTGGCCAATACATAGTTTCCATCCTCTTTAGACAATCGAAGGATCAAGATCATTTTTTGGCTACTATTTAGAGGGAAATTACCTTAAGTATCTACATATGGGGCTACTTTGAAGTTTTTGATTTTCCAACCATAAATAGCTAGCATGTTAGACTCAAGAAATGATAGGCAGGGGATGGTTGAACCACACCCTAAGAGGGAGGCTTAGGAAATAATTCTCAACCATGGCTTTAGGGGCAAGTGGTTAGCATGTCATACTCCTAACCATTAGGTCTTGAGTTGAAATCACACAATTGGTATGAGAGCAAAAAGATTTCTAGTTTTTCGTTATCATTGGAAAAGTGATGATTATGATCACAAAAAATTACCAAAAGAGCAATGGCCTTGATATTAATTTATGTAGGATTACTTTATGAACATCATTCTTCAATGTAGGATTACTTTATGAACATCATCCTCTTGAGAAATTGATCCGATACCTTTCTTTTTTTGCACCATTTCTTTGTTCTTGCATATCAATAGTATGCACTCATAGAGAAACTCTATAAGGCCATGCATGAGGCACTTCACATGCTTTTCCTATGCAATAGGCTGAAGTATGCCCAATACTACTTAAAAAAAAAAAAATCCAAGAAACGTTTCTAGGAATGTCCACAAAATCTTATTCTTAGGAATGTAACAAACCCAATGTGCATCAATGCTCACTCTTCCCTATTGGCATCAACATTTTTTGAGGGTGACATAATCTTCGAGGGGGAGTTTTAGAGAAGGAAATCACAAAGTGGAACAGATGGGGAGAGGGATAAGAAGATGGGATGGTTTTTTGAGAAAGAAAATATAAAGGAGAGGGATGCATCAAGTAAGTACAAGGAGAGAAAGGGGGTTCGAAGACATTATTGATCCAGTTTGCAAGCAATTAAAGATCAGATTGGGACAAGTAACTACAACATGTCACATGGGCATTTTGTATTACCTAAAAGATGGTAGCAAGAACCAAATTTTCAATCAACTAGAATACTGGCAAGAAACTAGATTAAGGGATTGATGCAATGCTCATATAAGAGAAAATTATTTGACAAAGAGAATTAGTACTAGTATATATGCTAAAGCAACATAGAAAGGAACTATAGAAGAGAGGTTTTGGAACCTTTATATTCTAGAGATTTTCAATGGGAGGGTATATAAAGTCATAAAAACTAGAAGGGGATGGATTTCCCAAGTATATAAGTGGATGTGAATTGGATAAATTTATGAAGCTTTTAATGCAAGAAATCTTGGAGAAAGTACATGTTGTTAAAAAGAATAGAGTAGAAAACAATGAATAACAGATCCCACTCAAGAACAAGCAAGACATAAGAAAAAGAAATAAGGACATGAGTATATATAAATTGAGGGAACTCAATGCAAGAATAAACATCTAGGTTTGTCTCATCTTGCAATCTAAAAGCAATATAAGAGACTTTGGGAGAAGAAAACACTTCCCAATACAACTTGAACATAATGAGCCACCCAAGCTCACACTTTTAGATTTCACTAAGAGATATTGTCCATGTAACATTGTCTTCAAGGGACTTGATCCCCTCCTTTAGAGCTTCATTATAGTCTTTAAGCCTACTTGCATGTTCATGAAACTCTAGTTCTCCTTTCTCCATATCTTTGTTCATGATATGTTCGAAAATTTGGTCTCTCTCTCTCTCTCACCCACTCTCTCTCTCTCCCTCTCTCTCTCTACCCCGAGGGATCTTAACAAAACATTCGACATGTATATTCCTCGTATCATGAAAGAATCGATATCTATCTCTTTTATGTGTGGGAGAGAAACAAAACACTTTGTGTCATATCATTTTTGTGAGTTCTCATTGTAAGAGAATATATTTGTCAACACAGACTTGTCTCAAGTGTGATCTTTTTGTTTGTGAGAGATCCTATAAGACACATTTTGACATATCATCCTAAAACTCAAATATTTATTTTCCACTATAATAGCAAGGATTTAGTTTTGTCTCTTGTTGTGGGTATGGGATACTATCTCGTCATGAGAAAATAGAAAAAAAATTGTCTCATATTTTCCTTATGAAGTCCCATTGTAAGAAAACACAAATATCGGCGCATTCCTCTCTTAAATATGTGAGATAATATTTTTTCGTGTGCCTTTTTCTCCTCTGAATGTTTACTAGTAAAAAGAGGTGTGCCGTCAACTTTGGCAGCCCTCCTAAAGAATGACCAATCAAAAAATGGTTTTTCCTTTTAGGCAAGAATTTCTGATTGTAAAAATCTTCTCGCTTTAAGACATCATAGAGCGTTTTTCATTGAGAGCAACAAGATTAAAAGCAAGTGGGCCTCCATGAGAGGGATGAAAGGGTTATCAACCTTCTTTGTAATGTCTTCTAGCAAGTTTTAAACAACCCTTGCTTTGTGGGATTAGGGGGATCCTATGGGTGTTATGCCCATTCACTTGTACAATTGTTCTTTCTATTAATTAAAGTTCGAGAGAGTAGGCTATTTTTGAGCTTCCTTTAAAAAAATTGATTGCTAATAGAGACTTAAAAGATGCATTTATGAATATGAATTACCAATACCAGCTTATCTGCATGAGTTTTGAATAGCGTGTTCTCTTTCTGTCTTTGTATCAACATGCAACATGTCCCTCTTCCTCTCATCGCATCTATGCAATGGTAGAGAAATACATTGAGAAATCACTACAGATATTTGTTTTCCATTATATTCTTGTCTCTCTTTAAATTAAATATAAAAATCATATATGCTATCATTTTGTAATCCCTTTTGATGAATTTCTATATTTCAACTATAAAAAAGTATTCTAAACTAAGGTGGATCTTACATTTCTTAACCACTTAAAGGTTAGATTCCATTAGTAAAACAAGCATTAACGAGAAGTGATTGGTTTCTCTTCTACCTTGTGGAATGCCATGGGGGGGCCCTATGGAAGATATAGAAATAAAGATGTGAGAGCAATTTCGATGACCATCCAAAAGAATGGCCAATTGAAAATCCCTTGGTGTGCTAGGCAGAAGAATATGTAATCGCAAGAAGTCCCCTCCCTTCAGACACCATAGGACTTTTGTCTTTGAAAATAACAAGATCAAAGATCAAAAGTAAGTAGGCCACCCATTAAGGTGATGAAATGTTTATTAACCTTCTCCGTAACTCTCGCTAAAACATAGGTCTCTTGCCATCTTTGGGTGGTCACCATTGTTGCACCTTCGGGTTGTTCTACCCCTACTCTATGGGATATGAGGGATCCCAAGGGCACTATGGCTCTTCACTCTACCATTTTTCTTTTATTATTTCAAGCAAGGCAGATTGGGCCTTAGCTGAACTTCCTCTTATATAAAGAAAAAGATAAAAAATGAAGCTCATAAGAAAGGAGGAGCCCTTATTTTCTCTTGTTACCATTGGATGAGATCTAATGGAGAACTCAAAGGGAACGTAGTGGTGTAAGAGCCTCGAAAGTCCTTGTAGATTGCAAGACACCTACATAAAGCTTGATTTTTCTAATCTCTTATGTGGTGCCTATTGACACTACGGTTGTACTTAAATGGGACACGATATTGTTCTTTTCTGTTTAAAAATAAACAAAAAAACATGTGTTGCAATAAAATAAAATTTCCAAAAGAGCTCATAAAGATTTATACCTACATATTTTACTAAAAATATAATTTTTTTAAATAACCTTTTTTCATATTCTAAAATGTAGAAATGATTGAAAGTCTCAAATTTATAACCTTTTTTACTATCTACATCCTACTTTTAAAGAGTTTGAGAGGATCAAAATCATATGATTTTGTATTATGAAGATAATACTTTTGTTATCAGCTTCCTCAAATTTATATAAGCGGATACTTGTAACTCATAGGATCCCTTATACAATCTTTGGCTTCAATCTTTGTCAAGAAGCCATCTTGAGTGTCAAAATTAGGTTCGATATGAATGGACACTAAGTCCTCTTCATCGAAGCTTTCTTCTTGCACTATCATTGATTCTCATTTTTTAATTTCCTCAAGAACTAAGATGATGACATTACTTTCATAACCTTAAGCATCACGATGTTCAATCCAGGTATTTTCATTAATAGAAATGTCCATAGTAGCTAGGATTTGCATTCAACCATGTGGCTCAAATTCTTCATCATTAAATCTTTGATGAATGTATGCTACATCTTCAATTGATTTGTCTTGAAGCATACCATTGGTAAGATCTCTTTTGGCTAATCTCCACTCTTCTCTATGAGATTGCCTACAAACCCACAAGTCCACATCCTCATCCATCCAGCACTCCAATTCTGATGATTTATCCCTAGGGAAACCATCTACATCCTTATATAAATTGTTCCATTGGATGGATGGGATATCTTGATGTTCAAAAGTATCGAGATATATTCTACTTATGCTTCTCAAGTGTTGAAGATAATGTTGCATTACTATAGCAATATTTCACCGCTTTCAAATGATGCATGAATGCTCTATCTAAAATCATCTCATGATTACTTGCTTGGCTAAAGTTTCAAAGTGCTAGACTCTCATAAACTTCAACTTTGTATGTACTTAACTTTACATTCTTTAGCAGGCCAATAGTATGCTCAATATGTCCATTAGGTAGTTGCAATCTTAGATGAGTGGGACATAATGCAAGGTTTTCCCACTTTTCCCAAAGGGATTTGGTCAATATTTCTATGCCTATACCATTGTTTAAAATTGATTTGGTAGTGTGCCCATTGAACTAAATATTTCTTCATCTCCTTTGTTACGCTCTCCTAGCTCATCAATTGGCATCTTCTTACACTCAACTATCAATTACTGGCTTGGGCTTTGAGGGTTTAGCTTGAATGGCTTTTGGGTCGACACGTTTGGACATTTTCTACCATAAGTGTGGATTAACGCATAGTATTTCTTGCTCGAGACCTCTTAATGTCCAAAGGCTTGATCTATACTGATTCAAGAACACTTGTATACTAGTCATAGACCAAACTTTACACAAATGTTACCTTGATTTACAAAATCATTCACTATCACTTCTCTAAGTGAATTTTCTTCTTCTTCAAGAAGTCTGCTTCAGAATTTGACTTCATTACCTGCACATAACTTCAAATTTCTTCAATCTAATAATATACATACCTCCATGCTACCTTTCCGCAATCATATCATCCATTAGATCTTCAAAAGAATCATTAAAACTCTGATTTGATCATTAAGATCAAAGATATGTCAGAAACTGTCTTCTTGAACAATCGACTTTGACATAGTCAACTTCTAAGGTTGATTTCTCACAGCACAAGTCCCGCTTTGCTAAATGCTTTTAGCCATAGCTTCCTTCCCTTCCAACTTAGATTTTGAATACTGAGTCATCAAAAACTTTACATTGTGCACTGAGATCCAAGCAAAACATTGACACGAAAAAGTGTGCGACTCTGAGAGTTCTATCTGCAAACTTTACATATACATGTTCCTATTGATCATACACACAACTTGAAAAGAATTAGGCCTTGAAACTTTGAACATAGCTTGATTAGCTTCTAGATTAGATGTGTACGAAAGATTTCTTGATCCACTTGATCAGGCTGAGAGAAATCAGAGAAAGACTCGACACTAACTCAGAAAGATGACTCTCTCCACATCTATCTCATGGACACTATTCTTCTAATGACTCTCTCACCTATTTATTTACAATATTGACTTATATACATCTGATTCTAGACTCATCCCGCATCTATTACATTACTCCTTATCATTCTAATGATCATCTATACTCATAGTACAAGAATTTTCATCTGTAATGTACATATGTATACAAGCTACATTTCTGAGATCTCTTCATTTTCTCAAATGACTTCTTTGGCTTCATTTTGATTCCTGACTTACTTCAAGTTCTTCATAATCATCATTTTGGGATTGCTTTGTTCCAAAAGCTCCCCCTCAATCACTAACTGTGATTATATCATTCTTCTTTATTCCTGCCATCTCTTTAAACTTCTATAGCTTAGGTTCCATCTAGGCTTTTTGTCAACATATTTGCAACTTGCTCTTTTGTTGGTGTATACAATACTTCAATTTCTTTGTCAAGTACTTTTTCTCTCAAGAAATGATACTAAATCTCTATGTGTTTAGTCCTAGCATGAAAAACAGGATTAGCTGCCAAATATAATGAACTCATCTTGTCTCCAAAAATAATTGGAGTACTCCGATCAGTTCCAAAAATCTTCAATAAAGTCTTCACCCATATCACTTCTTTTGCAGCCTCTACCATTCCTTTATACTCAACTTCTGTGGATGACAAAGCAACTGTATGTGGCTTCTTTGAGCACCAGGAAACTAACTTATCTCCAATATAACAGAGATAACCATGAGTAGACCTTCTATCATCTAAATTACCTGCCCAATCTGCATCACTAAACACTTTGATTCTTGTGTCAAAAGTAAAACCATAATACAAACCTTCACTCAGAGTTCCCTTGATATATTTGAGTACCCTTTGAGCTGCAATCCAATGAGTTTTCTTTGGACAATGCATAAATTGTGATAAGACACCAACTGTATATGATAAGTCTAGTCTTGTCAAGGTAGCATAGATCAAACTACCTACCAAACTCTGATATTTCTTCATGTCACTAAATTCTTCTCCTCCATATCTGCTCAATTTATGATTTACCTCCAATGTGGTTGAAGGCTTGCAATCTTCCATGTTGAACTTGACCAAAAGATTCTTCAAGTATCTCTCTTGTGTAACATATACTCCATGTTGAGTATACACAATCTGCATTCCTAAGAAATAAGAAAAGTTTCCCAAATCACTTATCTTAAACTCCTTTTCTATTTGCCTCTTAAGCTCCTTGATTCCTTGACCATCTGTACTTGTGACAATAATATCATCAACATAAATACACATATATATGAACCCATCTTCACTTGTCTTCACCAGCAAGCTACTATATGCTTTTGAAGCTTGATATCCACATTCATTCAAGAACTTAACAAGCCTATAATTCCATGCTCTTGGGGCCTGCTTTAAACCATACAAAGCTCTCTTGAGCTTACATACATAATCTGATCCAATTGAATCCATGAAACCCTCTGGTTGCTCCACTTACACCTCACCTGCAACATATCCATTCAAAAATGCATTCTTTACATCTAATTATGACAACTTCCATCCTTTACAAGTAGTAATAGCAATTAGAGTTCTAATTGTAGACATCTTAGCAATTGGACTAAAGGTTTCATCATAATCTACCCCATAACTTTGGGCACAACCTTTAACCACAAGTCTAGCTTTGTATCTAGAAACCTCACCATTTTCAAACCTCTTTGTCTTATACACCCACTTGTTGATATATTTAGGTAGTGATGTGTGTGAACACTCTAGGACCGCCGGGGCACTTTTTTCCCTCTTTAGGAGGTTTTTTTCCCCCGGCTTGTATATACGCCTATTGCCCTAATGGGCTACTTATCAAGTTGTACATTCTCTAGTAATACATTCAGTATTGTGTGTTTGTGCTCCAAGCTTCTTCTTCTTCCTTGTGCTGTTCGCGTGCTTCCATAGACGTCTATCTCTAACAATTGGTATCAGAGCAGGTCGTTGCTTCTTCTAGGGCGCCGTCGACACTCCTCCGTTTGCAGTCTCAGATTCGCACGAAATTTGGTGAGCATACTCAGGGTGTTTCCGAGATCAAATCAGCTTCGTTGTGTGGTGCCGAAATCGCGATCTGAGCTCGTTTCGGCCTCCGAAGTCTGCTACAGGTCTAGTAGAACTCATCTGGGCAGTTCCGTTTAACTTTTTGAGATACAGTCAATTTTCTGCATCAAGGTATTTTAGTCACCGGCCATGGCTGAAAGCAGTGATGTATTCCGTATGTTGGCTGTTGAGGATAAGTTGGATGGTACCAACTACCCATTATGGGCTTATATGATGCGACATGTACTGGTTGCAAAAGGATTGTGGAACATTATGCAGGGTGTTGAAAGACGTCATGTTACAC
Source organism: Ceratopteris richardii (assembly GCA_020310875.1). Classification (NCBI taxonomy): domain Eukaryota; kingdom Viridiplantae; phylum Streptophyta; class Polypodiopsida; order Polypodiales; family Pteridaceae; genus Ceratopteris; species Ceratopteris richardii. The sequence goes on from CM035414.1 coordinate 157,282,754, forward strand.
CTGTAATGACAGGTACTACAAATACAGGTGCTGGCGCTGATGAAGATGGTGTCGAAGATGATATTCCGCAGATTCCTGTTCGTGCTTCTGTTTTTGTTGCACCTACTGCAGAGCAGATTCGCTGGGATGGCAGAGATGCCCAGGCACATGCATTGATAGCTTTGTCTGTCAAACATGCCATTATTCCTCACATTCCCTCTTGTAGAACAACAAAGGATGCTTGGGATACACTTACCACTTTGTACCAGGCTAGGAATGAGGCTCGTGTTGCTTACCTTCAAAAACAGTTGGAGAGTGAGCACATGAATGAAGGTGATTCTATGGATAGTTTTCTCACAAAGATCAAAGACCTGAAGGAACAATTGATTTCTGCTGATGAGGTTATACCAGATAGCTCACTTGTGCAGACCGTTCTGAATGGTCTTCCTGATTCATATCAGAGTTTTGCCTCTACTCTTTGGTTGATGATGAAAGGCAATCCGAATGCCTTGTCATTTGAGGAATTAGTCTCTGTTTTGTTACAGGAAGATCAGTCCAGGCAGAACAGGTCCATTATGCGTGTTGCAGATCAAGCTTTCCTGGCTAGTCAGAAGGGCAAAGGAAAATGGAGCTCTTCTACTAGTAAGCAGAAATATGCAAATGTTGCACAATCGAAGAACCAGGATAAAGATGAGAAGAAATCAGAAAAGCAGAAATTGTTTTGCAAGTACTGTAAAGGAAATGATCATATCATAAAGAACTGTCCAAAACTGGTTGCTAAAGAGGCAAAGAAGAAAGAGGCTGGCATGGTTGTTGCAGAGGCCTCTACACCAAAAACAGAGTCTGCAAATCTTGTGCAAGAAGAAGAATGGGCGTTTACTACTGTCTGCAGTTTTGACCCATCTTCTCATGATCAGTGCATGTCTGCAGTAGACTCAAATGTTTGGTACTTTGATAGTGGGGCGACCAAACATATTACCTCGCAGCGCAGTTTCTTCTCTTCACTCGAGCCTGCCCCTACAAGGAATACTGTCACATGCACCAATAACTCCTCTTATCCTGTTATGGGAGTTGGTAAGATCATTTTGACTACTGCTCATGGTAGTTCTTTCACTTTGTCAGATGCTTTATTTGTGCCAGGGATCAAAAAGAACCTGTTATCGGTTTTTGCATTAGCCAAGATTGGCTTGGTTGTGAAATTCGTTGATGACAGGTGTACAGTCCATGATCTCTCAAATGGCGATATGATTATTGCTTCTGGCATTTTATGTCGTGGGCTGTATAAGCTCATAGACTATGAAAGATCTGTGAATGATTCGGCATGTACAGTTCATGATTCTCGAGCTATGTCAGATGCAAAGCTTTGGCATGCACGCTTTGGTCATCTGAATTTTGCTAGTTTGTTACGCCTGCAAAAATCTGAAATGGTGTCTTCTTTGCCCAAACTTGAGGCACCTGGAAAACATGTTTGTGAAGGCTGTATTTTGGGCAAAATGTAGCATTCTTCCTTTCCAAAAGATGGTTCAGTTCGGGCTACACAGAAATTGAAGCTTGTACATAGTGATGTCTGTGGTCCTATGCAGACACCTCTTTTGGAAATTACCTTTACTTCGTGACTTTCATTGATGATTTTTCCAGGCATGCTTGGGTATATCCACTCAAAGCAAAGTCCGAAGTGTTCATGTGCTTCAAACAGTTTTTGGTTTTGGCTAGCATGTAAAATGGGCACCCTCCGTTCTGATCGAGGGGGGGAATATATGTCTTTAGATTTTAATGCATTTCTGGCTGAACGTGGGATAAAACACCAGTGTACAGTGCCGTATACACCTCAACAGAATGGAGTTGCTGAACGAAAGAACAGGTCACTCATGGAGATGGCGAGGTGCATGGTCAAAAGTCAGGCTTTACCACATAGTTTTTGGCTTGAGGCTGTCATGTGTGCAGCATATGTACTGAACAGGTGTCCCACTAAAGGGTTGCAGTCTATCACTCCATATGAGGCTTGGCATGATCGCAAGCCATCTGTTGCTCATCTGCGTTTTTTTGGTTGTTTGGCATATGCATTAGTGCCTGAACAACATCGCAAAAAATTGGATGATAAGGCAATAAAATGTATTTTTGTTGGGTACAGTTCTGAAAGTAAAGGCTATCGTCTGTATCATCCACAGACTAAACGCATTCTGGTTAGCCATGATGTTGTCTTTGTGGAAGATGCTATTCAGCCATTGCTTTCATGTACTAAGGAGACATCTGTTAGCTCCAAAGACATGTATGATACTTTGATGCCTCTTTTTACAGGTGGACAGTCTAGTGCTGGTCCTAATGAGGCAACTTCTCAACCTTTGCAGGTTTCATATAATTATGCAGATCATTCCATTTCTGATGCAGATTTACATGATGCACTTGTTGATGAGAGAGCTGATATTGAGCAGGCAAAAACTATGCCAAAATGGCTGGTGCAGACTTTGCGTGACAGCAAATTAGATGCACCTTTGTCATATTGTACTCGTTCAGGCTCTCATAGTGCCTCCTTTGCATCAGATTGCTATGCTATGGCTGCATCTAGTCTCTGTGATGAGAATGAGCCTGTTTCTTTTGATGAAGCACAAAATTCAGAAAATTGGATGGCTGCTATGCAATTTGAATATGATTCTATAATGAAGAATGGTACATGGTCTTTATGTGACTTGCCTCCTGGCAAGAAGGCCATTGGCACTAAGTGGGTATACAAGTTGAAGCGTAAACCTGATGGTACAGTTGACAGGTATAAGGCTAGGCTTGTTGCAAAGGGTTATGCACAGGAAAGAGGCATTGATTTTGATGAGACCTTTGCACCTACATGCCGTATGACTACTGTTCAGAGCATTTGTGCACTTGCAGCCCATCATGGTTGGAATGTACATTAGTTGGACATTAAAACAGCATTTCTGAATGGTGACTTGCATGAAGAAGTGTATGTTTTTCAGCCCCGTGGCTTTGTGCAGAAAGGGCATGAAAACCAGGTTTGCAGGTTAAAGAAGGCATTATATGGTTTAAAGCAAGCACCACGTGCTTGGTATGAGAAGATACATGCCTATCTGATTGCACATGGTTTTGAGAACAGTCCAACTGAAAGCACCTTATATGTTAAGCGTGCTAATGATGTGTTTCTGATCATTGTTGTCTATGTTGATGACATGCTGCTCACTGGTCCTATTGAGACACATATTACTGATTTTAAGGCTGATTTGCATGCCTCATTTGAGATGTCTGATTTGGGGCATTTGCATCACTATTTGGGCATTCAGTTTATGCATGTTGATGGTGGAATGGCTTTATGTCAAATGACATATATTGACACATTATTGCAGCATTTTGGCCTTGAAGAATGTAAGCCTATTGCCACTCCTATGGAGACAGGTTTACGATTGAGTCTTCATGATGCTGGTGATGCATTTGATGTTGTTCTCTATCAGCAGGCTGTTGGATGCTTGATTTACTTATGCATTACTCGGCCAGATATTCAGTTTGCTGTCTCACAGATGAGCAGGTTTATGCATTGCCCAGGAGTCACGCATTGGAAAGCGGTTAAGCGCATCTTTCGCTAATCGAGTGGTACTCGGCTACTTGGGTTGTTTTATCCCAAGGGGGGATCACTACCGCCAGATTTGCATGCTTTTTCTGACTCAGATTGGGCTGGTTGCTATGACACTCGTGTGTCCACCAGTGGTTTTTTCTTCATGCTTGGTAGCTCATGTATATCTTGGTTGAGCAAGAAGCAGCCTACTGTGGCCACTTCCAGTTGTGAGGCTGAGTATAGGGCAGCTTTCACAGTGACTGTTGAGTGTGTGTGGCTCAGACGCCTTATGGCTGATTTGGGTGTTGGCCAGTCTTCTGCCACCACCATCTTCACTGACAGTCAGAGCGCATTGGCAGTTGCGAGGAACCCTGTGTTCCATGCTCGCACTAAGCACATTGAGGTGCATTATCACTATGTCAGGGAGAGGTTCTCTGCTGGGGAGATCAGCTTGGCATATGTGCCCACACAGGAGAACATTGCAGACCTTTTCACAAAGGCTCTGCCTAGGGAGAAGTTTGAAGCTTTCCGCAAAGCTTTGGGCTTACTTCCTTTTGTGGAGTGATTTCCACATAGCTTGGCACTTCCTTATACATGAGTGCCAGCTCCTTGTTCACCGCATCAATCCCAGGGGGGATTTGTTGATATATTTAGGTAGTGATGTGTGTGAACACTCTAGGACCGTCGGGGCTTTTTTTTCCCTCTTTAGGAGGTTTTTTTCCCCCGGCTTGTATATATGCCTATTGCCCTAATGGGCTACTTATCTTTGTACATTCTCTAGTAATACATTCAGTATTGTGTGTTTGTGCTCCAAGCTTCTTCTTCTTCCTTGTGTTGTTTGTGTGCTTCCGCAGACGTCTATCTCCAACACCACTTACATCCAATTACCTTCTGGTTCTTTGGTATTGGCACCAATTCCCATGTCTCATTCTCAAGTAGAGCATCATAGTCTTCTTGCATTGCTTTCTCCCAATTTTGTTTACCTTTAGCTTCTTCATATGTGATTGGATCTTCTTTTGTCTTCACAATATAAGCATAATCTTTTATTGTTAAGAAAGATGTATCATAGCTATACCTAATAGGTTCTTTTCTTTCTCTCAAAGATCTTCTAAGATCTGCACTTCTTGAAGTCTCAGCCACATTTGATTCTAGATCAAATCTTGGCCTATCTTCATCATTTCCCTGGAATTTACTTTTACAATCAACATCATCAATATCTTCTTCATACACCTTTACTTTTGTCTTCCCTTTCCTTTGTATTTCTTCAACATCTGCATAATCATTTGTTGTCCCTATATACCATGTGCTTTGCTCATCAAATCTAACATCTTTTGTAACAAGAAATTGCTTTGTAGATGGACTCCACAATCTATAACCCATCTGTCTATCATCATACCCAATAAACACATACTTCTCTGCTTTAGGTTCTAACTTATGTCTTAATTGTGAAGGAACATAAGCATATGTCAAACATCCAAGTACCTTACAATGATCAAGAGTAGGTTTCTTACCCCACCATGCTTCATAAGGTGTTCTACCATCCAAAGCTTTGTAGGGTAACCTATTCACAAGATATGTTGCAGTGTTGATAGCTTCTGCCCATAAGTAGTTTGGACAATTCTTCTCTTTCATCATTGATCTTGCAAACTCTACAAGAGTTCTATTTCTTCTTTTTGCAAATCCATTTTGTTGAGGGGAGTACTTGCAATTTACTTCTCTTTTTATACCTGCATTCCTCAAATAATCATCAAACTCTTTAGAAAAATACTCTCCCCCTCCATCTGATCTCAACCTCTTGAGCTTTTGTCTTGTAATCCTTTCTGCATAAGCATGATAATGTTTGAATGTCTTGAACACTTCAGACTTATCCTTGATTACATAAAGTGTATTCCATCTTGTTGCATCATCAACAAACAACACATAATATCTGGATCCATTTATGCCATAGTCCCTTGAAGGACCCCACACATTTGTATGAACCAACTCAAGCATATTTGAATACTGGTATCCTGGTTTATTGTATGAACTTCTGTGTGCTTTACCTAATAGACAAGCTTCACACTTGTACACCATGTGTTGACCTTCAACATTTGGCAATCCAAGCACTACATCATTCTTTGACATTTCTTTTATAGCTCTCTCATTGATATGACCTAGCCTTTTATGCCATAGGTCTAACTCAGACATCTTTTGACTTCCAAATGTAAACAATGCATGTCCCACATTACCTTGGACCTTGAGAGTAAAAATTCTTCCTTCTTTTTGACTTGTAATGATTCTTCTATATCCCTGATTTGGATCTTGTACATAAACACCATTATTTGTGAATCTGACTTCATATCCTTTCTCCACAATTTGTCCTACACTTATCAAGTTTTTTGGCATAGTAGGAACATAAAGTACCTTACTTAAGGGTGTGCTTCCACTCTTTGTCTTCACTGATCCAATGCTTTCCACTTTATGCTTGGTGTTATCTCCTGTTTGAACTATATGTCCGCTCACCTTTGCTTCCATTTTATTCATCAATGATATATTGCCACTCAGATGATTGCTACATCCTAAGTCAATATAGAATATCCTTTGATCTTCTCCTATTGTTTCATGTGTTGCATTCAAGATGAGAGTCATGTCATCCTTCTGATCTGATGCATAATTATAATAGTTGTTATTGTAGGACTGAGGTTGAAAACTTCTTCCACCTCCTCTAGCATATGATGTCCTACCACCTCTTCCTCTGAAGTTACCTCTTTGATTTCTGCCTCCTCTTCCTCTTTGATTGAAACTCTGATTATGATTTCCACCATTTTGATTGTTATACCAACAATCATTTTCCAAATGATTTGTTTTGCCACAGATCCAACAAGCTCTAACATTATCTTTATTCTTACCTCCTCTTCCTTTACCTCTTGAATTCATCTTTCCTCTTGTGAAATTAACTTGGCTTGAAGATCCTTCATCTTCAGTTGATTACTTTCCTTTGAAATTCTTTTTCTTATCCTTGGAGTACATAGCTTGACTTGCATTCCTATCATTATCTCCCTTAATGTCCTGCTCAAAAGTTAGCATGTGTCCTAGCAATTGATTAAGATCAGGAGTAAAGTGATCTACAATTCTATGGGCAATATGAAAGGTTTCCATTTCTCATCTCCTCTCTGACCTGTAAGTATTTGTCTTACCAACTTATCCTCTTCAATATCTTCACCTATTACTCCCAAGCTATCTGCAATATCCTTCATTCTTGCCACATAATCAAAAATTGATTGTGAGCTCTTCTTCTTGAAGGTTGGGAACTCAGCCCATAATGAGGACTTCCTTGACTTGGTTGTATTTTGAAAATGTTCTTCCAAAGCATTCCACACATCTTTTGCACTTTCTAGTCCTCTTATATGAGGTAGACGATGATCATTTACAACCATGTAAATGATGCTCCTGGCTTGAGCATCCTTCTTCATCCAGTTCTTCAAATCTGCAAGCTCTTCCCTAGTTGGAAGACTAGGATCTTCGAACTCAGGCTTTTCTTCTTCTCTTGTAATGAATCCCATCAAGTCTTTGCTCATGAGGTGTGCCTCCATCCTCATGGACTAATCTGGATAGTTCTCCCTATCTAGCTTATCAATATGCAAGCTTTCTCCCATCTTTGATCTTTGTCTTCTGCAAATGTTAAGATAAATGAATATGCTTTGTACCTTTAATGTAAAGATTCAATCTTTCAGATCCTTTCAAGATCAATTTTCACACTTCTTTAGGTTGTCTTCAAGGATTTAATCTTGTCCACCTTCAATTAGAAAAACCTTCAATGTCTGCAGCAGTCGGGACTTCAAGTGCTCTTTCCTTCACTTTATATTGCACCTTTTGCTCTGATACCACTGATGGAGACCTCTTAATCTCCAAAGGCTTGATCTATGCTGATTTAAGAACACTTCTATACCAGTCATAGACCAAACTTTACACAAATGTTACCTTGATTTACAAAATCATTCACTATCACTTCTCTAAGTGAATTTTCTTCTTCTTCAAGAAGTCTGCTTCAGAATTCGACTTGATTACCTACACATAACTTCAAATTTCTTCAATATTATAATATACATACCTCCAGGCTACCTTTGTGCAATCATATCATCCATTAGATCTTCAAAAGAATCATTAAAACTCTGATTTGATCATTAAGATTAAAAATATGTTAGAAATTGTCTTCCTGAACAATTGACTTTGACATAGTCAACTTCTAAGGTTGATTTCTCACAGCACAAGTCCCCTTTTGCTAAATGCTTTTAGCCATAGCTTCCTTACCTTCCAACTTAGACTTTGAATACTCACTCATCAAAAACTTTACACTGTGCATTGAGATCCAAGCAAAACATTGACACAAAAAAGTGTGTGACTCTAAGAGTTCTATCTGCAAACTTTACATATACATGTTCCTATTGATCATACACACAACTTCAAAAGAATTAGACCTTGAAACTTTGAACATAGCTTGACTAGCTTCTAGATAAGATGTGTACGAAAGATTTCTTAATCCACTTGATCATTCTAAGAGAAATCAGAGAAAGACTCGACACTAACTCAGAAAGATGACTCTTGTAATAAAGTGAGTCTATGATCTAGGGATCCGATGGCTTTAGACATATCTGAAATCGGATACCGTTTGGTCACTCGTCTGTAGGACCAAAGATCTCAAGAGTAGACTCAAGCATAAGTCATGTGCTCTCATATTCAAGTAATCCACTTAGCCTAGTGGTTAAGTCTCATGGTTGTGAAGGAAGAGGTCTTGGGTTCAACTCCCATGGGGAGCATGGGAAGAGAGTTTTGCCCAAAGAGCTCTAGAGCCTTCTAACTCAAGTTAACGTGAGTTAACTTGAGTCCAGTGGACTTAACTCAAGAGGTGAGTACAACAACCACTAGTGGACTCTAGTGGAAGGTACTAAAGTAGTGGTCGAGATCACTCCAGCCACTAATAGACTCTAGTGGTGGATAAGAAAGGAGTGGAGGAGATTGCACATGCACTTGTGGACTCTAGTTACATTTGTGGTCCTCATTAGTTCAAGCAGCTATATATACAGGCATTTGGTTGGGAGGAGAGGCATCTCTCAAGCATGTGGTGGTCGTAATCCTTGTACTGTTGCATTGGTATCAGAGCCAAGCTCTCATGGTGACCTTGGAGTGGGCTTCATCATCTCTCTCTCCATTAGCTTCTTGCTCATCATTTTTGCTCGCCGAGGTCTTGCTCTCTTTCGAATCTCTACACGCGGCTGTCTTTAATAGCACCCCGAAGTTATCCTGGCACTCGATGGCTTTGAGTAGCAAAACGAGTATCTTCTGCTGTTGGCAGAAGGAATCGAACTTTCGTCGCTCGGTTCGAAGATGATTCACCTATCCACACGGCGAACAGACGTTCGCGGGTTTTGTACCTGCTGGTAATAATACTCTCTCTTTGGCGCATACGAAGACTACATCAAGGATCAAAAGAGAAGACAACGGCTCTGCCATCAACCGTAGTGGACTTGAACTCAGAACCTCTCAATCGCAGAGCTTCGGCCTATCCATGAAGCTGTAGACGCTCGCGGACAATGTATTCGACGGCAGTTTATACTGCTATGAGTTTCTGGCTGAAGAAGGATTGATACATGATTCAAAAACAACTCATCTCTGCCGTCAGCACGAAGCGGATTCGAACCAGCGACCTCTCACAAGAAGAATGCCTCTTCTCTGCTGCTGGCCCACGGGATTCGAACCCAGGCGGCAAGCTTGGGAGATGTACGAAGTAACCAAGGTGCTCAAGTTCCTGTTCGACCAAAATCTATAGAATATAATGTAAATCTTGATGCAGCGCCGAAGTTCGGGAGTATCAAGGATACAGATTATAAGAAGATTCAAGCAACTGTTGCCCGAAACTCCAAATCTATTGAGTCTTGGGAGCAATCTTCTTTAAGCCAAAGAAACTAGCAAGGACAATTAAAGTTTGATGGAAGTGGAGCTGTGGAGTGAAGAGCCGGAAGCTTTTGGTAATCAAAGTCAAACCAACTTTGAATTCGGACCAAAGTCTTTAGAGAGAAGCTCTTCCAAAGGATCAAGGGAAGGACGAAGCTATGGTCAAAGCTAAGTATTTTCCAGTTTTTGCTTGGCCTTAATGCTTGATTTATTTTGTTTTCATTATTCTACACTTAATCCTAGATGCACATTGAAATAGCCAAGATTTCAATTGATTAAGTCTAGATTAGAATAATGAATTAATCCATTTCTCATTCCAAGCATTAGTTTGCATTAAGGAAAGACTTGATTTCAAAAAGATCCTTGTGCATCAAAGAATGTATTTTGGTAGTTTAAATACATATTTCCTTTCCATTGAGTAAGTTTTCGATTGCACCTCAAGGGTATGTTTTTATATCATAGTGCATTAGGACAAAGGAAAGGATATACATGCATCAGGATTGCATGATATACATTCTTAGTACAAGGAAAAAATCGTGCATCAAGCTCATGCATGATTGTTGTATTATTTTTTGGGCATGCAAAGAACATGCATGCATACGCATGTGAGCATATGCTTTTGCATGTAGATACATGCATTTGCATGATAGAATAGAATGTTGTTTGCAAGTAGATATAAGAATGTACTCTCTTAGTATTTAGCTTACTCTATAAAGTTCGCAGTTTGACATTAGGGAAGACCAAGGACTAGTTAGTTGCAAAGATATACTAGTTTTAGTTTGCAACTCAAGTAATTAGTCGATTTCTTCCCAAGTCGATACTCCGCTATCAAAGACAAATACTTAATGATAATTAAGTATGATAGATGTCTTGCTAAGTATAAGTAAGCACTAGGAGAAAGTTAAGTAATAAATTTTCTTGATAACCAAGAAAATTTAATTACTTGCAAACTCTTTTATGATGTATGATGACTCTAAGTCCTGGATGTACTTAGAAAGTCATGCGGATAAAGCTTTAGTTGATTAGTTATACATTTTATGTAACTTCTCAAGCATCCCAAGGTTGGATGAGAACGTCAACTATATTTCCAAGTTTCATGAGCACTCTTCTATTTAGAAGATTTCGAAAGTTTAAAGAAGTTTCTTTGTGGTTTCAAGATTTGTATCTCATGATGAAACCTCGGTAAATAACTTTTTGGAATTGAGATATGAAATAGTCAAGCCTTCTATTTCACGTGAGATCATTCTCCTACCATGTTCAAGATGAATTTATTTTTGGGAAGGCAGATGTTCCAAATAGAGGATCTTAATTGATTCATGAACTCTTCCCAAAATACACATAAATTCATATTATACGATAGGTCCAAGGAATGATGAAGGCAAAACCTCTTTAGGATATAAATGTTTTGCCAAAATATAAAGGTACCAAGCTTTTATAAAATTTTCATTTGACTTCATCCCAAGGAGTGATGGAAATCAAAGGTTAAACCTCAACATCAATTGATCCTTGACGTCAATAAAAGGATGTTAGGTTCTATAGTTGCATCTCTAGTAAATGATGCAACTAGCTAAGCAGTCTTTAGGAAATAATATAAGTCCCTAAGGACTTGAAGCAAGTGTGAACTTTTCATTTAGGAATAGAAAGTTCCAAGAAATGGATTTTCAATCCATGAACTTCTCCTAAACAAGTTATAAAGTTCAAAGTTGTGTTCACAGTAACATTACTATTGGATCAATCATCAATAGATGCTTGGACTTTAAACATAATTTTGATTCGTGAAATATGTTTAAAGGACTCTAGTAACATCTGAAGATTGACCAATAATAATGAGTTTTGTATCAAACTCAAGAATAGAAGTCGATATCACATAAAAGAAAGTTCAAGCATAAACTTTCATAGTGGCATGGGAAACCATATCCAAAAGGTGATATTTAGCCTCTAGTTTGATACTCAAGAAATGAATACAATTGAATCAGTAAATTTTTTGGATATTATTTGAAAGAATTTCTTTCAAATATTCCTTTAATATTGCAAAAGATTCCAAGATGAATCATTTGCTCCAGTTCTTCCTTAGAAGGAATCTCAAGTCTTTGAAGAAATGGCATTCTTTCAAGTATTGAGAATTAAATTCTTCATACTCTTTAAACAATAAGTAAGTAGTTCCCGGACATCCCAAACCACTAGAAGTGGTATTTCAAGTCCTATTTGTGATATAACCTAAAGGTATATCAAAGATTCTTAGCTTTGGAATCTGAGAGGCATAAGTGTATGCTTGGACTTGAAAAAGATCTCTAAAAATCCTGCAGGTAAGCAAAGAAGCTTTAGATAGTTTAAGAGATCTTAAAGATAAATACAGTCTTTATTTTTGTCGCAAGTATCAACCAGACTTGATCAAGCTTGGCCGTGATTGTCCAAGAATGAGCGATTAGAACTACTTTATAGACTGCCCAAGTATTGGCAATAAAATTCCTTTTGGGAATGATTCACTCAAGTTCCATTTATCGAATGGAAAATTGTGAAAAAGTAAGCTGTTCCAAGTCTGAACAGAGTGAAGTAATTCCAAGTATGTAGTCTGCAACCGTGAAGACGGTACTTAAGTCTGTGGAAGGTAAAACATAAGTGTTTGCCTATCCTTAAAGGGATTTTGGTACAAATCCAATAAGCATGAGCGGATGCTTAGACTTAAGCAGTAGAGAGATTCCTGTAAAAAAAGCCCTGGCCGGGATAGGTACCTAAAAGCATCAGTACAAAAGGAATCTAAAGACAAGAAGTCAAAAGCTCTTGTCGCTACAAAATTGGTCAAGAATAACCAATTGAACTTGAATTTGAGAAATTCAAGAACTTGGAATTCTGATTGGTTTTTTCTTTTGAAAACCCTAGCAAAAAGGATTGGAGATATTCTATTAAAGGTTTTCAAGTTCCCAAGGTTAAGGGCAAGATCGTGAGACGATCATGTCAAGGGATTAAAACCTAGAATATCAAGATAGAGATAGTGCCTGAAATTGCAAAATTCTTGTCAAGAATTAAAGCTAGAAGGTTCCCTATCTAGAGATGTTGTAGACTTTAGGATAAGAATCACCCACACATTAATGTGAATATAAAATAGGGTGGTACGGGACACCAGATTTTATACTCAGATTGATGTAGGAAAGATGGTATGGGACATCGGACCGTGGGATGATAATTATCTTTTAGTCCTAGTTTGGATTTTTGAAGTTAGGTTTCATCCTCAAGGGAATTAAGACTTCAAGGAAAGTTTAATTCGTAAAGAATGAAAGTAGTATCTTATGATACTTCAAGGTAACTTCAAGGTCAAGAAAATTGAAGATATGAAGTAAGTAACTTCCAAGATCTTCTTAAAACACTTCAAGCCTAAGTGTTATTGATCAGAAATATTTGATAAATTTCTGAAAAAAGTTGAACTTTGACTTTAAGATGATCTTTTCAACCAAGGATTTGATTGACAAGTCAAGTATCAAGTTCCTAGTGTAACTTGATAAATTCACTCTTTTAGACTCAAAGAAATGCACAAGAATTGCATTCACGATTAGGAGTCGAAAAGACTGAATGTGACATGAACTTAGTCTCAAGTGAAGCATTATTTGAATACTAAACTCATCGACAGAACCTCAATGGGTCGACACACTGATGTTGGTTACCACACTAGTATTTTGTGGTTGGATGATGTTTTTGATTTTCTTTAAATCTTTGTGAGAATTTAGCTTATTTCTCTTAAAGATAAAGACAATGCTTCAATATCCTTGTTGAAATTGATCATTGAAAAGTTAAAGTCCTGAGTCAACTAGACTTTGACTCATAGCAAATTTACGTATGTTCGAAGTTTGAATTAGTTGTACATAGTTTTAGTTATTTCTTTCCGCTTTCCAAATCTTTTGGAATTGGCTCAGACATGGTATCTGATTCCTTTTGCAAAAGACCAGGGTTAGCCGGTTAGAATAAAATAACTAACTTGAACATCCTAGATAGATGTTATGTACAAGAATCTTTTCAATCTTCATTAGATGATAAGTCTAAGTGGACTTATTCATTTGAGTTTGCTTCAAGTTATAGCATAAATGATTTCCTAGAGTCTAGTATACTCTAGAATAAAGAAGTTAGGAATTGTTCAGTAGATTGACAATTCTCAAGAACTTTCAGTTAAAGTCTTTGAGAAAAGTGTCCTAAGTTGGAAAAATTTCATTATGGATTTGTATTGGGTAAGTTATAGTATGGTTGACTCAAAGAAAATGGTAACTTTCTCTTACAGTTTATATAGGATTTTTTCAACTCATTAGGACAAAGTAACTGTCCTCTAGTCGAGTGAAAAAATCAAGTAACTGTTAGATCAAAGTAAACCATTATATAAACATCCAAGTTAGATGTTTGAGACAACCAAACTTCAAGTTCTCCAAAAACAAATTCAAGTGAATCAAGAATTCTCAAATTCTTGCGAGGGATAAGAATCCCACCTTCATTACTAAGCCCATGCACCAGTTATGCCTAGAACTGGACTAGTAATTTGAATCCACCTAGTTCACATGTTTGTGCCTAGATCGCACATCCAGAAACTGTGAATTAGCTAGGGATGTCATTAGATCCACCCTCATTATTCTTCACTAGTTTGTACTTTGTCCCATTCATCAAAGTACAAAACTAGATAGTGTTTTGAATCATTTGGGCAAGGATGCCACCACAGAGATGAGACATGTTCTTCCAGTTCTAGAACATGATCATGTTCTTCCAGTTTTAGAACATGAGGCTCGGGGGTTGCCTACAGTTATATATATAGCTTTATTTTCGAGGACGAAAATCTTTCCCAAGGGGGGAAGAATGTAATAAAGTGAGTCTATGATCTAGGGATCCGATGGCTTTAGACAGATCTGAAATCGGATACCGTTTGGTCACTCGTCTGTAGGACCAAAGATCTCAAGAGTAGACTCAAGCATAAGTCATGTGCTCTCATATTCAAGTAATCCACTTAGCCTAGTGGTTAAGTCTCATGGTTGTGAAGGAAGAGGTCTTGGGTTCAACTCCCATGGGGAGCATGGGAAGAGAGTTTTGCCCAAAGAGCTCTAGAGCCTTCTAACTCAAGTTAACGTGAGTTAACTTGAGTCCAGTGGACTTAACTCAAGAGGTGAGTACAACAACCACTAGTGGACTCTAGTGGAAGGTACTAAAGTAGTGGTCGAGATCACTCCAGCCACTAATAGACTCTAGTGGTGGATAAGAAAGGAGTGGAGGAGATTGCACATGCACTTGTGGACTCTAGTTACATTTGTGGTCCTCATTAGTTCAAGCAGCTATATATACAGGCATTTGGTTGGGAGGAGAGGCATCTCTCAAGCATGTGGTGGTCGTAATCCTTGTACTGTTGCAACTCTCTCCACATCTATCTCATGGAAACTATTCTTCTAATGACTCTCTCACCTATTTCTTTACATTATTGGCTTATATCCATATGATTCTAGACTCATCCCGTGTCTATTACATTACTCGTTATCATTCTAATGATCATCCATACTCATAATACAAGAATTTTCATTTGTAATGTACATATGTATACAAGCTAATTTCTGAGATCTCCTCACTTTCTCGAATGACGTCTTTGGCTTCATTTTGATTCGTGACTTACTTCAAGTTCTTCATAATCATCAATTTGGGATTGCTTTTTTCCAACATTTCTTCTATTGTTAAGGTGCATTTCACCTGAGTATTCATTTAGATCTCATTTTTTTGTGTACTATTTTCAGTTTAAGTCACGTGAAACCGCCTTGAAGTTTCCTTTTTCACTATCAACTTTCATTCATAATCTCTTGTGTATTACAAAAATTCTAACATGCCTTCATCTTTTTCTATTGAGATATCCATCCATGAGCCACTTTCATTTATAGGTTTATATGATTATTGAGATTCCTTGTTGTCTTGAAACTCTTGAATGGGAGTTTTTAGCTTCTCTATCCGCTCTTTTTTCCACCTTCCTTCTTGTACTTGATTCCCTAAGTAATCAAGACATTCATCTTCTACTTTTGGAATGATGGAACTAATTTCCAGTTCCTCATTGAGTACCTCATCATCCAATTCAATTATAGGTTCTTGGGCCTAAGATTCCACAAACTCTAGAATAACTTGGGCCTCTATGCAATTTACAAAAATTTACTCTCTTTGTTAGGTTCTTGTCTAGATAATTCGAGTTCTTGATCCATCAAAAAAGTGATGATCAGTTTTTGAACTACAATTGTGGGTGTGTGCTCCTTGAACTACCCATGTCATTTTCCCATTATTTGCTAATCGTCTCCTTACATTATTGCCAAGTCAAGTTCTTAAATTTATTTTTCTTGTCTCTAGAAAGATCTTGTTCCCAAGATTGGGGAGATGAAGAATCACCTTCTTGATTAGATTGCTCAACCTCTCTCTTTTTAGATTTCTTTGTGTCAGTTCTTCAAGAGGGACTTGCCCTTCAAACTCACTTCCAATGATTCCCACCTATTAAGAACCTAGCCTCCACACTAAATAGAATGACCTATGAATCTCCACCCAACCTATCATTGTATAGATTTAGGGACTAACCATGACCAGTGGAGTAACTCAAGTCCAAATATGCATATGCAAACTCCACCATTGCTTTAGCACCTTCCATTGGATTCAACTAGCAGTATGTGATGCAGCACTTGAGTTAAGACTCTATGAGCTCATGTTAACTTGAGTGAATGCTTTTAGAAGCCTTTAAAGGTCTTTTGGAAAGACTCCCATGATTTCATTATTCACTGGATTGAGTGCTTCCCTACTTTTCAAGAGTTGTTCACTAATCACTGCTACTTGATCTGCATCTTCCTTACATGCTCTACCATTTTTGCTTCTGTAAACTTCCATCTTTTTTGAGCTCATTTGTATCATATATATATTTCTTTTCTCACTCTTCTCTTAATTCTTGCTCTTGCTTTAGCTGATCTGCATACTTAGCTATTTGAGCTTCTAATTCTTGTGTATTATTTTGTGGACTTTCTTGCACCTCCATAGTTTGATTTAACATAATTGCATTCATTAATTCTTTATTTCTATTCCTCTGATTATCGGCCTCATCCATGTATACCTTGATTTGAACTTCTAGGATTTTGCTTCTATTTGTCAAGCGTACCTTTTATGCTTCACTGGTTTCATAACTCCTTTGAAGCTCTGTAAGTTGATCTTGCATCTTGTGCATTTGTTCAATGAGTAGGTTGCATCTTTCCAGAGCTTCTTTTGTTTCTTGTTCCTTATGCGTAATTGCTTGTTGTGCTTGTAATATCCTCGCGGATAACTCTTCACTGAGTGTTTTGAATTGATTCCTCTCAATCAAAGCTCTGTCATAGTTGTTATCTACTTCCATGAGTTGTTGTTATGTATCCATGGCTGTTTGTATCATTTGCTTCACCACTCGCTTCAACTTTTCCACATCTACATTGAGTCAAGTTTTTGGTATGCTTGGTACTTTTCCTATATGTACATCTTTTCCCTTTTCCACATGCATCATTTCTTTATGTGATTGTCTTATTTGTAATTGTATGTGAGGTTCCTCTTCTTCATGTGTGGTAGGTTTTGTAGCACTTCCTTGAAATGTCACATCCAAAGGGGAAGGCTCTCCTACAACCCTTATAGGTGTGAATGGTTCTAGCTCTTCCATGTCCTCTTGTTCTTTCTCTTCCTTTGGAATCTTCATTGTAGCTTTATTGTCCAAGTGGGTCTCTGTGATTTGAACCTGTGTCGTATCATTCATTTGTAATGTATGTACATCTTCTTGTCCCTTTGCCTCATCTTTTTGTTTATCTCCGAGAGTGTCACATTCAGAATTTGATCTTGCTTTTTGCTTCCTACTTTAGTGGAGTCCATCAGTTGGTTGATTTCATCCCATTTACCATCGTCATTTGATTCAATTTTAATATCCACATTCATAGGGGATGGTTCACGTTCTTCTTGGATCTCAAAAGAAGAGCTAGAGTTGACCAATCTGAGTTGTCTGCATCTGTGGAACTTTGTCACTCTCTTTCCCTGCAAAGCTTCTTTATGACTTTGTTGGTAATGGTGCCCTTGAACTGGTAAATTTGCTTGCCCTTCCATGAACTTGTGAGCTTATTCCATAGCTTCCTTTAATTCTTCCTCTATGATAGGTGTGGATTGTTCGATTTTGGATCTAGGAAGTACATGTATTCTTTTTTATGAAGGAGTTTCTTCTTCGGCCTTCAATGCTTCCCTTAGTCTTTTTGCACTCATCATTGGTTGAGAGCTTGTGCTTGCTTCATTGGTTACCTTCATTGCTTTCTTCTTTCTTGGAATTTTGGCTGGCTTCGCATACTTCACCATTTCCACTGATGAAGGCATTTCTTTAAGATATTCCCGAATACCTAATGCATGGTATATCAGTATTGTTAAAGCCACACTTCCATTCAAGAAGTTTTTCTGACCCCATTGTTTCTTGGCCTCAAACAAAGGTTTTTGAATATAGGGTGTCAGGTTTATTTGATTACCGATCTGTTTGGTGGCATGAGATAATAATTGCACTATTATCTTCTGTGATGTTGTGTATCTGTGCATATTGGAAAAAAAAAAGTATTGATGTACTAATCTGACTTCCTCTTCAATGTCCACACGATTTATGTCTATGAACGTTCGGGTTTTAGTTCCATGACTTTCATCCTTTAGATCCGTGGTCCCATCTTTGACCCATCCAAAAGCTTCTTTGATTAGGTCGTGTGTGAATTGGATCATTACCCATTCACCTTCTTCATCAAGAACTTTCGCTTCTTGTATTGATGGGTTGTGTAGGGTTGGGTGAATGGTGTTCATAACTTGTCTGCTTTTGTCATTACCTTCATCCTCATTGGAAGCTCATGTAAGACCTTAAAGTTTTGGGACATCACAAGGAATATGTGATCAGTATCCATTATCTTGACAGTTACCAAAGACAAGTGCTCTCCTACTGGTTGGTCTTCTCAAACCAATGTCCTTTATCTTTTGCCACACTTTGCAATGGAAATTCAAGTACTTCTTCTTGAATTGTTGCTTTACAATCATCGGAATCCATCTACACTCATAATAAAGTAGAGAATCAATTTATAGAAGAAACCAATTCCACATTTTTATGTGTGGTTCATTAATGTGTCGTTTTTCTCTGCTCCGTACTCCCTTGCATAAGTAAGTAAGGTATCTTACCACACTTTTGTTTTAGTTTTATTCCTGAAAGAAAACAAGAGATTAGAGATAGCCAAAGCATTTATTTATGTACATCTAAAGATCATTCCTAGGATAGTAGAAGTCAATTCCTATTCCGATTGTGGAATTATGCACCACTACTTTTATGAAGAAAGCTATGTGTCGAATGCATGGCCTTGTAATGTGGCCCTATCATGCATACCCTGGATGCAATGGATTCTCCATGAGTGCAAGTAGAACCTTTTGGAATCTGTTCTTCAGTTCCTTGTCACTTTTTGGGTCTCCATATTAACTTGATTATTTGTGCTTGTGGCATTTGCTTCCGTCAAGTTCTTTGTTCTGTGGTCTTTGGCTCATTCCCATCGGTCGGTTGAGTTTTATAGATCGTGGTCTTTCGGTATTTTTGGCGAGTCTTGAGTTTTTCTATCTCTTGATTTGCTACTCGTCTGACTACTTTTGGGATCCATATGTGTTACTAAGACTTCTGGGCCTCTATCAATGATTTGGGAATCCATACACAAAGAAGTTTTGGTTTATCTCTTTGTAGTTGAGAATAGTGGTTATTTTTCTGTGTTTCTACCGAATGGTTGATCTGTTTCTGCATTTTACTAGCTGGTTGAGTTAGTCGATCCTTTCGTACCCATTGTAATCGCGTATGGAATGGAGGTGATGTTCAGATTGTTGACATCCATGTAGGTTTCCTTCTTATTGTGTCGATAGGTAGAGAAGAATTGTTTTCCCTATTTCTCTCAAGCTCATGTCTCGTGGGAGAAATGATCACACAATCATGTAGTACTTCCTTATTTGTAGGTAAATCTAGACTAGAGCACTCTTGAGACACATCCTTTCCTAAATCTTCTTCTATTTCCTTTTTTGAGTTCTCTTCCCTAGGAACGATGACACTATGGCTTTGTGATGACCTATATTCCAATAAACTAAAGACTTCTTTATGCCCTATCTTGGCCAATATGTATCCTTGTGTAAGGTGTATACTGACTTTATTCTCATGGATCCATTCTTGTCCTAGGATGAGGTCTTCAATAAGGTCTTCATCTTTGCATACCAAGAGTCTTTGTTTCATAGTGGAATTTCCGAGGTGAAGGGACATTAGGGCTTCTCCTACACATTCGATGATTTGTCCTCCAATTCCTATCATACATGCTTTAGTAGGACTCAAGGTTGTTTTGAGATGAATGGTTCACGAGACTCATATGCAATTTAGTGCCATGTCAATCAGAGCATCCACTTCGAGCATCTTCTCTGATCCTTTCCTCTTCCTTCTTTTGATTCTATGCTCCCAAAAGTCATGCTAACATATGGTCTATTAATGGTTCCATATATTTTTTAACTCTACGTCCACTAATAGAATTGGGAAGTACATCTCTATCTAATGTGGTTAAATTCACTGCTCCGCTTATCGAGATTCGATGTATCAATAATGGCCCATATCCTCATTGCTACAATTTCTTGGCATGTTGTTTCAACGTGTAGAATAATACTAAATCTCCTTCCTTTAATCCCTTATCTTTGATATGTGCATTGTAATATGCTTTTTTCCTCCTTTTGGATGCATAAATTCTTGCTACTGCTTATAGTCTTGTTTCGTGTAGTTTCTCAATCTGGTCCAATTGTTGAGATAGTTTGTGGCCGGCCCAATCATACTGTTGTGCTACACGTAGGGTAGGCACTAAAAAATCAATTGGTAGAATTTCATTATGTTCGTATACTAAATTAAAGGGATTAGTTCCTATGGTTGTCTTGTAAGCCACACGAAAGGCCCAAATTGCATGATGCAATTGTTTGTCCTAGTCCGACCTTCCATTGTTGACTATTTATATAAACACTATGCACAATACTTTGTTGGAACTTTCCACCTGACCGTGAGATTGAGGGTGGTAAGGGGGCTGATTTTTTATGAATCACAAGGAATTCATTCATCAGTGATTCTATTACTTCATTGATGAAGTGTGTTCCCCTATAGCTCACTATTTCTATTGGCAATCCAAAGCAAGTAAAGATATTTTTGAAGAGAAACTTAGCTGTAGTTTGCACGTCATTTTTCCTAGTAGCTTTTGCTTCTACCCATTTCATTAGATAATCAGTGGCCATTATTGTATATTCAGCATGTGATCCCTTGGATGGAGGATTTATAGGTCCTATGAAATCAATGCCCCATTTTGAAAAGGTTCTCACACAAATCATGGGTCTTAAATGTTGGTGCATGTCAATCATCAATTGAAGGTTTATGAAGAAATGAAGTCAAGAAATCAAGAAGAGAACAAATTCAGAAGTTTGAAAGAAGGACATACTCAGAACTAATGTACACATATGTACATTAGTTCAGATATAGGTGACTCACACTTTTGATTAGTCATAAGTTTGTACATATTTGCCTATAAATGTTTTTGAAAAAGTCGGGGCATGTAGAATAGAGAATAGTAAGAGAGAAATGAGATGTAGAAAGTGTCATTGGACACAAGAAAGTTAGTTGAGTTACTTCCTCAATGTAGTTGTAACTTTTCTGAGTAATCAATGGAAATCTTGTGCCCGATGTTTTGGTGTCTGCTACTTCTGTAGTTAATCTTTTGAGAAATCCTTCTGAACATATCTAAGTCCATAGTTAATCAATCTATGGCTAGAATTTGAGAGTCTAATTGTCATTAGGTTAAGAGAATTTTGCATAGGAACATTCATATGTGAAGATGTTCTGAGAGTCGACAAAACTGGCGCAGATTTCATGTTCAGAGAAATGAACATTGCTCAGTGCATGGTGTAAAGTTTTACACAAATGAGGGCTTAAAATCTAAGTTGAAAGGTAAGCCATCTATGGCTAAAAGATCTTGATCAAACGGGTTCGACATTGGGAGAACTATAGCTAAGAAGTTACAGGTGTCAAAGTCGCTACTACAGAGAAGGTGTTTTACACATAGGTAAATTGTTTGTATGATTTCTCAGAGTATACTGAATCATTCGCAGAGATTTAAGTTGGAGAAGGTGCGCAACCTTAAGGCAAAGCATTGTGCAAATTTTTATTAAAAACTTTACAAGATTGATTAGTCAATGAGTGATTAATCTGCAGCAGACTTTTCAGGAAAGTGATTTCTTCACAGTTAATCAATTTCTTGGTAATGTGATAGTGGATTTCCAAAATTATGTGGAGTCTAAAGTTATTCTTGGTCTAGAGGTGGTCTAATACCAAGGATAGCTTGTTCTTTTGGAGATTAACACTCTCCATCAGTGGTATCAGAGCAGGTTGTGTCAAAATTAAGGAAAGGAAGACTCCGACTGCTGCAGACATACAAGTTCTACATTTCGAAGGTTCAGAAGGATAAAGTGTTGAAGAAAGATTGAAGAGAGACACACAAAGATTATCAAAAGGATCAGAAGAAGCAACATTCAAAGTTAAGGTACATTCATTTCTTGTAAAGGCTAAAGTTTTGAGACTACAGGTGAAGCAAGGATGGGAGATAGTCTCCAAATTGAAAAGTTGGATAGAGAGAACTATCCAGCTTGTTCTATGAGAATGGAAGCTCATTTGATGAGCAAAGATTTGATAGCATACATTACAGGTGAAGAAGAGAAGCCTCAGTTCAGAGATCCTAGTGTTCCAACTAGGGAAGAATTGTCAGATCTAAAGAATTGGATGAAGAAGGATGCTCAAGCAAGGAGCATAATCTACATGGCAGTCAATGACTATTTGCTTCCTCACATTAGAGGACTTGAAAGTGCAAGTGACATTTGGAATGCTTTGGAAGAGCATTTCCAAAACACAACCAAATCAAGGAAGGCTTCACTATGGGCAGAATTTACTACTTTCAAAAAGAAGGCCTCACAATCAATCTCTAATTATGTGACAATGATGAAAGACATTGCAGATTCTCTAGGTGCAGTGGATGAAGATATTGAAGAAGATAAGTTGGTAAGACAAATTCTCTTAGGGCTAAGAGGAGATGAGAAGTGGAAGCCTTTTATTTTATCTACAGAACTTTCATTAGATCACTTTACTCTTGATTTGAATCAATTGTTAGGTCATATGCTAACTTTTGAGAATGATATCAAAGGAGATGTTGATAAGAGTGCAGGTCATGCAATGTACTCTAAAGACAAGAAGAAAGCTAACAAAGGAAAGCAACAATCAGGTGAAGAAGAAGGTACTTCAAACCAAGCAAATTTCATAAGAGGAAAAGGAAGTGGCAGAAGTAGAGGAAGAGGCAGAAACAACAAAGATAATGCAAGAGCTTGTTGGATATGTGGTAAGACCAATCATCTATCTCATGATTGTTGGCACAATAATCAGAACAATGGTAATTATCAGAACTTTAATCAAAGAGCAAGAGGTGGTAGATTTCAGAGAGGAAACTTCAGAGGTAGAGGTGGTAGGAATTCTTTTGGAAGAGGTGGAGGAAGAAGCTTCCAAAATCAATCCTATAATAACACCTACTACAACTATGCATCAGATCAGAAGGAGGATTCGACTCTCATTATGAATGCAACATACGAAACCTCACATGAGGACATGAGAGTGTTCTACATTGATTCAGGATGTAGTAATCATTTAAGTGGAAATATTGCTTTGATGACTGATCTAGATCATAATGCAATTAACCATACAGTTCAGACAGGTGATAATACAAAGCATAAGGTAAAGTCAATTGGTTCAGTCAAGGCTAAAGATGGGAGCACTCTTCTGAGTAAGGTTCTTTATGTTCCCACAATTCCAAAGAATTTGATCAGTGTAGGTCAAATTGTGGAAAAAGGATATGAGGTAAGATTCACCAATGATGGAGTCTATGTTGAAGACCCTAGTCAAGGGTATAAACAGGTTGTTACAGGGAAGAAAGAAGGAAGGCTCTTCACATTGAAGGTACAAGGAAATGTTGGACATGCTATGTTCACATATGGAGAGCAGAAGGTGTCAGAATTGGATCTTTGGCACAAAAGACTTGGACACTTCAATGAAAGAGGTATCAAAGACATGATTAATAATGATTCAGTGCTTGGGTTGCCTAACATTGTAGGTCAACACATGACATACAGATGTGAGGCATGTCAATTAGGTAAGGCTCATAAGCAATCCTATTCCAAGCATGGGTTTATGTATTCAGAAAGACTTGAGTTGGTGCATACAGATGTGTGGGGTCCTTCAAAGGACTTTAGTATAAATGGTTCAAGATATTATGTCATATATGTTGATGATGCTACCATATGGATCACAATTTATGTGATTAAAGAAAAATCAGAAGTGTTTAATACATTTAAACACTATCATGCATATGCAGAAAGGATTACAGGTCAAAAATTGAAGAGACTAAGGTCAGATGGAGGGGGAGAGTATTTTTCAAATGAATTCAATGATTACTTATGGAATGCATGTATAAAGAGAGAAGTTACTTGCAGGTACTCTCCTCAACAAAATGGGGTAGCAGAAAGAAGAAATAGGACTCTTGTTGAGTTTGCAAGGTCCATGATGAAAGAGAAGAATTGCCCAAATTATTTATGGGCAGAGGCTGTTAATACAGCTACATATTTGGTCAATAGATTGCCTTGTAAAGCTTTGCAAGGTATGACACCATATGAAGCTTGGTGGGGTAAGAAACCTACCTTGGATCATTGCAGAATATTTGGATGTTTGGCATATGCATATGTGCCATCTCAATTGAGACATAAGTTGGAGCCTAAGGCAGAAAAGTATGTATTCATTGGTTATGATGATAAGCAAATGGGATACAGGTTGTGGAGTCCATCCACAAAGCAATTCCTTGTATCCAAGGATGTTACATTTGATGAGCAAGGTACTTGGTATGCAGGTAAATATAATGTACATGCAGAAGTTGAAGAAGTAGTGGATCAAAGGAAAGGTAAAGCAAAGATTCAATTACTTGATGAAAATGAGAATAATGAAGTACAGGTTGAAGTTGAAGAGAGGCCAAGGTTTGATCCAGAATGTGATGAACCAGAGACTTCAAAAAGTGCAGAAGTTAGGAGGTCATCTAGGCACAAATGGCAACCTACAAGGTATAGCTATGACACCTCATTCTTGACTACTAAAGATTATGCTTATTTGGTAAAAGCAGATGAAGATCCATCTACATATGATGAAGCCAAAGGCAAGAGAAATTGGGAAGAAGCCATGCAAGAGGAGTATGATGCATTGATAGAGAATCAGACTTGGGATCTGGTTCCTAAACCTAATAGCCAGAAAATTATTGGATGTAAGTGGGTTTACAAAACAAAAAGATTTGCAGATGGAAGTGTGTCTAGGTACAAAGCCAGACTTGTTGTGAAAGGGTATGCACAGACATATGGAGTGGACTATGATGAGACTTATAGTCCTGTGGCAAAGATGACAACCATCAGAACTCTCATAGCAATTGCTGCTTGTAAAGGATGGAAGCTATCTCAATTAGATGTTAAAAATGCTTTTTTGAATGGTTACATTTCAGATGAAGTTTACATGGAGCAACCAGATGGGTTAAAAGATCAAGTGAATCCAAATTATGTGTGTAAGCTCAAGAGAGCTTTGTATGGATTAAAGCAGGCCCCAAGGGCATGGAATTATAGGCTTGTAAAGTTCTTAAATGATCTTGGATTTCAAGCATCAAAGGCAGATAGTAGCTTGCTAGTCAAAGCAAGTGAAGATGGGTTCATTTATGTTTGTATTTATGTTGATGACATAATACTTACAGGAACAGATGATAAAGGAATACAAATGATCAAGAAGCAGATGGAGAAAGAGTTCAAAATCAGTGATTTGGGGAACTTGTCATTCTTCTTGGGAATGGAGATTTTATATACTCAACATGGAGTATATGTGACCCAAGAAAGGTATCTTAAAAATTTGCTAACCAAATTTAAAATGGAAGATTGCAGGGTTGCACCTACACCATTGGAAGTGAACCATAAATTGTCTAGATTTGGAGGAGAAGAATTCAGAGACATGAAGCTCTATCAAAGTTTGGTTGGTAGCTTGATTTATGCTACATTAACAAGGCCTGATTTGTCATATGCAGTTGGTGTGCTTTCACAATTCATGCATTGTCCTAGAAAGGAACATTGGATTGCAGGACAAAGAGTACTTAGGTACATCAAGGGTACACTCAGAGAAGGGTTGTACTATGGGTTTACTTCTGATACAAGAGTGAAGATATATAGTGATGCAGATTGGGCAGGTAATGTGGATGATAGAAGATCAACACATGGATATTTGTGCTATGTAGGAGACAAATTGATTTCATGGTGTTCTAAGAAGCAACATACAGTTTCTTTGTCATCTACAGAAGCAGAATATAAAGGTATGGTGGAAGCTGCAAAGGAGGTAATATGGCTAAAGACACTTATGAAGGTTTTTGATGTGATTCAAAGTACTCCTATTATTTGTGGAGACAATATGAGTTCTCTATACTTGGCAGCTAATCCTGTGTTTCATGCTAGAACTAAGCATATTGAAATACAGTATCATTTTCTAAGAGAGAAGGTCATTGATAAGGAAATTGAGGTTATGCATACTCCTACAAAAGATCAACTTGCAGATATGATGACAAAAAGTCTAGATGGACCAAAGCTACAGAGATTCAAGGATAAAATTAAGAAGATAGAGAAGAACTTCAATTAATGATTGAGGGGGAGCTGTTGGTGCATGTCAATCATCAATTGAAGTCAAGAAATCAAGAAGAGAACAAATTCAGAAGTTTGAAAGAAGGACATACTCAGAAATCCAAAGCTATGTACACATATGTACATTAGTTCAGATATAGGTGACTCACACTTTTGATTAGTCATAAGTTTGTACATATTTGCCTATAAATGTTTTTGAAAAAGTCGGGGCATGTAGAATAGAGAATAGGAAGAGAGAAATGAGATGTAGAAAGTGTCATTGGACACAAGAAAGTTAGTTGAGTTACTTCCTCAATGTAATTGTAACTTTTCTGAGTAATCAATGGAAATCTTGCGCCCGATGTTTTGGTGTCTGCTACTTCTGTAGTTAATCTTTTGAGAAATCCTTCTGAACATATCTAAGTCCATAGTTAATCAATCTATGGCTAGAATTTGAGAGTCTACTTGTCATCAGGTTAAGAGAATTTTGCATAGGAACATTCATATGTGAAGATGTTCTGAGAGTCGACAAAACTGGCGCAGATTTCATGTTCAGAGAAATGAACATTGCTCAGTGCATGGTGTAAAGTTTTACACAAATGAGGGCTTAAAATCTAAGTTGAAAGGTAAGCCATCTATGGCTAAAAGATCTTGATCAAACGGGTTCGACATTGGGAGAACTATAGCTAAGAAGTTACAGGTGTCAAAGTCGCTACTGCAGAGAAGGTGTTTTACACATAGGTAAATTGTTTGTATGATTTCTCAGAGTATACTGAATCATTTGCAGAGATTTAAGTTGGAGAAGGTGCACAACCTTAAGGCAAAGCATTGTGCAAAGTTTTATTAAAAACTTTACAGGATTGATTAGTCAATGAGTGATTAATCTGCAGCAGACTTTTCAGGAAAGTGATTTCTTCACAGTTAATCAATTTCTTGGTAATGTGATAGTGGATTTCCAAAATTATGTGGAGTCTAAAGTTATTCTTGGTCTAGAGGTGGTCTAATACCAAGGATAGCTTGTTCTTTTGGAGATTAACACTCTCTATCATTAAAGGCATATCATCTCTTCTTATGGGATACTTGGTCATTTGGCACACCTCACAACTTCATACATACGTGTCGGCATCCATATGTAGAGTTGGCCACCACAAGCTTGCAAAGAGAATCATTTTTACAATTCTTTCAGCTGAAAAATGTCCTCTCGAAGCACTTACATGTACCATCTCTAAAATGGGTAAATATTCTCCTTCATGGACACATATCCGTAGCCGATTGTCCTTTCCTTTTTTAAATAATTGCTTTTCAATTATGGTGTAATCCTTGCTCATTTATTCTAGTGTTTGCTTCCTTGCTAGATTAGCTCCTTCCTCATGCTCGTGTGTCTTTAAGAATTTTATAAATGTCTTACTCCAATCTAGTGGTATTGTAGAGAATTGTAGAGATGCATGGTCCTCTGGAGTATTTTCTTGGCATTCTTGGCAACTGCTAACGTCCTTTGGCATGTTTGGTCTGTGTACTCCCAATCTTCTCAATTCTCTTAATGTTTCATGGGCTCCTTTATGAATTTTCCATCGATTTACATGAGGTTGCTCGATTAGATTCTTTTGTTCTGCCTCTTCAACACATCTTAGTAATACGTCATTTGGCTCTTTACAATACAAACTTCTTGCCACAATGTGTAAATTACATGATTGCAAAAATTATTTATTGGTATCTTTGTTAATTCTATGGTGTGGTCCATGTGTGAGTATCGGAATCAGCTTTTCTGCCCACTTCAGACATACTTCTAGGTTGAATAAGTATGTGTCTGGTATATCATCAGCCACTCTATTGGGTGGTTCTCCAAGTGTCATCCAAGATAAATGATCTGATCTCACATGAGTATTCCCTTTTTGACCACTACTTCAAAATCAAATTCCATACGCAATAGAAACCATCTCACTAATCTTCCCATATTGCAGGGCTTATTGACCATATACAATAAGGCCTGGTGGTCAATAAAGAACTTGAATTTGTTAGCTAGGAGGTAATGTCAAAATTTCTTGATTGCATACACCATTCCTAGGCCTTCTCTTTCCGTGGTGGTATAATTTCTCTTTGGCTGGTTTAGTTGTCTACTCGCGTATGTGATAGGATGATCTAATTTCCCTTCATCCGCTGTGTTGCAGAGAAAAGAGGCATAAAGGAGGAGCCCCAAAAAATTTCAAATTAATGAGCATAATTGTTCCTCTTCAAAATCCTATGAAATTCCCTTGAAGCCATGTAAATGCACTAGAGGAGTCCTTTAGATGCATAAGCCCCAAATCCTTGTAACATAACTCTTGTAAAATAGTAGGAAATTAGAGTTACTCAATAAAGTGCCGGTCTCTTGTGTGAAAGGACCATTTTTAGGGCACATGTATATAAGCCACTTTGTGACTCTTGTAAAGAACTTTTTGCCATTGTGAAGAATTGAGGAAGAATTTCAAATTTGCTTCTTTCCTGCTGATTTCCTCCTTCTCCATGATCTTTTGTGTGTGTGCAATGCTTGTGTGTAGGACTATTATCTATCTCTTCCCATCGCTTTTGAACTACTGCAGTGTGTGTGTGAACCATTACAAGTTGTGGAGCGAGTGTTGGTATTTCCCACCATTCACTATTTTGCCCATAACTTGAAGTGTATTTGTCAAATTCAACTAAAAATGGACTATTAGATGCGTCTCATCGAGAGCTTCAAAAGGAACCCACTATTGACCATATTTGGAGTTCGGAGTTGAGAGAAGAGTTTGAATTTATGCTTATTGCTATAAATGGTATCACGGCATGCATTTTCAGAAGATTAGTGAGTTGGAGAGGTAGTTAAGCCTAATCACGTGCATTGTAGCTTGATCACTTCACTTACCATCAAGTGTGCACACGTCTTCATACACTTGGTTCTTGTGGTTCCTCAAATTGATAACTAAATGTGTATTAATCACCACTATATGCACTTGTGGGGTGACTGAGGTCTAGTCTCATCGACACAAGTCCCTAAGGCTTCATGACTTAGGTACACATGTTTTTGGCACCGTTGCCGAGAAGAAACCTAACCAAGGTGCCTTCATGATGGTTAAAGATCGAGTGAAGGAATTGTACTTTTAGAGATGAATTCGTTTAGTGTCAAGTAGTCAAGTATTTCATCACTTGTTACTTCACACTCTTGAGGTGTGTGTAACGAGTTTTTAGGTTTAGGGTTAGGAGTGAGAAAGTAAGGGAAGGGTTAGGGTTAGGCAAGAGAGAGGAGTAGAGTAGGGAGAAGTAGATTACACCAAGAAAAATCCCAAAAAATTATCAAAATTAGTGCAGTTTAGGTCTTAAGCAACATAAAGCTATAAAAACCAAAAAAAAATCAGTTCAGTGAGTCATTTGTGAGATTCAGTATCGTGAGGAGAGCAGCGACCGGTATCGAAGCAGTGGTATCACGCCTAGCAAGCAAAAACGCCTCAAGAACACACACGTACGTGATTAAAATCATTTTCGATATCATGGGGTATAATAGAGAGTTTTTTGAGATCCTTTAAGTGATACAGGGGGTCAAGAGTGAAGAGGTGAGAGAAGTAAACATTTTGCACAAAAAAAATTTGAGTTTTGATCATATTTGGCTATAGTATCGTGATCGGTTAAGTTTTGATATCATGATACCAAGATTCCCTAGTATCGTGATACTCACCTAGTATTGTATCATTGCATACCCACTTGAGGTATCGCGGTACCATCTTGGTATTGTATCATCAAGTGTTGGTATTGCGATCACAGTTGCCCGGTGGTATCGTATCGCGGTCCCCTTGGTATCGTATCGTGTCAGTCACGGTATCGTATCATTGATCGATCGATATCATATCGCATGCAAAGTTGGTCTCGTATCGCCAACTCTGTATCGTATCACCTCTTGTTTTGGTATTGTATCGTGTGTTAAGTGGTATCGTATTGCCAAGGATTTTGGTATCGTATCACTCATAGAGTCAGTATCGTATCCTGAACATTCCAGTGTTGTATCGTGTGATTTCTGGTATCGTATCGTGTATTGGACAAGTATCGCATCATCAACTGCCTTGGTATCATATCATGGAGTTGTAGAGACCAGAAGGGAAAAGCTTAAAAACAAATGGAAGAAAGACAAGAATAAGGAGGACAAGAAGGATGTAAAAGATAGTAGGAAACAGCACGAACCGGAAGTACAAGAGAATACACCACCTAAATCCCACACCCAAAAACTAGATAAACCAGGATCAATCCTAGCAGATCCAAGATCAGATGACGTGGACATTTGGTTGAAAGCTTACCAAGCTAGAATCACGACTGGAGCAAACATAGAGGAGCATGAGAAACTCTACCCACAAGGAGAATTAGAGAAGGAGAGTTTTGCAATATGCAGGAAGCTCATAGAGATAACCCAAGCCACTCTAGAGAAGACTATTCTAGTCCTCCCAGAAACAAGAATATCTGAGAGTCACTTCAATGAGTGTTTTAAAGAGAATGATCAGAAACAACAAGAACACCTAAAGAGAAAGATAGTAAGGAAGAACAACAGAGCACTCAGGGCAAATCAATTTCTATAATCCCCGAACTAGAAGCTGATTGGCCACAAGATTTGTGGGCTAAGATTCAGGAAGACTGATGGAAGAGGAATGGGGGTTCAAGACCACCCTTTGAGGAAATAGACATTGGGGAGACCCAGTGGACTCCGAATTCGGATGGTATATGAAGAGGTTTCTATGTTAGACCAAAATAGGGAGGAAGTACACATCATTTCCACGTTATTGAACTATATGGGGGAATACAAGAAAAGGTCTATAGTTTTTCATGCTCCCACAATTCAAGGCAAGGAAAATGGGTCTTCAGGTGAGGCCTCTCAAAATCTAGCAGATCTCAAGAAGACCAAGGTACAATGTCAGTTGACCATGGAAGAGTTATTATGAGCCAAACCGCAATTATGGAAACAGTTGGCAGGACAATTGAAATTAGAAAATGAGGAGAATAACAAGAAAAATAAGGAAACTGAAGCCCCTTCTACCATACAAATCCCTGTTGATAAAGTTGGAGAATTCAATGAGGGAGATGAGGGCAATACATGCTTACCCATCACATATAATGGATACATGACTAAAGCCATTTTAGACACAGAAGCGGGTGTAGGCATAGCCACCAAAGAAATTTGGGAGAAATGGGGAAAGCAAGCCCTACGACCTACACGTATGAAGCTTCAATTAGTAGATGGCCACATAGAGAGACCCCTAGGAAGACTCGAGAAAATTAAGTTGACTACGTGCAAAGTAGAATTCGAACACACTCCAGCCTGATGCAAAACCATCCCAATGACACCTGATGCAAAACCATCGAAACAACACCCTCACACTTATAACGGTGTTTATTCAACAAAAATTAAGGAGAAGATAGACAAGCTATTAGCAGCTGGATTCATTTACGAGATAGAGCACACTGAATGGGTGTCACCATTAGTGGTCGTCCCAAGAAAAATGGGAAATTAAGAGTGTGTATTAACGTGAAGAAATTAAACGCAGCCACAATCCATGATAGCTACCCATTACCTATCACTGATCATCTCTTGGAAAGAGTTGCGGGGAAGGAGGTCTATAGCTTCCTAGATGGATTCTCTGGGTACAACCAAGTAGCCATTGCTACAGAGGACAACCATAAGACAGCACTCGTAACTGAATGGGGAGTCTATGCTTTCAGAGTAATGCCATTTGGACTCACAAACGCCCCTACTACTTTCCAAAGGTTGATGAGTCACGTCTTTAAAGAGTTTCTAAGGAAGAGTATGGAAGTATACGTAGATGACTTATGCACATACTCAGGTCAAAGGCATGAACACACTCCAGATTTATGAAGGATATTTGAGAAGTGTCGACAATATTGAGTGTGTCTGAATCCTAACAAATGCATTTTTATGGTGAGATAAGGAAAGATCCTAAGACACATTGTATCTAAGAATGGAATTTCCACTGACGAGGATAAGGTAAAGCTGATCCTAGAGCTTGCAAGTCTGAAAAATGCTAAGGAAGTGCAAGCTTTTATGGGTCATTGTGGATACTATCATAGATTTATTCACATATACACCATAATTCCCAAGCCACTTTATGGATTATTAACCCAATTTACATGGATGGATGAGTGTGAGAAAGTGTTTAACGAATTGAAAAGACAGTTAAGTACAACACCTATTTTGAAGATACCCAATTGGAATAAGCCATTTCATATCAATGTAGATGCCTCCAACTACGCAATAGGATGCATCCTAGCTCAACCTGTAGATGAAGGAAAATTAGACCACCCTATTGCTTATGCAAGCAGACAACTAAATCAAGCGAAAAAAAACTATACGACAATGGAATGAGAAGGTTTAGGAATGGTGTATGCAGTAAAGAAATTTAGACACTATCTTTTAGCTAACAAGTTCAAGTTCTTCATCGACCATCAGGCCTTATTGTACCTAGTCAATAAGACCTATAATATGGGAAGAGTATGGTAAGATGGTTTCTATTACTGATGGAGTTCAACTTTGAAGTAGTGGTCAAAAAAGGAAATACCCACATGAGAGTCGATCATCTGTCTAGGTTAACACACAGAGAACCACCCAATGGAGTAACAGATGACCTACTAGATACTTATTTGTTCAACTTGGAAGTATGTCCTAAGTGGGCAGAAAAGTTAATTCCAATACTCACTCATGGACCATAACATCAAATCAACAAGGAGGCTAGGAAAGGATTTCTACAATCGCGTAACTTGCACATTTTGGCGGAAAGTGTATATTTTAAAGAACCCAATGGTGTATTGTTAAGGTGTGTAGAAGAAGCAGAACAGAAGATCTTAATTGAGAAAACTCACATAAATAGATGGAGAATGCATAAGGGAACTCATGGAACACTAAGGGAATTAAAATGATTGGGAGTTTTTTAGCCTGATATGCCTAAGGATTTTCATGAGCATATTAGCAATTGCTTAGATTGCCAAGAAAATACTCCAGAAGACCATACATCATTACAATTCTCTACAACAGCACCAGACTGGAGTAGGACATTGGTGAAGTTCTTAAAAACACGAGAGCATGAGGAAGGAGCAAGTCTAGCTAGAAAGCGATCCCTAGAGGAAATGAGCAAGGACTATGTTATACAGGGGAGGCAATTATTCAAAAGAGGGAAGGACAATCATCTGCGATTATGTGTGTATGAAGGAGAATACTTACCTATATTAGAAATGGCACATGCAAGTGCCGTAAGAGGACATTTTTCAACCGAAAGAACTATAAAAATGATTCTCTTTATAGGCCTATGGTGGCCAACTCTACATATGGATGCAAACACTTATGTATAGAGTTGTGAGGTATGCCAAAGAGCCAAATACCCTATTAGGGGAGATGATATGCCTCTTAGACCAATGGTTTGTGTGAGAGCCTTCTCCAAATGGGCTATAGATTTCATAGGACCTATTAACCCACCAGCCAAATGATCACACACTGAGTACATAATAGTGGCAACAGATTACCTAACTAAATGGGTAGAAGCAAAAGCAACAAGAAAGAACAATGCTCAAACCACGGTGAAGTTCCTCTTTGAGAACATCTTTACTCGCTCTGGACTACCTATAGAGATAGTAAGTGATAGAGGAATGCACTTCATTAATGAGGTAATAGAGTCCTTGGTGAATGAATTCCTAGTGATTCATAAAAAATCAGCCCCCTATCACCCTCAAGCCAATGGTCAAGCAGAGAGTTCCAATCTAGTATTGTGTATTGTGTTGAGAAAAATAGTCAACAATGGAAGGTCAGATTGGGGCAAACAACTGCATCATGCAATTTGTACCTTCCATGTGGCTCCTTGTATGTCCAACACTTGGACAAATAGCTGCACCCTAGATAGCTTGTTGCTCTCAACAAAAAACTCAAATGGACCAATGCCTTTATTCAATAAAAGTAGACAAAGAGAGTTTTCTAAGAAGCTATAAATAACTTAATTTGGACAAGTTTTGATTAGGAAACGCAACTGACGAAGATGAACTACCTGTCTACATAAGTATATTGAAGAGTTGAACTTCACTATCAGACTAATAACTCCTTGAATATATATATCCTTTGAGGAAGATATTTAAGATAAAAAAAGTAAACACAAATAGCTTTCCAAAAAGCTAAAAATCAAGTAATTTGGATGTGTTTTGGTCAGGAAACTCAATTGACCAAAATAGACGACCTGTGCACACAAGTATACTGAAAAACTAGACTTAAATCTCTGACAGATATCTCATAGAATATGAATCCTTTGAATGATATTTTTGGATAGAGAAATTACATGCAAAGAGATTTCCAAAAAGCTAAAAAATAAGCGATTTGGATACATTTTGGTCAGGAAACTTAATGGACAAAAATAGACTACCTGTCTACATAGGTATGCTAAAAAATTGGACTTTACTCTTTGACTGATATCTCACAGAATATATAATCTTTGAAGGAGATATTTGAGATAGAGAAATTATAGAAGATAAGCTTTAGAATGATCCTTTAAACACAAGAAATGTTTACATATACAGTGAGATATGAGCTTCACAATATAGCTATGTACAAAATGACATGCAACTGGAAAGCATCTATGGGAAGACAAAATGACAAAATGACCAGATCCGACTTTTGGGAGCTCTTTCCTCTTTCTCTCCTTGTTTAGAACATGCTCCCACTCCACTTTTATAACCAATGAGCATGTGAAGAAGTTTGTGCCTCCTTCTTAACTCACCACTTTCATTTGATTGCCTACTACATGCCACTTACTACAGGGCAGATATTGTATCTTTTACTCATCATGAATTTTGACTAGACTTTTTTTTTCTTTTCTCTCATTTTCCTTTATCTTTATGTTTGGTAAATTTATCCAAGCATAGCTCATGTGAAAATGAGCTTGTACATTTATCTTCAACACTCCCCCTCAAGCTCATTTGGGAGTTATCTTCAACCATGTCCTGCAAATTTATCACATCCTTGAAACCTTTGAGTTTAGAAGCATCCAAAAACTTTGTAAACATATCTCCAATCTGCTCTTTGGTTCTAATGAACTTTATCTCCACATCTTTGCTCAATACCTTCTCCCTTAGATAATGGTAGTGGACCTCTATGTGCTTGCTCCTTGCATGGAACATAGGATTGCTTGCCGAGTAAATACATGATATGTTATCATTGTATATAGGGATGGTTCCAAATTGCACTTCAAGATCAACCAAAAGCTTTTTAATCCACATTCTTTCACATGTGGCAAATGCTAATCCTCTATATTCAGCCTCCAGGATGAAAGTGCAACAGTAGGTTGTTTCTTTGAGCTCCATGTGATAGGTTTGCTTCCTATCGTGAGCACATAACCTGAGATTGATCTCCTATCTTCCTTTGAACCTTCCCAATCAGCATCGGTAAAGTCTTTAACCTGCAATTCCTCATCAAACTTGTAAAAAAAAGCATGATTAAATGTATGCTTTATGTATTTCAACACTCTCTTGGCTAAATTTAAATGTTCAGTTGTCAAGGTTTGCATAAACTGAGAAAGTACACCAAAAACATAAGATAGATCAAGTCTTGTAGTGTTTGCATATATTAATGATCGTACAATGCTTACGTATGTCGTTACATCTTCCAATAGTTCTCCATCATTTGAGCAAATCTTTGTATTTGTGTCCATGGGTCGAGTGAGTGATTTGCATTCACTCATTCCAAATCTGAAGAGAACATCCAACAAGTACTTCCTTTGCATCAAGTAGATGCCACTTTTTCCATAAACAACTTCAATTCCTAAAAAATATTTCAGCTCTCCAAGATCTGAAATTTTAAACTCCTTACCAAGCTTCCTTTTGATACCTTTAATCCCTGTAACATCATTTCCTATTATGATGAGATCATCGACGTATATGAAAATATATACCTCTCTATTTTCTTCCTTCTTCATGTACAATGAAGGATCTGCACTACTTGGGTTGTATCCACACTTAGTTAGATATTCTACCAATGTCTGATTCCATGCTCTTGGTGCTTGCTTTAAGCCATAAAGTGCCTTTTTCAACCTGCAAACAAACTTTGGATGGTTTCATCTTCAAATCCAACCGGTTGACTCATGTGTACCTCTTCTTGTAGTTCTCCATTG
This sequence comes from Ceratopteris richardii, assembly GCA_020310875.1. NCBI lineage: Eukaryota > Viridiplantae > Streptophyta > Polypodiopsida > Polypodiales > Pteridaceae > Ceratopteris > Ceratopteris richardii. The sequence continues at coordinate 157,319,153 of CM035414.1, forward strand.
AGAAAAGAATTTTTGATGTTGATTTGATATAATGGCCATCTCCTTGAAGCACCAATTGCTATTAATGTTCTAATTGTTCCCATCTTTGCAATAGGGCTGAAAACTTCATCATAATCTATGCCTTGTGTTTGTCTAAATCCTTTGGCAACTAGTCTAACTTTATATCTAGCTAGTGAACCATCAGCATTCCTCTTTACTTTAAACACCCATTTGTTTGGAACAATCTTCATACCTTCTTTCTTTGGCACTAGCTCCCATGTGTGATTATCTTTGAGAGATTTGATCTCCTCTTTCATAGCTTGCTTCCATTCCTCTTGTGTGCAAGCTTCTTCATATGTCTCAGGCTCTTTGTCTTTGATAACTTGCATCATGTATGCAAACTGTTTTGCCATGAAACTATCATAACTCAGCCTTTGAGTTGGATACCTTTTCCTTGAAGATCTTCTTTCATTTCCTTTAGAAAGTTGCTTCTTTAACCTATTTAGCTTTACCTTCGGAGTGATTACCTCTTCATATTCTTCTTCACTTGCATCTATCTCACTGTTTGGAGTAGTACTTGCTTCTTCGGCTCTAATATGAGCTGAATTTGGAGACAAAGAATGACTCCCCCTCCATGTTGAACATTCTTCATTTGATGTAGATGCCTCTAGACCTGAAACCTTTGTGCTTGATTTTTGAGCTTCTCTTTGATTTGATCCTACATAATCATCACAATCTTCTTCAAGAATCTTTTCCTTTCCTTTATCTTCATATCATGGTCTTAGTTCATCAAAGACTACATCTCGCAAGACTCTTACTTCCTTTGTTCTAGGGTTGTAACACTTGTATCCTCTTTGCTCCGCCCAATAGCCAATGAAAATGCATTTTTTTTTTACCTTGGTTCCATCTTTGTTCTAACTTTTTGTGGAATGTGAAAAAAGCAAACACATCTAAACACATTGAGGTGTGTAAGATCAGGTTTCTTACCAGAATATACCTCCTCTGGAGTCAAGTGATGTATTCCCAATGTTGTGCACCTATTCATCAAGTAAATGGCGGTTGTGGTAGCTTCATCCCAATAGTACAATGGTACCTTCATCTCGTTGAGCATGCATCTTGCAATTTTAGCAATTTTCCTGTTTTTCCTCTCAACTACTCCATTTTGTTGTGGTGTATACCTACAAATAAACTGCCTTTTGATCCCATTCTCTTGTAGCAAATCTCAAAAATCTTTGGAGAAGTATTCTCCTCCACCATCGGACCTTAAGGTTTTGATAGACCTTCCTGTTTCTTTTTCAATTTCAACTTTGAATCTTTTAAATATAGAAAACACCTCTGATTTTTGCTTCATACAAAACAACCATACCTTTCTTGACTAATCATCAATGAAGGTGACAAAAAATATACTACCAGCCATTCATGCCTCTTGGGTTGGTCCCCATACATCCGTATGTATAAAGTCCAAGACATTTGGGGCCACATAATTGCTCCTTTTGAATGGATTTCTCGTTTGCTTTCCTAGTTGGCAAGCTTCACATAACTCATGTAGTCCAATGCTATTAAATTTTGGAAGACCTCTTACCACTTCATGTTTGCTCGTGTCCTTCAGCTTTGGAATGTTGATGTGTCCTATTCTTTTGTGCCATAAGTCTAGCTCTGAATTCTTATTGTTCCCACATTGAATGTACATGACGTTTCCATGTGGATGTTGAACGTCCAAAGTGAACATCCTTCCTTGTCTTCTACCTCGAGCAATGACCTTGAAGCCTTCCTTTGGATTCTTTATGAAGCACCCATTCTCATTGAATTTGACATGATAACCCTTCTCTACCATTTGTCCTACTAAAATCAAGTTCTTTGAAATTGTGGGAACATGAAAAACATTAGATAGTACCTTTGCTCTGCTTGTATCTCCAAGCCTTATATCTCCAATATGTTCAATTATGTGTTGAGTATCATCACCTATTTCAACACATCCTTTTCCACTTGGTAGATGTAGATTAATGAACAAACTTCCTTGGCATGACATATCGTTACCACAACCTGAATCAATGTACCATTTTCTGTCATCTTCACAAGAGCTTCTATACTCATGTCTCATTGCAAGTAGTGTGTCCTTGCTTCCTTCACCTGAGGTGCTTGCATAGTTTCTTTGGCTCCTTTGATTGCCTCCATTTGGTCTTCCATTCTTCAGCCAACAATCACTAGCATAGTGTCCTACTTTACCACAATGATAAAATGTTACACCTTTATGAGAATTGTAGGAGCCTCGGCCTCTTCCTCTACTTCAACCTCGACCTCTTCCATGTGTGTTGGCATTTGATGCATCCTTGTTATCTTCCAAATTGTTTTGATTGTAGTTGGAGTTGTTGTGACCTCTTCCTTTTCCTCTTGAGCCTCCTCGTGAGTTCCTTCCTTTACCTCAACTTGCATATAACATTTGGTTGTGGTTGTCCTTTCCTTTGGGGCCACCAAAGCTAAGCTCTTTTGTGACAAGATGAGGGATTAGTTGTTCAAAACTTGGATATGCATCTTTCAAGCTAATGGAAACTATAAAAGGCTTTCATCTTTCATTTTCTCTCAATCCATTGAGAATATAATGCACAAAATCTTCATCTTCAACCGTTGTGCCAATAGAAGCTAAAACATCACTTAGCTCCTTAATCTTCAAAGTATATTCAGCTATGGATCGAGTCGAACTTTTCTTGATTGTGTTCAACTCATTCTTGAGTTGAAGTTTCCTAGCTTTTGTATTTGTTGAATACATCCTTTCAAGAGCTTCCCAAGAATCCTTAGCTTTCTCTAGATGTTGAATATGCCCTACCATGGCATTAGAAATGACTTGTGAAATGAGGAACATGACTCTCCTATTCCTCTCTTCCCATTCTTTTGCTTGCCTCCTTTGGACTTTGGTGGTCGTAGCTTGATTGATTTGAGGTTGAGCATCATTGTCGCTCATAATACCTCACAACACTTTGCCCATTAGGTAGTTGGTCATTCTAAACTTCTACACGGGATAGTTATTCTTATCCAATTTCTCTACTTGTTGACCCAATTTAGCCATTGAAGATTGTGTACTCAAGTCACGAGGTCTTAGGGACTTGTGTCAAGAGACTAAATCTCATTTGTCACATAAGTGCGTATAGTGATGGATTGACACACGCTTATTCGAAGACCCACATGAACCAAGTGTATGAGGACATGTGCACACATGAAGGAAAGTGAAGTGGTTCAACTAGAATGCAAGAGAAAAAGAAATAAACTACCTCTCCAACTCACTAAATCTCTGGAAATGTCTGCCGTGATACCACTTACAACAGTAAATACAAATTCGAATGTTTCTCCCAGCTCTGAACTCCAAATATGGCCAAAAAGAGGTTCGTTTCGAAGCTTTTAACAAGACGCATCTATTGGTCCTAATATTCAAAACTGACAACCGCTCTTCAAGTTATGGCTAATATAGTGAATGGCGGGAAACACCTACACTCACTCCACAATTCGTATTGGTTCACACACACACTACAGTCATTCAAAAGTGATGGGGAGGGATAGATAACAGTCCTACACACTCATTCCAAGCTTCACACACACAACAAAAGATCTTAGAGAAGATGAAAATCAGCAGGAAAGAAGCAAATTTGAAATTCTGGTTCTCCTTCTTCACAATGGCAAAAAAAGTCTTTACAAAAGAGTCACAAAGTGACTTATATACATGTGCCCTAAAAATGGTCCTTCACAAGTGATCGGCATTTTATTAGCTTATCTCTAATTTCCTACTATTTTACAAGAAGTATATTACAATGATTTGGGGCTTATGCATCTAGAGTACTCCTCTAGTGCATTTACATAGCTTCATGGGAATTTCCTAGAAGTTTGAAGGAGAATTTTAAGCCCATTAATCTGAAAATTTTGGGGCTCCTCTTTTTGCCTCTTTTCTCTGCAACACTCTCCCCCTCTTTGTTTTTGTCGTCCCTTGACAGTCTTTGCTTCTCGTTTGCAACTTGTCTATGGCTCCTGAATACACACACCCAGTGGTCGAAGAAGCAATAAGGACTGTCAAAGAATTTGTTACTTTATCCGAAATCAGTTCTTTGCTTCTATAATCCCCTTGGTATTCCATACATTCATAAATCTGGGTTGCTGCATTAAATCGGGCTACCACGCACGCCATTAGTGGCTAAGAATGTGATATTCTTAGTCACCCTCTTCAACTTCTCACCCTCTCCGCTTTCTAACTTTTGGTTTTCTTATATGTCTTTGTCTTCACACATTTGACCCTGTTGTATTGCTCGGAGCCTTTTTACTTTCTTCCTCCGCATACCTTACTCTACACGCTTTTTCTAACTTCTAAGTGAGTGTTATGCTTTAAAGGTCCTATTCTTAAATCTTCTTTGTCATCCTCTGGGACCTGATTCATTTCTTTCCATTGCACGTATCCAGTGGATGAGGAGAGAGCTAGGACCTTCAAACAGTTGGTTATCTTATCCGATGAAGAATCCTTTGTGTGTTGTCTCTCTTCCTTGCTTGTTTCGCTTCACCGCCTGCTCCTGGTGGATGAGGAAACTGTGTGTAACCTCCCATGAAATGTCCTGGTTGTTATCTTTCTTTATTTCCAATCCTCAGGAGCTGGTTCTTTGGTGTTGTCGCCTGATGCATGCCCTTACGAAGCTTTGGGCAAAAGGTTGTTCTTTTCTTTATGAACTTCTGTTCTTCACTGAGCTGTTTTGTTCTTTGATCTTCTTCTTCTTCTTCTTTTTTTGCTTGATTCCCCTTCCACACATCCCTCCTCCTGAACTCTATTGTCCCCGACAGGCTTTTTGTGGCGACATGAGTACATTTATATGATTTTCTGCTCTCGTTGATTAACCAAATTGGCATGACATAGCATTAATTCTTTCCATTGGCTCGGTTTTACCCCGTCATCTGGTGCCTCTCTATGATCTGCAAAGAAACTTAATTCCTAGGCCACAGTCTTGCATTAAGGTTCAAAGATATTTTCGCAAAAGTCTCTGAACCCATTTCAAAAAACCCTCTAAAAGATGCCTCTTCGAACGTCTGCATGTAAGTACTTGGCAAAAACATGAGTCTTGAGTATATGGCCATTAGTGTTAAGCGGCTAGGTATGGTTGATAGATAAAAAATGCGGGCATCTGATCCCTGGTTAATGCCGACGAAGTTCAAGAATGTATACTGTCCATGCTGAAATACCTTTATTACTGTCAGTAACATACTCAAAAATTTGTTAGTCATTTTGATTGCTAGATCTCGTTCAGCTACATATCTGGCAATCCAGAATTCCATGGTTTTAACCATGTACTCTTCGGTGGGCAAGTAGTTACGAGGTGGACTTGGAAGTAATGGATAGCTGAGCCACTGATTATTTATGCTTCCCTGGCGATGTCCTTCCCAAAATTGTGTCCAGGAGCGTCATCTAGGTACTGGGCAAAAAGATGGATTCACTTGAAGTGTGTATGGCATCGATTCCCATTGTACCTGTAGTGTAGGATTCTTCTCCAAAAATTTCCTTCTCCAGATAGGATCCGCTTTGTCAAATTCCTCTTGTGTATAGGTAAATGTGTGCATGCGGAACTGTAGGTTGCTATCTGGCTCTTTATTTGTAGCGGTCTTAATGTACTATCATGTTTGTTCTTTGAGTAATCCATAAGGCACATTGAAAGATTTTATTGCTTGTTCTAGATTTTTACTCTCAATCTTTGTTCCTCTCATGACTTGGATTACCTATTCTTCAAAATCTTCAGTAAGCTCGGACACCAGTAGTGCCCGCTCATGTCGGCTTAGTTCTGCAATATGCTGAGTATGTCTTTCAGTGTTGGTCTCTATTTCCTCCCTTATCGGTGAATGATGTAGGGGGGAGAAAGAGGACGTACCTCAGTCTCCTTAGTAGCCATTGTGGAGTGTGGAACTACTAGTGTCCCCTCATTGATCAGCTATACTAATTGACCTTGTAATTTCTTTATTAATTCATCCTTCTCTTTAATTTCTTATGTGGCTTTCATAATTGTTTCCTTGTTTTTGACGAGCTCCTCTCCTATGGCAGCAAGTTGATTAACATCTTCATTGCATTGCATTATATATTGATTTTCTACCATTTTTTATTTCTTTCTAAGCTCTGTGGTGTCGTTCATGTACCTTGACTCCCAATCTGCTATGATGGTTTGCTCCTGCTTTAGCTGATCTTCATACTTTGCTATCCTCTCTTCCAGTGCTTTTGTGTTGGTTTCTGTTATGTCAGGAGCTTCGATTGGTTGGTTGCACAAAAGGGCTGTCATCAGCTCTTTATTCCTGCTCCGTAAATTATTCCTCATCCACGTACACCTTGTTTTGAGATTCAAGGATTTTGCTTCTAGCAGTCATTCGTGCTTTGTCTGCTTCGCTAGCCTCATATTTGCTTTGTAGTTCTTTCAATTGTTCTTTTAGCTTCTGATTTTCCGTTTCTAGTGTGTTGCATTGATGCTTGGCCTCTTGGGCTTCTGCCTCTTTCTCTACTATTATCTTTTGTGTTTTAGTTAGTTTGGCAGATAGATTCTCACCTATTTCTTGGAATTGATTCTTCTCCCTCATTGCTTTGTCGTAATCAGCATCAACCTCAAGCATTAGCTATTGAGTATCCATAGCCATTTGTATCATTTGTTGTACTACTAGCTTGAGCTGAGCGACATCCACATTTAACCATGTTTTTGGAATGCTTGGAGCTTCCCCGGTCTGTACATTTTTGCCATGCTCCACATGTATGGTCTCGTTATGCAGTTGCCTTATTTGGAGCTTCACTTCATGGTTTCTTCTTTCTTCTTCCTTATTGATTGATTTGGTGGCACTCCCTTGAAATGTGACATCCATCGAAGAGGGTTCTGCCACGACCCTTATTGGTGTAAAGGGTTCTTGTTCTTCAACTGTGTTTTTGACGTTTTCTTCCTTGGGATTCTTGAACAAGACCTCTCCCGCTAGAAGAGTCTCTTTGATTTGGATGTTGGATGCATCGTTCAATTTGATAACATGGACTCTTTCTTTAGATGCCTCTTGCCTTGTGGTGTCCTCGATGTTGTTGTCCTGCGTTTGATCTCTCTTTGTGCCTTCCATGCCAAAGTCATCATTCACTTGATTTAATTCTTCCCACTAACCATCATCTCTTGAATCACTTCTAATATCCACATTTAGCATAGATGTGTCTTGTTCAGTTCATCAACCCCAATTCTCTATATCTATGAGCCTTGGTCAACCTCTTTCTTTGTTCCGATTCTTGATGGGTTTGTTGGTAGTGGTGCCCTTGCACTGATAGATTTACCTGTCCTTCCATGTATTGGTGAGTAGCTTCCATAGCTTTTGTCTATTCTTCCTCCGTAATAGGTCGATTTTCTTCTAGCCTAGTTCTTGGGAGTACATGAGCTTTCTTTGTAGTTGGAACCTCTATCTCTGCCTGCATCATTTCCTGTAGCCTTTTGGTACCTCTCATTCTTGGTTGGAAGCTTGTTTCCGCTTCCTCTATGATCTTGACTCCTTTCTTCTTTCTGGGAACAGTAGAAATCTTTGCATACTTGGCCATTGCTTCTAATGACGACATCTCTTTCAGATGTTCTCTAATACCCAAAGCATGATAGATCAGTATTGTCAAGGCAATACTTCCATTCAGGAAATTCTTATCATTCCACTATTTCTTAGCCTCAAAGAGCATTCTTGAATGTATGGAGTCATATTAACTTGATTCCCAATTTGTTTGAGTGCATGTGATAGCATTTGCACTATGATCTTTTGTGGAGCAGTGTACCTATGCATGTTGGGAAAGCAGAAATGCTGATGAATGAGTCTCACTTCCTCCTCTATGTCAATGGGATTGATATCTGTGAAGGTTCTGGTCTTCGCTCCTTGACTTTCCTCTTTCAAAATGGTATTCTGGTCCTTTTCCCATCGGAAAGCTTCTTTAATCAAGTCATGAGTGAATGGTATGATGACCCACTCTCCTACTGCATCTAGGACTCTAGCTTCCAGTACCAATGGATTATGCAATGCCGGCTGGAAGGTGTTCATGACTTGTGTACAACGCTCGAAGTCCATTTTGTATATAGGGAGTTCTAAGTATTTATGTATACCAGCTTCTTCATGATCTCCATCGTCGATGGAAGTTCATGCACTACCTTGAAGTCTTGGGACATTATGGGGAACTGATGGTCACTGTCCATAATTTTGATTGTCACTAGGAACAAATAGCCTCCTGTCGATTGATCTTCTCTAAACCAGTGACCTTTTGCCTTAGTCACGCTCTGTAGAGGAAATTGTAGCACCTCCTCGTGAATGGTCGCTTCAGAATCTTCAGAAGCCATCTGCACTCATAATGAAAAGAGCATTAGCTTCCTATAGAAGTCATTTCTTTAGTGACGTGCATTGTAGTGACATATCGTTCCTTGCGACACTCCGGCTCCGCTTACATAAGTAAGATCTCTTACCACATATTTTTTCATTTTCACTTTGAAAGAAAACAAGAATTAGTGTAGCCAAAGCACTTATTTATTTACATAGTAGGTCCATTCCTATGGAAGTAGAATCTATGACCTATTCCCAAGTGGGAAATGTGCACCACTACTTTTGTAACACACATCATGTGCCGAATGCATGGCCTCATAACGTGGCCCTATCATGCATACTCTAGGTGCATTCGATTCTTCATGTGTGCAATGGGAATCTTTTTGCATTTGTTGTTGTTCTCCTTGCTGCCTCTTGGGTCTCCATATCCATTTTGTAGGTGAAGTATGAGGCTTCATCTTTTCTTGGTTTTGTCGTGCTCTTGGTTTTTCCTCTTTCTTTTTTGTAGTCTGAGTAGTTGTTGTCGTGTTCCTTTGGTTCCTGTGGTTATTCTTGTTTGGCTTTAGGGTCTTGCTTTGTTGGTGTAATATGTCTTCTTGCTTGTCTATCTCTTTGCTTACAATTTGTCTGATCCTTTTCGGAATCCATATTTGTTGTCGTGTTCTTTGAGCTTCTACTAATGGTTTTGGAATCCATACTCTCAGAAGTCTCTTTGGTTTTGATTGTGATGAAGAGAAGTCGTTGTTACTCCTTGTCTCCATAGTATGAGTGTCCTGTATTGGTGGTGACTTCTCTGATTTCCTCACTCGATCCTTGCAAACCCATTGTGGACTAGTACTTCTTGAGTGCGATAATCTAACAGTGGACTTCCACATTGATCATATTCCCTTGTTGTAGGTGACTTTAAGAGCATTGTCTTCCTTGTTCCTCTTTGATTCACCGTTCGTGCAGGGTGAATCCACCTCCACGACTGATGCATTGGTGTTGGTAGTCATTTCTTTCTTCAAACATTCTTCTAGTTGGTTTTTGATGGAGTCATTTTCTATTTCCTCTTTTAGGATTTCTTTCTCACGCTTGATGATGTCTTGCCTATGAGAGGGTCTTTCTTCTAATAGACTTAAGATTTCCTTGTGCCTTATTTTGGCTGAGATGTATCCTTGAGCTAGATGAATGTTCACCTCATTCTCAATGATCCCGTCTTGTCCTAGGATTAAGCTCTCTATTAGATCCTCGTTTACACACCAAGACTCATTTTTCCATATTGGAATTTCCTAGGTGGAGGGATATCATGGCTTCTCCAATACATTCTATGACTTGACCTCCAACGCCTATCATGTGTGCTTTAGTAGGTGTTATGGTTGTTAGAAGATGCATGATCACTGTCCTTCATATGCAACTCAGTGTTGCACCCGAGTCTATCAAGGCATCTATTAACTGGTACTCTGTCATTCCAATCCCTAAGTTTAAGTATGGTTGAGATATGGTGATATTGTTTGTGTTGGACTTGTCAACTTGATAGTTGGCCATGGGAATAGGCTCTTCTCCTTGTAGATATTGTTCATTCCTTTGCCTTATCCACTCTATTCGTTTCTTGATACACTCTAGGGCTTCCTGTCTTGCCTCCTCTCTAATCCTTTCTTCCCCTTTTTTTCTATTTTGTGCACCTACAAGTCGTGCTAACATTTGGTCTGTTAATGGCTCCATGTAACATTTTACTCGACAACCACTTATGTAATTAGGAAGGACATCTCCATCCAGAGTAGCTAGGTTAACTTCTCCACTAGTTGAAATCCTATTGATTATTAGAGTTCCATAGCCACGCTTTTGTAGCTTCTTGGCATGTTGCTTCAAAGTATAGACCAGAACTAAATCTCCTTCTTTTAGTCCTTTATCTTTGATGTGCGCATCATAATATGCTTTCTGTCTTCTCTTGGCCGCATAAATTCCTACAACAACTTGTATCCTAGTCTCTTGTAGTTTCTCAATTTGGTCTAGTAGCTTGGACAGTTCATGCCCCATCCATTCATGTTGTTGTGCTACTCTCAGAGTAGGCACTAAAAAGTCGATTGGCAAGATTGCATTTTGTCCATACACTAGGTTAAATGGTGTAGTCCCAATGGTTGTCATGTAAGCCATGTGGAAGGCCCAAATTGCATGATATGATTGTTTGTCCCAATCTGACCTTCCACTATTGACTATCTTTGTCAATACCGTACACAACACCTGATTGGAACTTTCCACTTGCCTGTTGGCTTGAGCATGATAAGGGCCTGATTTTTTATGAATTACTAAGAACTCATTCATTAAGGACTCTTTACTTCATTAATGAAATGCGTTCCTCGATCACTTACTATCTCTATAGGTAGCCCAAAGCGAGTAAAGATATGCTCAAAAGGAAACTTAGCGGTGGTCTGAGCATCATTTTTTTTGGTTGCCTTAGCCTCTACCCATTTAGTCAGGTAATCCGTTACTACTATTATGTATTTCGCATGTGTCCTTTGGTTGGTGGGTTAATGGGTCCTATGAAATCAATACCCCATTTGGAGAATGCTCTCGTGCAAACCATGGGTTTCAATGGCATATCATCTCGTTGAATCGGATATTTAGCTCTTTGGCATGTCTCACAACTTCGTACATAGGTGTCTGCATCGATATGTAGAGTTGGCCACCACAAGCCCACAAAGAGGATCATTTTTACGGTTCTTTCAGTTGAGAAATGTCCTCCTACGACATCGGCATGTGCCATTTCTAATATGTGTAAGTATTCTCCTTCATGTACACATAATCGTAGTTGATTATCTTTCCCTCTCTTGAATAATTGCCTTCCCATAATAACATAGTCCTTACTCATTTCCTCCAGGGATCGTTTCCTTGCTAAACTGATTCCTTCTTCGTGGTCTCGTGTCTTTAGGAATTTTGCTAAATTCTTACTCCAGTTGGGTGCTATTGTGGAGAAAGGTAAAGATGTATGATCATCTGGAGTGGTTTCCTGACATTCTATGCAAATACTGACGTGCTCATGGACATCCTTAGGCATGTTAGGCCAATAGACTCCTAATCGTCTTAATTCTCTTAAAGTTACATGAGTTCCTTTGTGCATTCTCCATTTGTTTATGTGCACTTGTTCGATCAAGTTCTTTTGTTCGTCTTCTTCTACACATCTAGAAAATACACCGTTGGATTCTTTATGATACACGCTTCCTGCTACTATGTGTAAGTTACGTGATTGTAGGATTTCCTTTCTACTCTCCTTTTTAATTGAGTGTTGTGGTCCACGAGTAAGTATTGGAATTAGCTTTTCTGCCCACTTAGGACATACTTCCAAATTGAACAACTACATGTTTGGCAACTCGTCAGGTACTCGGCTTGGTGGTTCTCCATGTGTTAACCTAGAGAGATGATCAGCTCTCACATGGGTATTTCCTTTTTTCACAATTACTTCAAAATCAAACTCCATTACTAATAGAAACCATCTCACTAGTCTTCCCGTGTTACAAGGCTTATTGACTAAGTACAATAAAGCTTGATGATCTATGAAGAACTTGAACTTATTGGCTAACAGGTAGTGTCTGAATTTCTTAACCGCGTACACCATCCCTAATCCTTCTCTCTCTGTAGTCGTATAGTTTCTTTTGGCTTGATTCACTTGTCTTCTTGCATAGGCAATTGGATGGTCCAATTTTCCGTCATCTGTCGGTTGAGCTAAGATGCATCCTATTGCATAATTGGAAGCGTCCACATGAATATGAAAAGGCTTGTTCCAATTGGGTGTTTTCAAAATTGGAGCCGTGCTAAGTCGCTTTTTTAGCTCATTGAATGCCTTCTCGCATTCGTCCATCCATGTGAATTGAGTCAGCAATCCATACAAAGGCTTGGCAATTATGGCATACATGTGGATAAACCGGTGATAGTATCCACAATGACCCATAAATGCTTGCACTTCTTTTGCATTTTTTGGTCTTAGAAGTTCTAGAATTACTTTGATCTTATCTTCATCGGTAGATATTCCGTTTTTAGATATGATGTGCCCTAGGATTTTTCCTCTTCTTACCAGAAAAACGCACTTCTCAGGATTTAGGCATACTCTATATTGTCGACATTTTTCAAATATTCTTCGCAATTTCGGAATATGTTCCTGCCTCTGATTTGAGTATGTACATAGGTCGTCTACGTATACTTCCATACTCTTCCTTAGGAATTCTTTGAAAACGTGGCACATCAACCTTTAGAAAGTAGTAGGTGCATTAGTGAGCCCAAAAGGCATCACTTTAAAAGCATAGACCCCCCATTCAGTCATGAATGCAGTCTTGTGTTGGTCCTTAGTAGCAGTAGCTACTTGGTTGTATCCTAAGAATCCATCCAAGAAGTTATAGACTTCCTTGCCTGCAACTCTTTCCAATAGGTGATCGGTAATAGGTAATGGGTAGCTATCACAAATCGTGGCTGCATTGACTTTCTCTAGATTAATGCACACTCTCAGTTTTCCGTTCTTTTTTGGCACAACTACTAATGATGACACCCATTTGTGTGCTCGATCTCGTAAATGAATCCAGTCGCTAATAATTTGTCTATTTCCTCTTTAATTTTTGTAGCATAGACATCATTATATGTGTAAGGGCATTGCTTTGATGGTTTTGCATCAAGTATCATTGGTATTTGGTGGGAACAAATGGAGGGTTCCACACCTTTGAGATCCTTGTAGGTCCAAGCAAACACATCTCGGTATTTTCGAATCAGCCTTATCAATTCTTCTTCCTCCTCACGTGACACATCCTTTCCTATGTATGTGCATCTTTCTTCTCCATTTTCTATGATCACTATGATCTTGTTTGTTTGTTCCTATGTACCTAAGTCAAGAAGACTCAAGGACTTGTGTCAATGAGACTAAACCCCAATTGCCACACAAGTGCATATAGTGGGAAATTGACACATGCTTATTTGTCAATCCGATCCTAACCAAGTGTATGAGGACATGTGCACACATGATGGAAAATGAAGTGGTTCAGCTGATATGTAAGACTAATCCACCTCTCTAACTCACTAAAATACTGGAAGTGTTTGCCGCGATACCACTTACAGTAGTTTTCAGTAAATCAAGCATTTCTCCTAGCTCCAAACTCTGAATATAATCAATAGGTATTCGTTTTGAAGCTCTTGACAAGACGCATCTATTGAAAGTACTTTCACTCAATTCTAACAACCGTGCTTCAAGTTATGACCAAAATAGTGAGTGGTCGGAAACACCCACACTCACTCCACAACTTCTACAAGCTCACACACACACTACAGTAGCTCAAAAACAGTGGAGATGGGTATACAACAGTTTTATACACACATTCCAAGCATTATACACACATAGAAGATCAAAGAGAAGATGGAAATTTGTAGGAAAGAAGCAAATTCGAAATTCAGGAGCTCTCCTTCTTCACAATGGCAAAAAAGTCTCTACAAAGAGTCACCAAGTGACTTATATACATGTGCCCTAAATTTGGTCCTTTCACACAAGAGACCGGCACTTTATTACTAAAAAGTGAATTTCCTACTAATTTACAAGGGATATTCTACAACAAGTTGGGATTATGCAACTAGAGGACTCCTCTAGTGCATTTACATGGCTTTGAGGGAATTTCCTAAGACTTGAAGAAGAAAAAAAATGTGCCCATTAATTTGAAAATTTTGGGGCTCTTCTTTTGTGCTTCTCTACTCTGCAGCACTCTCCCCCTCTTTGTCTCTATCATCCCTTGACAGGCTTTACTTCTTGTCCTCAGCTTGTTTAAGAGTTCTAAATACACGCACCCAGCGGTCGAAGCGGCAATAAGGACTGTCAAACAATTGGTTATCTTATCTGAGGTATGTCCTTTGCTTCTGTTTGCCCCTTGGTATTCCTTATATCACAAATCTGGGTTGCTGTATTCAGTCGGGCTGCCACGCATGCCACCAGTGACTAGGAAATGTGTTGTTCTTAGTCACCCTCTTCAACTTTTCAGCCTCTACCCCTTTCTAAATTTTGGTCTTTTGATTTGTCTTTGTCTTCACACCTCTGACATGTTGTATTGCTTTGAGCATGTTTACTTTGTTGACAATGCACGCTATCAGCGGGAGGATTATTACCTGCCAAGTATTGTCTTGCACTTCTTCATGGATAGTTCTTGGCCCTGGTCCGTCCTTCCCATGAAATGTCCTGGTTCTGATTATTCTTTAATTCCATTCCTCAGGACCTCGCTGTTTTGCGTTGTTGCCTGATGCGTGCCCCTGCGGGGCTTTGGGCAGAGGGTGGTTCTTTTGCTTTATGATCTCCATTCTTTATTGAGCAATTTTTGACTTTGATCTTCTTCTTCTTTTCTTCTTGCTTGATTCGCCTTCCACACATCCCTCCTCTTGAACTCTGTCGTCCCCGACAGGCTTTTTGTGGTGACGTGAATAAGTTTGTATGGTTGGTTGCTCTCTTTGATTCAGCAAATTAGAGTGACATAGCATAGATTATTTCCATTGGCTTGACTTCACTCCATCCTCTGGTGCTTGTCAATGATCCGTAAAAAAGCTGGTTTCATAAGCTACCAGACGTGCATTCAGGTTCGAAGTCATTTTGACAAAAATTTCCGAATCTATTTCGAAGAAGCCGGTGAAAAATGCTTCTTCAAAAGTCTGCATGTATGTTGACGGCAAAAACATAAGTCTTGAATAATATGCCATCAGGGTTAAGCGGCTCGGAATTGTAGAGAGATCAAAAACGAGTGCTTCAGAGCCTTGTGTAATGCCGATGAAATTCAAAAAAGTGTATATTGCATGCTGGAAGACTTGAATTACAGTTAATAGCATGCTAAAAATCTTATTTGTCATTTTAACTTCTAAGACTGGGACAATCGCATATCGTGCAATCCAAAATTCCATTGTTTTAACCATATATTCTTCCGTTGGTAGGTAGTTATGTGGTGGACTAGGTAACAATGCATAATTCAGCCATTGATTATTGATGCTTCCCTGGCACTGTCCTTCCCAAAATTGCGTCCAGGAGCGTCTACGGGGTACGGGACAAAATGCTGGATTGACCTGAAGCACGTATGGTGATGCTTCCTATTGTACCCGCAGTGTGGGATTCTTTTCCAAAACTTTGCGCCTCCATATCGGATCAGCTTTTTCAAATTCTTCTTGAGTATACTTGAATGTATCTTGGCTGAACTGGAGGTTGTTGTCCGGATCCTTATTCGTCGTAGTCTTTATATATTGTCGTATTTGTTCTTTAAGTAGTCCATATGGTACATTGAAAGGCTTCAAAATTTGATCCAAGTTTTTGGTTTCGATTTGGGCCTCCTTCATTACCTGGATTATCTAATCTTTGAATTCAGCAGTAAGCTGGGACACCAGTAGTGCCCTTTCCGGTTGGCTCAGTTCTGCAATGTCCCGAGTATTATGTTCAATTTGGACCTCATGTTCCTCCCTTAGTGGCGAATGATATAAGGGGGGAGAGAGAGGACATAACTCAGTCTCCTCAGTAGCCTCTGCGGATTTCGGAACTACTGGTGTCCCTTGAATTGTCTTCTGCTCTAACTTCTCTTGTAGTTGCTTAATCATCTCATCTTTTTGCTTGATTTCTTCATTAACATTAGCAATAGTGTCCTTGTGTTTGAGAAGTTCTTTAGCAACAATATCTAGATGATCTGTGTCTTCCTTACATTGCATGAGATAACGATTTTCCACCTTTTTCCATTTAGTCCTTAGAGTTGCAGTATCATCCATGTACCTCATTTCCCATTCGGCAATGGTGGTCTACTCCTGCTTGAGTTGATCTTCATACTTAGCTATCTTTTCTTCCAATTCTTTGATATCCTTTTCTGGTCTTCCCTGAACTTCTACAGGCTGATCACTTAGAAGAGCTATCATGAGCTCCTTATTTTGGTTCCTTAGGTTTTCTGCCTCTTCCATATATACCTTTATTTGTGATTCCAGTATTTTACTCCGGGCATGCATTCGTGCCTTCTCAGCCTCGCTAGCTTCATATTTCTTCGTTAATTCCTGGAGTTGTTCTTTCAATCCTTCATTTTCCGTCTCTAGAGTTTTGTACTGCTTTTTGACCTCTTGGACTTCATTTTCTTTCTGTAAGATCTGCTCCTTTGCTATCTTTAACTCGGTAGAAAGATTCTTACTGATTTGCTGAAGTTCCTGCTTGTCCTGCATCGCTTGATCGTAGTCTTCATCGGCCTCAAGCATTAATTGTTTTGTGTATCCATTGCAGTTCTAATCATATCTTGCACCACGGGCTTGAGCTGAGTGATGTCAACATTTAACCATGTTCGTGGTATGCTTGGAGCTTCTCCGGTTTGCACATCTTTTCCTTGCTCTACATGGATGGTTTCGTTGTGGGATTGTCTAATTTGTAATTGTATTTTTGGTTCTTTTTCTTCTTCATCCAAATCAATAACTTTTGTGGCACTCCCTTGAAATGTGACGTCCATGGGGGAGGGTTCTGCCACAACCCTTATCGGTGTGAAGGGTTCTGCTTCTTCGACTGTCACTTCTTGAGGCTCTTTCTTTGGTACCTTGATTGATACCTCTCTTGTAGGTGTTGTCTCCTTGATATGAATTGTGGAAGTCTCATTGATTTAATCACATGCATCCTATCTTGGTTTGCGGCCTTGCTTATGGTGTCCTGATCTGGATGGTCAGCTGTGGCATCCATCTTTGGGCCCTCTTCTTCGTCATTATAGTTGACTGTATTCAATTCTTCCCATTGGCCATCATCCTTTGATTCACTTTGAATATCCACATTTAATAACAATGTGTCGGGTTCTTCTTGTGCATCCGAAGA
This sequence comes from Ceratopteris richardii, assembly GCA_020310875.1. Taxonomy (NCBI): domain Eukaryota; kingdom Viridiplantae; phylum Streptophyta; class Polypodiopsida; order Polypodiales; family Pteridaceae; genus Ceratopteris; species Ceratopteris richardii. Next base: position 157,336,254 of record CM035414.1, read on the forward strand.
TGAACTTGAATTTTCCAACCCTAATTCCCTGTAGTGGTGTACTTTTGTGAGCTTCTTTTTGGCCTCGATCTCTTGTTGGGCCTGCTGATAATGGTGCCCTTGCACTAGTAAATTGACTTGCCCTTCTATATATTGATGTGTATCTTCCAGAGCCTTAGTTAAATCTTCTTCTGTAATCGGCCTTTGCTCTTCAATCCTTGTCTTTGGAAGTACGTGCGCTCTTTTTGTGGCTGGAACTTCCTCTTCCACTTGCTTTACTTCCCTTAATCTCTTTGTGCCTCTCATTCTAGGTTGAGAGCTAGTTTCTATCTCTTCAACAATTTTGACTCCTTTTTCTTTTTTGGTACTGACGTGACTTTGACATACTTAGCCATAGCAGTTGAGGATGGCATTTCTTGTAGGTGCTCTCTAATGCCTAAAGCATGGTAGATCAATATTGTCAGAGCTACACTGCCATTAAGGAACTTCTTGCTGTTCCATTGCTTCTTTGCTTCGAATAGCCTTTCCTGTATATAAGGAGTCAGATTAATTTGATTTCCAATCTGCTTGATTGCATGTGAGAGGAGTTGAACAATGATCTTCTGAGGGGCGGTGTATCAATGCATGTTTGGGAAGCAGAAGTGCTAGTGGATTAGTCTGACTTCTTCTTCTATGTCAATTCTATTGATGTCTATGAATGTTCTTGTCTTTGCTCCGCGACTTTCCTCCTTTAATACCGTGTTGCCATCTTTTTCCCATCTGAAAGCTTCCTTGATCAAGTCATGTGTAAACTAGATGACTACCCATTCACCTAATTTATCCATCACTCTAGCCTCTGGCATCAATGGATCATGCAGTGCTAGCTGTATAGTATTCATTACTTGAGTGCATCTTTGGAAGTCGGGCTTATAGATTGGTAGTTCAAAATATTTATGAATGCCCGCTTTCTTCATGATGGCAATTGTCGATGGGAGTTCATGCACAACTCTGAAGTCTTGGGACATGATCGAAAATTGATGATCTGTATCCATGATTTTTATAGTTGCCAGGAAGAGATACTCCCCAGCCGATTAATCTTCTCTGAACCAATGTCCCTTTGCTTTAGTGATACTCTGGAGAGGAAATTCTAATACTTCCTCTTGAACTGTTGCTTCCGAATCTTCAGAAGCCATCTGCACTTGTAACGAAAAGTGCATTAGCTTTAATAGAAAGCATAACAACTGTGTAGTGCATTGCAGTGATATGTTGTCGTTCCGTCACTCCGTTTCCCTTGGTTCTATGAGTGATATCTCTTACCCCATCTTTTTTATTTCTTTTCCTGAAAGAAAACAAGCATTAGTATAGCCGAAGCATTTATTTATGTACATAGTATGTCCATTCCTAAAGGAGTCGAAGCTATGACCTAATCCCCATTGGAGAATGTGCACCACTAATTTTATCATGTACATCATGTGCCGAATGCTTGGCCTTGTAATGTGGCTCTATTATGCATACTTTAGGTGCATTTGATACTTCATGAGTGCAATTGGATTCTTCGTTGTTCCGATGGTCCACTACTTGTAGTTGCTTGGGTTTCCAAATCCATTTCATGGTCGCTTTGATAGGTCGTTTCCTTTCTTTGGTTCCTCGGGCTTCATATGTTCTCTTTGTTTCCTCTAGTGTCCTAGTAATAGAGGTTCTGCTCTTCATGTTTCTAGGACGAGTCTTTTTTTGCTTTGTCATTCGAATGTTTTGATGTAATGTATCCTCCTGATTGCTTATCTCTTGCTTGGCTGCTTGTTTAACCTTCTTGGGAATCCATATCTGTTGTCTTGCTTTCTGAGCTTCAATTAAAGGCTTAGGGATCCATACTTGCAAGAGTATTTTTGTTTCAGATTTCTGTGATGGTGACTTGTTGTTCTCCTTTTTCTCCTTATGAGTTGGTGATGACGTCTCCGATTTCTGCACTTGATCTTTGCGTACCCATTTAAATTTTTTCTTCCCTTGATGCGAGTATCTGAAGGTTGTCTTCCACATTGGTGATCCTTCTGTTGTATGAGAGACTCCATGAGAGACTCCATGAGAGTTGATTTCCTTATTGTCTGGCTGTTCACCAACTGAATAGGGTGATTTCACCTCTTCCCTGAACACATTAGGGTTTGAACTTTCTGGTTCTTCTAGATTGGTTTCTGAGGTATTGGGACTGGGATCATGTTCCACTAGCTCTTCTTTGCATTTTTCTGCACTCTCGATGGTTTTTGGTTGTAGTAAAGGCTTCTCTCCCAATAGACTAAAAATTTCCTTGTGCCCTATCTTGGCTGAAATATATCCTTGAGCTAGGTTGATGCTTACTTCATTCTCAATGATCCAATCCTGTCCTAGAATCAAATCTTCTATTAAATCTTCATCTCTGCACACTAATACTCGTTGTTCCATGGAAGAATTTCCTAGGTGGAGGGATACTATCGTTGCCCAAATGCATTGTATGATTTGACCTCCAACTCCTATCATCTGAGCTTTTGTGGGAGTCATAATCATTTGCAGATCTTTTATGACCGTATTATTACGTATGCAACTAAGTCTTGCTCCTGAGTCTACCATCTATCAATTTGTACTCTGTCTTGCTAGATTAATAGCTTCACCAGTAGAAATCCTATTTATGATCAGAGGTCCATATCCACGTTTTTGTAACTTCTTGGCATGTTGCTTTAAGGTGTAAACTAGGACTAGGTCTCCTTCTTTAAGCCCTTTGTATTTTATATGTGCATCATAATATGCCTTTTGTCTTCTCTTGGCTGCATATATTCCTGCTACCGCTTCTAACCTAGTTTCATGCAGCTTCTCTATTTGGTCTAGTTGTTGGGATAATCATGTCCGGTCCATTCATACTGTTGTGCTACTCTCAAAGTCGGGATTAAAAAATCGATTGGCAAAATCGCATTTTGCCCGTACACCAAATTGAAGGGAGTAGTTCCAATGGCAGTCTTGTATGCAACTCAAAAAGCCCAAATTGCATGATGCAATTGCTTGTCCCAGTCAGACCTCCCATTATTGACAATCTTTGTCAATACCGTGCATAATACCTTATTGGAACTTTCCGCTTGACCATTGGCTTGTGGATGGTATGGGGCTGATTTTTTATGGATCATTAAAAACTCATTAGAGATTCTATCACTTCATTAATGAAGTGCGTTCCTCGGTCACTCACAATCTCAATTTGTAATCCGAAACGGGTGAATACATGCTCAAAAAGAAACTTAGCCGTGGTTTGCACATCATTCTTTCTAGTAGCCTTTGCTTCTACCCATTTTGTCAAGTAATCTGTGGCTACTATGATATATTCAGCATGTGATCCTCTAGCTGGTAGGTTGATGGGTCCTATGAAGTCAATACCCCATTTAGAGAATGCTCTTGCACAAACCATAGGTCTCAATGGCATGTCATCTCTCCGAATTAGGTATTTAACCCTTTGGCATGTCTTGTAGCTTCGTACATATGTTTCAGCATCCATATGTAAAGTTGGCCACCACAAGCCCGCGAAGAGGATCATTTTTACGGTTCTCTCAGCCGAAAAGTGACCTCTTGCCGCACCTACGTATGCCATTTCTAATATGGGCAAATATTCTCCTTCATGCACAAAGAGCCGTAATTGATTGTCTTTCCCTCTCCTAAACAATTGTCTTCCCATAAGTACATAATCCTTGCTCATCTCTTCTAGGGATCGTTTTCTTGCCAAGCTAACTCCTTCCTCGTGTTCTCCTGTCCTCAGGAAATTTACGAGGGTCTTGCTCCAATTGGGTGCTATTGTTGAGAAAGGTATGGACGTATGATCCTCAGGGATTGTCTCCTGGCATTCTGCACAGTTACTAACGTATTCATGGACATCCTTAGGCATGTCAGGCCAGTATACTCCTAATCGCTTTAATTCCCTAATAGTCTCATGAGTTCCCTTGTGTGTTCTACATTTGTTCACATGAGCTTGTTCAATCAGCTTCACTTGTTCATCCTCCTCAACACATCTCAGCAATACACCATTGGGTTCCTTATAGTACACACTTCCAACAATAATGTGCAAATTTCTTGATTGGAGAATTTCCTTTTTTCTATCCTTATTGATTGAGTGTTGTGGGCCATTGGTGAGTATCGGAATTAGTTTCTCTGCCCACTTTGGACAAAATTCCAGATTAAACAAATAAGTTTCTAGCAGATCATCGGGTACTCCACTGGGTGGTTCTCCATGTGTTAACCTAGAAAGGTGATCTGCTCTTACATGAGTGTTTCCCTTTTTCACTATCACTTCAAAGTCAAACTCCATCAATAGTAGGAACCATCTTACCAATCTTCCCGTGTTACAAGGCTTATTGACTAGGTACAATAGAGCCTGATGGTCTATGAAAAACTTGAATTTGTTGGCTAAGAGATAGTGTCTAAATTTTTTCACTGCATAGACCATTCCTAATCCTTCTCACTCGGTAGTGGTATAATTTCTCTCCGCTTGGTTCAGTTGTCTACTCGCATAGGCAATTGGATGATCTAACTTCCCTTCGTCGGCTGGTTGGGCTAAGATACATCCTATTGCGTAATTAGAAGCATCAACATGAATATGAAAAGGCTTGTTCCAATTCGGTGTTTTCAGAATTGGAGCTATGCTAAGTCTCTTCTTTAATTCATTGAACGCCTTCTCACATTCCTCTGTCCAAGTGAATTGAGTTAAGAGACCATACAGGGGTTTGGCGATTATGGCATACATGTGGATAAATCGGTGGTAGTATCCACAATGTCCCATAAATGCCTGCACCTCCTTCACATTCCTAGGTCTAGGGAGCTCTAAGATGACCTTAATCTTGTCCTCATCTGTGGATATTCCATTCCTAGAGATTATGTGTCCTAGGATCTTCCCTTGTCTTACCATGAAAACACACTTTTCTGGATTTAGGCAGACTCTATACTCTCGGCATTTATGAAATATCTTTCGCAACTCAGGAATGTGGTCCACCCTTTGATTTAAATATGTACACAGGTCATCTACATACACTTCCATGCTCTCTTTCAAGAATTCCTTGAAAACATGACACATCAATCGTTGGAAAGTAGCAGGCGCATTAGTGAGTCCAAAAGGCATCACTCGGAAAGCATAGACTCCCCATTCAGTAGCGAATGCGGTGTTATGTTGATCCTCAGCAGCAATAGCTACTTGATTGTATCCGGAGAATCCATCTAAGAAGCTATAGACTTCTTTTCCTGTGACTCTTTCCAACAGATGGCCAGTGATGGGTAGTGGGTAGCTATCACGTATGGTGGGTGCATTGACCTTTTTCAAGTTAATGCACACTCTTAGTTTTTCTTTCTTCTTAGGCACAACTACTAAAGGCGACACCCACTCCGTGTGTTCTATTTCATATATGAATCCTACCGCTAACAGCTTGTCTATTTCTTCCTTAATTTTAGCAGCATAGATTTCATTGTATGTATAAGGGCGTTGTTTCGATGGTTTTGCATCTACCATCATTGGTATCCTATGAGAACAAATCGAGGGTTCCACGCCTTTGAGATCCTTATATGTCCATGCAAATACGTCTCCATATTCTCGGATCAATTGTAGAGTTCTTCTTCCTCTTCAACTGATACATCTTTGCCTATGTATGTACATCTTTCTTCTCCATCTTCCACTGTTACTATAATTTTTTTTGTTTGTTCTTTGTTGTCGTATGCTTCTCCTTCGTGAGCTTCTCTGTTAGGCATTTGGATGGCTATCTTTCGCTCTTTTACTTCGTATCTTTTAAAATGCTCTGGAACCTCAAATAAGTCGGACTTCGGTCTGATTTTACTCATTCTTCCCTCTTGCTCCTGTTCTAGGGGGCGGCTTCAATTCCAAGATTTTGGTCGGTTTTGGCTTCTCTTTGGTTCGAATGGTGTCTAGATAGCTTTCTTCTGAATCAAACTCTGGTTCCATTTCTATACTCTCATATTCCTCTTTCCACTCTTTTTCCAAAATTTCTCCGGCTTCCACTTCTTGAAGTACAACCATATATAGATTTATATCATATCCCTCTTCCTCTATGCAGTCGTTCATGGTTAGTACTTCCTCATTCACACATACATCCAAGGTTGCTAAGATTTCCATCCATCCATGTGGTTCAAAGGTTTCATCCAAAAAGATTTGAGGCATATACCTTGGGTCCTCTACAGGTCTATAGTTAGGATGTCCGATTGGCCACGTCTGTCTTTTATTATCCTCTCTCTTGGCTTCTTTGCACATCCATAACTGGGCGTCCTCATGCATCCATGATTGATCGCTTGATCCAGCACTATGAATGGATAGGTCATCTTCCTCCTTGTGTATGGGATTCCGTTGTAGTGGAGGGACATCTCGATATCCAAATGTATGTAGATTTATCTTGGTAGTGTTTCCTTGGTGTTGTAGGTATAACGAATCTCTTCCCCAATCTTGCACTACCCGCATTTGTCTCATGAAAGGTCGTCCTAATATCATTTCATAGTTCTTAGCCTTTTCATATATACTTCCAATAGGTAGTCGTCTTGAGGTATCAAGTCTCCTACCTCTAGGGGTTGTCACTAATTCCTCAGGGTTTGGTCTCCCTGAGTTTTCTTGTCCCTCTAACTCTCCCCTTTCATTGGTCAAATCGGGAAATTTGGTTACTATGTAGATGTGACCTATCTTGTCCATGTATGCTCCTCCTTCATACTTAACAGCCGGTCTGGGCACAATTGTTGCCTCTATTGCAGTCACCATTCTAGCCACGGATCTGTTTAAGCCATCCAGGTAGATGGGAATCTCCTGTGCATTAGTAGAAACGTATTGTAAGGAGGTACGGTACTCTCCTTCCACAGTGGTCATGAAGTTTCTACCTAGAGCGGGACCCTGCATGTCTTCTGAGGCCATGGGTATCTCCTCCTCTGAATCACTAGAGGTGTCTGAATAGACTGAGTGGTGACTGACCTGAGCGGCACTTCCCACAGAAGATATGACACTTCTTCGGCTACTTAGCACTCTTCCTGGCCTCAAGTTCATTCACCCTCCTAAGGCTTTCTAGGTCTCTAAAGCTCTCCTTAAGTGGCTCTCAAAAAAACTTCAAGTTTGCCCTTCAAAATGTTTCAAGTGCTCTGGACGATACCACTCTGGGCGATACTGCCCCAGGTGATACTGTTCTGGGCAATATCAGACTGGTCACGATACGATACTTAATGGCCTGGCAATACGATACCTTCAAATCAAATGATACGATACTAAAAAGTCGGACGATACGATACTTATACTATGACCAATACGATACCAAGAACTCCTACAATACGATACTGGAAACCCAGACAATACGATACCACTTTTTGGATGATACGATACCAAAAAGGGCACGATACGATACTGGAGTTTGCACCGATACGATACTTAGAATTCTCACGATACGATACTGGATCTTGGCCCGATACGATACTACAACAGGTGACGATACGATACCAAAAGTGGTATCACGATTCAACACCGAAAAAGAGACGATACGATACTTCGGGACTGGACGATACCAGGAAGGGCATGATACGATACCGGTAGTTGGGCGATACGATACCACCGAACCGCACGATACGATATCACTGCAAAGGGACGATACGATACCAAATTGGTATCGCGGTATGACGCCTGAAAGTGAGACGATACGATACTTGGGAAGTGGACGATACGATACCAAATGCTACGATGATACGATACCAGAGTAAGGCACGATACGATACCGGCAGTTAGGTGATAGGATATCACCGAACCTCACGATATGATACCAGTATGGTATCGCGATACTAAACTGGACTTGAGACGATACGATACTCAAAAGTGGACCGCGATACGATACCACTTTGGTAAAGTGAGATCGTGATACCAACCCGACGATACGATACCACGAGTGGTATCGTGATACCAAGGCTGGTAACCGACGATACGATAGTTCGGCGAGGATCGTGATACAAGGGAATTTTTGGTATTGCGATACCAAAAACTCAACCGACCGCGATACTCAAGCCAAAATACCTCAAAAATCAAAAATTTGTGTTGCCCCTTACTCTTCTCTCACCCCTCTTCACTCCTAGCTTACTGTCTCACTCCAAGAAGTACCAAAAACACTTTGTCCCTCCTCGCGATACCTGTAGCGCAACTAATCACGTTTCTGTGCACTTTTGACAATGTTTTTGTCAATTAAAACTTAGGGAGTCTTACCTCAGTGAGGTCTTGCTTGCACCTTGAGCTCAATACCTAGCTTTGATGGCCTGTAACACACGATACCACACTCGCGATACCGATTGCTGCTTGCACACGATACTGCTTTTCTGACAAGTGAGAAATGACTAAAATCTTTTGGTTTTTATACTTTTTTTATGACTGAACCTGAACTACACTAATTTTGGTAATTTTTTTTTTTTTTTTTGGTGATCTTGACTTACTCCTACTTCTCTCGTATTCTCCTCTTCTCCTAACCTAACCCTAACTCTTCCTTCTCTCCCTTCCTACTAACCCTAAACCTAAAAGCTCATTACACACACCTCCAGGATGTGAAGTAACAAGTGCTGAAGTGGTTGACTACTTGCCACTGAACGAGTTTACTTCTACAAGTATGATTTCATCACACTCGATCTATAACCATCACGAAGGCACCTTGGCTGAGTGTTCCTCGGCAACAGTGCCAAAAACATGTGTACCTAAGTCAAGAAGACTCAAGGACTTGTGTCAATGAGACTAAACCCCAATTGCCACACAAGTGCGTATAGTGGGAAATTGACACACGCTATTATTTGTCAATCCGATCAAATGACCTAACCAAGTGTATGAGGACTACCATGTACAAGTTTACGTCATAGCCTTCTTCGTCCACACATTCATTCATGGTCAATATTTCTTCATTCACACATACATCCAAGGTTTCTAGAATCTCCATCCAACCGTGCGGTTTGAATGCTTCATCAGGAAAAACTTGAGGCATGTATATTGGGTCCTCTATGGGCTGATAATTTTGATGCCCTAAGGTCCAAGACTGCAGTTTTTTATCCTCTCTTTGCTTGCTTACACATCCACAATTGGGCATCTTCATGCATCCATGATTGATCACTTGATCCAGCACTATGGATAGACAAATCATCTTCTTCCTTGTGTATGGGATTCCATTGTAGTGGGGGTACATCTCTGTACGCAAAGGTATGCAAGTTTATCTTGGTAGTGTTTCCTTGATGTTCAAGGTATAATGAGTCTCGTCCCCAATTTTGCACTACTCTGAGTTGTCTCATGAAAGGTCGTCCTAATATCATTTCATAATTATTTGCCTTTCCAAATTGACAGATAGCTAATGTATGCTCAAATTCAACTCCACAGGTGGTTAATTTGATCCTTTCCAATATTCCCAATGGTTTCTCAACATGGCCATCTGCTAATTGAAGCTTCATACGAGTTGGTCGTAGGGCTTGCTTTCCCCATTTTTCCCAAATCTCTTTGGTGGTGATACCTACTCCAGCTCCTGTGTCTAGTATAGTCTTGGTCATGTATCCATTGTACGTGACAGGTAAACATGTGTTGCCCTCATCTCCTTCACTAAATTCTCCAAACTTATCCATAGGGATTTGTACGTTAGAAGGGTTTTCATTTTCCTTGCTTTCCTTCTCGTGCTTCTCTTGCTCTGACTTCAATTGTTCCACCAATTGTTTCCATAATTGTGGCTTGATACGAAGTAATTCTTCCACAGTCAAATGACATTGTACTTTGGTCTTTTTGAGTTCTGTTAGATTGTGTGAGTTCTTATCTGAGGTCCCGTTTTCTCTTCCTCGTACTGTGGGAGCACGGAAGATCATGGATTCCTTCTCATATTCTCCCATGTAGTTTGGTAGGGTAGAAATGCTCTGGACTTCCTCCCTGTTTCGGTCTAATCTAGAAATTTCTTCATATATTTCTTCCAGGTTTGGCGGTGGTTGATAGTCTTCCACATCTAATTCCTCAAAAGGCGATTTTGCAATTCCACTCTTTTTCCATTGATCTTCTCAAATTTTAGTCCACAACTCTTTTGGCCACTCAACCTCTAAATCAAGGACTATTGACATGGGTTTGTCCTGGGTATTCAGTAGTTTTTCCTTTTCACCCCCTCTTTAGTTTCTGGTCCTTGGCTTTAATACTATTATTGTATTGATCCTCATATATTCTCATCTTAGGGAGGGCTGGGATAGTCTTCTCTAGGGTGGCCTGAGCTACCTCTATGAGTTTTCTACATATTGCTAGCCTCTCCTTTTCTAACTCCCCTTGTGGGTAAAACTTTTCATGCTGCTCTATATTTGGTCCCACCTCGATTCTAGCTTGATAAGCCTTCAACCACATGTCTAAATCGTCTGGTTTTGGGTCTGCTAGAATTGATCTTGGCCCGTCTAGCTCTAGTGCCTACGGAGCAATAGGAATTTCCTCTTGAATTTTAGGTTCTTTAGGTTTCTTATTGCCTTGCGTGTTCTTCTTTTCTTCCTTACATTTATTTTTCATCCATTTCTCATTGAGTTTTTCTCTCCTGTCCTTCCACTTTTGGCTTTTCATCGTTTGGGTATTCTCACGTGGGTCCTCTGAATCTTCCACTACTTGTATTCTGGGTTCGAGGGTTTTACTCTTTTCTTGTTCTAGGTATACTCGGTTTTTTTCTCGTCCTTTTGTTTGTGCTCGTTTGATGGCTTTCAATGGTATTGTGTATTCCTTGTCACTTCCTGACAAGTCGATTACTTCAATTACATTAATAGGTGCATTGTCATGAACCTTATTGGGATTTTTTGGACAATCTCTAAAGAGATTTTCCTTTCCACAATCGTTGCAATACCCTTCCTAGTTCCTAGGGGGTGGTGGGTTGTATGGCCGAGTGCATTCTCTGATAAAGTGATCTCCTCTGCATCTATAGCACGGTCCTTTTGGCATGGGCGGTCTAATGGGTGCTCTCATGGGTGTTGGTGCTTTGGGTGCGGTGTACATTAGTGTTGCCAGCTCTGGTCCATAGACATTGTCATATCCCTCATATCCATAGTATTACGGGTCATAAGCTTGCTCGTACTCCATCATACTGGCATCATAGAGATAGTAATCTCCTTAGGTCTGCTTGTATCTTGGGTTTGTTGATTTTATAATGGTTAATGGTGATGCTGGCACTATGGCTCTTTCCAAGTTTTCCTCTGTTTGAGTATATTTTACTGGTACTACATTTGGTGGAAATGGTGGTTGCTGTCCTAACACTGGTTGAGGTTGTGCATATTGCCCTTGCTCATATGGCCTAGGTGCTCATGGTGGTCCGAGATAGGGATTATATCTAGGAATCTCCCTTCTTGGCTCTCTAGGTGGGTATCCATATGGCCTATACTGAGGTTGATTTAAAGGTCTTGACTGCCTATTGAATGGACAATTCTTAGTGATGTGATTGGTATATTTTTGTTCTATGTGGAAATACATAGCAATTCCTTGATGTGGCTGCCTATTGTAAGGGTAAGCTTGAGGCAAGCCCGTTCCTCCTCTTACACACATGTGAGTGGGGTGGTCTCCTCCACATAGGCTGCATCTTCATACATGGGTAATCTCATTAGTGGATGTTGGTAGTTCCGCTATCCATGGACTCCTAACTTCTTGGCTACAAGCTCTGCTAACTCTTCTACGTTACTAGAGTTGGATGTCACTGTACTTCTAGTGTCTTCTGATTTTGTAGGGGTTGGTGTGTTTTTGAGATCATCAGCTAGGTTATCCTCTAGGTCAATACACTCTTGAAGGTATTCACTCAACATCTATAGCCTCTTCACATAGACTAAAGTTCTGTTTGTCAACCCGTCCAAGAATAATGATATCATTTTTTGCTATGTAGGTCTTTCGGTTACTGGGCATCTATCAACATATTGATTGAATCTTCAGGCAGTTGCATTTGGGTTCTGTTTGAAACTATGGATTAAAGAAGAAGAGTTGTGTTTAATCCCTCTCTTAGTGAATTCCCCTATAAATTTATGAAAAAATTGCTCAATATCTCTAAATTGATTAGGATCTAATGGCTGGAACCAGGTCGAAGCCATTCCTGTGAGAGTAAGTCCAAAGGACTCATATTGCACAAAGAAATCATCCACTTGTTCAGCTGGTAGAACTTGTTTAAATTCAGCTATGTGATCGTAAGGTTCTCCTATCGTGTCATAATGATTTCTCATACACTTAGCCACTTGAATCGGTCTTAATCTTCTTATAGGATCTGGTTGTCTAAGCATTACAAGAATTGCTGGTATCCTTGGAGGCATTCCAGGCTGCATTCCTAGTGGTGGTCTTGGCCTCACTAGTGGTCGATGTTGGTTGCCTAATCCCGGGTGCGTTTGATTGTGTGATTGTAGTCCTGGCATGGTGAATTGCACATGAGTGCGGTTGGGAATACTCCGATGGCTTGTCTATCCCGACATTGTATGTTCTGACTCTTGTTGTCTCCCGAAGGAATTTTGAGAGGTAGTTGCTTGCTCTCACTAAGGGAATACAGGCAACCCCATATACTTCAATTGAGCCCTATCAATGACATCAACAAGCCAATACCTTCTTTGGTTCTTGTCTAAGTATGTGACTCGAGACCCATCTTCAGGGTCTTTTAACTCATAGAAGGTCATTGGACTTTCACCTTGTCCGCATGCAGGTGAGTTAGTTTGTAACAGTAAGTCTCATCCATGGATCAAATAGACCTCCAATAAGCAATCATCTTTAGGTATCAAATCCCCTCTCAAGACTCGAATTACTATTGATTTGCCTCTGGGTGTAGTTACCAACTCTTCAAGGTCCAGTCTTCCTTAATTTCTTTCTCCTTCTAATCCTCCTCTCTCCTTGATTCGGTCTGTGTGTTCTGTTACCACATAGATGTGACCTAACTTGTCCATGTACACTCCTCCCTCATACTTGACTGCCAGTTTGGGCACTATCGTAGAATCACTGGAAGTTACCATCCTGGCTACTAATCTATTTAAACCATCCAGATAGATAGGAATCTCCTGGGAATTAGTGGATACATATTGTAGAGAGGTACGATATTCCCCCTCTACAATAGACATCAAGTTTCTCCTGGGGACAGAACCTTGCATGTCTTCTGAAGCCATCGGTATCACTTCTTTTGAGTCACTAGAGGTGTCAGAATAGATAGAGTGATGACTTGCTTGGGTTGCACTTCCTATCGATGAAATTAGACTTCTCTGGCTACTTAACACTCGTTCTGATCTCAAGTTCATTCACTCTCCTGGGCTATATTGGTTCCTCACTATCCTCTAATTGGCACCTCAATTTATTTCTAATATAGTCCTCAGATAGCTTGAATTATACTGGCGATACTGCAAGAGGCAATACCAATCTTGCCACGATACGATACCAAAAGCTTGAGATGATACGATATCAGGACTTACCGCGATACGATACCTGATGATACGATACTTAGGACAGGTGGCGATACGATACCAAAATCCTCGCGATACGATACTACTCCGTGGACGATACGATACCAGTGCACTACACGATACGGTACTACTCCGTGGACGATACGATACTAGTGCACTACACGATACAATACTAGATGGCTCAGACAACACGATACCACCTGAGTGCGCGATACGATACTGGAGTTTTTCACAATATGATACTAACAACTCTCGTGATACAATACCAATACACGTGAAGATACGATACCGCAACCCTGCACGATACGATACTGGACTGTCGAGCGATACGATACCAAAATCCTCGCGATACTATACTAGAAGTTAAACGATACGATATGGTACACAATACGATACTAGTGTTGTGCACGATACGATACCACTCGGTCGACGATACGATACCGTGATCGGGACGATACGATACCAAGTGGACTATGATACGATACCACTAGAAGATCACGATCGCGATACCAACTTGACGATACGATACCAAAAATGGTATCGCAATACCTTAAGTGGTATGCGACGATACGATACTTGGAGAGTATCATGATACTAGGGAATTTTGGTATCGAGATACCAAAACTCGACCGACTGCAATACTATAGCCAAAATCGCTCAATTCACAAAAATTTTTACACCAATATGTTTAACTCTCACTCCTCTTCACTCCTGACCCTCTGTCTCACTCAAAGGATCTCTCCAATCTCTCTGTCCCATCCGCATATATTGGAAATAACTTTAATCATGTGTGGTGGTGGTTATGAACTGATTTTTGTAACCCAAAACTTATGTGGCTTACCTTCTAGAGTGTCTCAATCCAAATGTGTGTTCCTAGCTCCTTTCTTTAGCTCACCTAGAGCGATACTACACCAATGATACTGATCACTGTCTACACATGATACCAACTCTGAGCAAGTGTCAAATGAACTACATTTTTTGGTTTTTATAGTTTGTAATGCCTGAAGTCTACTCTACACTAATTTGGCAATTTTTTTGGGATTTTACTTGGTGATTTCAACTTACTCCTACTCCTCTTCCCTCCTTGACCTAACCCTCACTCTTCCTTCTCTCCTTCACTCCTAACCCTAAACCTAAAAATTCATTACACACACCTCAAGGATGTGAAGTAACAAGTGTTGAAGTGTCTGACTACTTTAACACTGAACGAATTCACTCCTACAAGTACAATTCCTTCACTCCAGATCTATAACCATCACGAAGGCACCTTGGTTGAGTTTGTTCTCCAGCAACGGCACCAAAAACGTGTGTACCTAAGTCATGAGGTCTTAGAGATTTGTGTCAAGAGACTAAATCTCATTTGCCACACAAGTGCATATAGCAGTGGATTGACACATGCTTAATTATCAATCCGAAGAACCACATGAACCAAGTTTATGAGGACATGTGCACACATGATGGAAAGTGAAGTGATTCAGATAGAATGCAAGAGAAAAAAAACTAAACTACCTCTCCAACTCACTAAATCTCTGGAAATGTCTACCGCGATACCACTGACAGCATTAAATACAAATTCAAATGTTTCTCCCAGCTTCGAACTCCAAATATGGCCAATAACAGGTTCGTTTCGAAGCTCTCGACAAGACGCATTTATTTGGTGGTAACATTTGAATCTGACAACCGCTCCTCAAGTTATGGCTAAAACAGTGAATGGCGGGAAACACATACACTCACTCCACAATTTGTATTGGTTCACACACACACTACAGTCATTCAAAAGTGATGGGGAGGGATAGACAACAATCCTACACACTCATTCCAAGCTTCACACACACACAAAAGATCATAGAGAAGATTAAAATCAGCAGAAAAGAAGCAAATTCAAAATTTTGGTTCTCTTTCTTCACAATGGCAAAAAAAAAGACTTTACAAAAGAGTCACAAAGTGACTTATATACATGTGCCCTATAAATGGTCCTTTCACACAAGTGACCGGCATTTTATTGGCTAATCTCTAATTTCCTACTATTTTAGAAGAAGTATATTATAATGATTTGGGGCTTATGCATCTAGAGGACTCCTCTAGTGCATTTACATAGCTTCATGGAAATTTCCTAGAAGTTTGAAGAAGAATTTTAAGCCCATTAATTTGAAAATTTTGGGGCTCCTCTTTTTGCCTCTTTTCTCTGCAACACTCTCCCCCTCTTTGTTTCCATCGTCCCTTGATAGGCTTTGCTTCTCGTTTGAAGCTTGTCTATGGCTCCTGAATACACGCACCCAGTGGTCGAAGAAGCAATCAGGACTGTCAGAGAATTTGTTACTTTATTCAAAATTAGTCCTTTGCTTCTATAATCCCCTTGGTATTCCGTACATTCATAAATCTAGGTTTCTGCGTTAAATCGGGCTGCCACGCACGCCATCAGTGGCTAAGAATGTGATATTCTTAGTCACCCTCTTCAACTTCTCACTCTCTCCCCTTTCTAACTTTTGGTCTTCCGATATGTCTTTGTCTTCACACATCTGACCTTGTTGTATTGCTCGGAGCCTTTTTACTTTCTTCCACTGCATACCTTACTCTGCAGGCTTTTGCTCCCTTCTAAGTGAGCGTTACGTTTTAAAGGTCCTATTCTTAAATCTTCTTTGTCATCCTCTGGGATTTCTTTCCATTGCATGCAACTAGTGGATAGAGGAGATAGCTAGAACCTTCAGACAATTGGTTATCTTATCCGATGAAGAATCCTTCGTGTGCTATCTCTCTTCCTTGCTTGTTTCGCTTCACTACCTGCTCCTGGTGGATGAGGAAATTGTGTGCAACCTCCCATGAAATGTCCTGATTGTTATCTTTCTTTATTTCCAATCCTCAGGACCTGGTTCTTTGGTGTTGTCGCCCGATGTGAGCCCTTACGGGGCTTTGGGTAGAAGGTTGTTCTTTTCTTTATAAACTTTTGTTCTTCACTGAGCTATTTTGTTCTTTTATGTTCCTCTTCTTCTTTTTTTGCTCGATTCCCCTTCCACACATCCCTCCTCATTCTCTATTGTCCCCGACAGAGTTTTTGTGGCGATGAGAGTATGTTTGTATGACTTTCTGCTCTCACTGATTAAGCAAATTGGTGTGACATAGCATTAATTCTTTCCATTATTCTTCTTCCAAAACTTCAATAAGTTGGGACACTAGTAGTGCTTGCTCATGTCGGCTTAGTTCTGCAATATGCCGAGTATGTCTTTTAGTGTTGGTCTCTGTTTCCTCCCTTATCGGTGAATGATGTAGGGGGGGAGAAAGAGGACGTACCTCAGTCTCCTCAGTAGCCGTTGTGGAGTGTGGAACTACTGGTTTCCCCTCATTGACCTGCTGTACTAATTGACCTTGCAATTGCTTTATTAATTCATCCTTCTCTTTAATTTCTTATGTTGATTTCATAATCGTTTCCTTGTTTTTTAGGAGCTCCTCTCTTATGCCAGCAAGTTGATTAACATCTTCATCGGATTGCACTATATATTGATTGTCTATGATTTTCCAATTCTTTCTAAGCTCTGCGGTGTCGTTCATGTACCTTGTCTCCCAATCTGCTATGATGGCTTGCTCTTACTTTAGCTCATTGTTGGCATCATACGGGAAGAAGCAAGTACGAGCATACATGCAGATCTAGCACTGAGGCAACCCATCAATTTTTTTCCAACCCTTACATCATTTTAAAAGTGATTCTCATCACTAAAAACCATTGTAAATACCGTTTCACCTTTTTGTAGCTCCATTTTCTACAAGTCGAGGAGTCCTCGAGCTTGAGGAGCCTTAGAAGTAAGTGCTTACCAATTTTTATATTTTTTAGAACTCGTTGGAGCCCTCAAATAAGCCCTGGAACCTAATTTTTAACTAGGCCGGACACTAGGTCTGGACAGGGCCAAAGCTAGTCAAAAACTATAAATAGAGCTAGAGAGCTCATTTTTGAGGCAGCTTCTTGTAGTTTTGAGCTTGTATGAGAACTTTGTTGCAATAGAAGTGATTCCATTTTCTTACTCTCTTTGTTCTTGCCGTGTGTGCACGTGTGTGTGTATGTGTGTGCACGTGAGTGTGCTTCTCACTCACACATTTGTGCCTTCACTTGCTCGAGGTCTTCATACCATCCTCATGTCTTCCAGAATTGACATTGAAGGAGGTGCTACTCATCACTGAGCTACACCAAATTTTGGCGCTGTTGCCGGGGATTCGAGCTTTGAGGACGAGCGTGTGATGGTAAGACGTAGAGAGGACGCATTGGAATGGTAAGTAGGAGGTAAATTTATTGTTTTCTTCTCCATCTCCATCTCCATCTCCATCTCCACCTCCTTCTCCACTACATATTCCCTCTTCCTTGTCATTCTCCTCATTTTCTTTGTGCGAGTTTGAGAGAGAGTGAGTGTGTGTTCTTGTTTTTGTGTGCTTTTGCATGTTTCTTGCAGGTTTCAGCTTCATCCTCATCTCCAGCAAGCTTAGTAGGTACGGATTTTCTCTACACAGGCCCCGAGGCGTCAAGCTCGAGCTATCGCGACACACCAAAAAGTTGACCCAATCATGATTCTGAGTGCACCACGACACTGCGCAGGCCGAGAGCTCCTAGGATCACTAGACAGAACAGAAAAATTCACCATATCCCGACCTATCGCGACACCTCGAGGTATCACGACACCTCGACCTATCGCGACAGGGACTATTTATGTAGTCACCACTCTCCCAGATAGAACAGACGAGTTCGGGAATGTGATCGCAGAAACCGACATGGGTGATATAGAGCAAGGGAACTTAGAGAGAGAGCCGAGGACTCCTCATGGTAAATCAGTCTTGACCAAGATTATGACTCCAGAGTGGATTCCCCAAGATAATAAAAGCGTAGATTTGCTTTTAAACTGTGAAACCGATGAGGCCTTTTGGAGGTATAAGCCTACCCAACCTCATGAAATAGGATCCCTCACAATCTATAAGTTTAAAGACCCTGATAGCCCAGGCAAAGTAACCTACCTAGACAATACATCAGAGAGGATCTTCATGGTCACTGAGCATGGCAGACATGCCTACACATGGAAGGGTGAATTTGTTTTTCCCCAACCTCGGTCCAATGTGTCCTATAGCCACCAAGGAGCTAGGACCTCCCAAGATCATGGAGCTCGAAGAGATAGAAGTAGAGATAGACCTGAGGTAAGCTTTGCCAACTCCCTGGGAATAGAAAGCAGGAGAACAGGGATAGATAGAGAAGAAATCGAGAGACCTCGAGCCCCAAGGAACCGGAGAAATGCTGATGAATTCCCTTTGCCAAGGCCTAGAGAACACACTAGGACCCTAAGGCCAACTCAACTGGTGAAGTCCATGAAGAATTACTTCGATGGCACTGGAGGCCCATACGACCATGTGGAAGAATTTAGGCAAGTCTTGAGAGCTGAATAGGTTGAGGACCTATTCACGCAATACAATGCTTTTGGTCTAACCCTCAGGAACACTACCCTTACATGGTTCCAACCCCTGAATGAGAGGCAGTTTAGGAGCATAGACCAACTTTTAGAGGCTTTCGTCACTGAGTTCTCTAAGAGTGGCATACGGCATAATACCTCCTCCCTGATTCATAGTTTTAGGCAAGCACCCCAAGAGACGGTCAGACTTGCAAGAAGACGGTTTAGGAAATACCTAGAGAGGTGCCCAATGCCTGAGCTACCCACACCAGCCAAGCAAGTGGCTTTGTTCTTAGATGGATTGTTGAGCACCAAGCTCAGGTCATATGTGTATCTGAAGGACCCCAGAACTATAGAAGAGTGCGTGCACATGTGCATAGACATTGAGGATAACCTAGGGGAGGAATTAGAACTTTCAAAAATCTACAAAGATTCAGATAGCTCTACTAGCCTCTCTTCTTTGCAATCCACATCTATTGAGGAACTTGCTGAGAAAGTAGCTCAGAAACTAGGAGTCTCTAGTAAACACATACCAAGGTTTGCACCAGTGAAAAGATGTTATACCTGTGGAGGTGACCATATGGCAAATGTATGTCCCATTATGGCCCAACCCCAAGTGAATCCTAGTAACCAGTACTGCACCATAAAACGGAGGTACACCAACCACACTACAAAAGACTACCCTTACAACAAACAAACTGTCAGGCAAAATTACCCTCAGCCATATCCACAACAGGGTAGATATCAGAATCAGTACCCACCACAGCAGTACAGCAGACCACAGCAACCTTATCAGCCACCTTATCAAGGGCAACAAAGACCTCAACCAGTCCTAGTGCAGCAACCCCCTGCTCCCACCAATGTGCTCCCAGTGAAATATGCATCTGCTGAAGAAAATTTGAATAGAGCCATAGTCCCAGTCACACCGATGCTATCAGACAGTGATCCAAGTGACCATAGTTTTGACTCCACACATATTGACAGCCCACAGGCTTACTACATGCAGTCACCCGAGCATAACGAGCCATACTATTATGAGGACCCAAGTGAAAATAGTGGGGAGCCTGAGTATGCTAATGTCATGTACACAAACCCCAACTCTAGAACTCAACCTAGGCGAGTACAGCCCCCATTTCATAGAGGACCATGCTTCAGATGTCAGGGAGATCACCTTATACGTGATTGCCCACTGCCTGCCCCTACACAATCCCAATCAGTGACAATTCAGGGCTTCTATCAAGATTGCGGAAAAGAGCATCTCTTACGAGATCGTCTGAAGAATCCCAATAACGTGCCTAAAATCACTCCTATCAACGTCATTAGACTAGTAGTAGACTCTATAGGAAGTGTAACTTCCACTGCCCCAGTGCATGTGGTCACTAGAGCTCAAGCCTTGCAGCAAACTCAAGGAGTAGGCTTGGGAAAGAATTATGAGGTTAGTGAGACAGAGAGTATAACCAAGAAGAGGACAAGAGCATGGAGAGATAGCCGGGAGAGAATGAAAAGACAATGGTCATAGAAAATGAGCGAACTTGAAGAAAGCTTGAGAGAAACCAAAGCGAAGATAAGTGAACTTGCATCTCAAAACCACTCTCAAACTACCCCACCATCACCCTTTCCATCTCCCTCCATCCCATCACCTTCTATTCCCCAACATTCTAATCCACCACACGTAACCCACCCACCACCCAGAGTAGGATCAGTCCTAGCGGATCCCACTCCTGAGGATCGAGACATGATGCTTAAAGCATATCAGGCCAGAATCCAAGAAGGGCCAAATGTGACAGATCATGACAAATGTTACCCTAGAGCCGATCTAGAGATAGAGCGAACCAAGCTTTGTGCTAAAATGGTAGAATTGGCACAAGCCATGTTTGAAGCCAGTCGCTTCTTCAATGGCTCCAACTCCATTAGAACACCATTGCACTTTGATGGTCTGTTGGATAGATTGGAGGGGTTACTAGCAAAGTCTGGAAAAGGAGCCACCTACCAGGCTGAGGAGAGGGCAAGTGATAGAATAAGCATTCCTCCCCAGGAAGCTTATGTGCCTAACTCCACTGAACCCGACACCTCTTCTTCTATGAATAGGTACTCACCAGAGTTCTTGAGAGAGATTCAAGAAGAGAACTGGGCAAAGGAAAGTGAAGTCCCTCCTCCCATTGAACTTGTGGATGATGCACATGATCAATTCCCACAGGACATCCCGTCTATTTATGAAGAGCAGGAGAGTGCCCAATCTCATGAGAGATTAGATTTTGAGTCTAATTCCTTGCAAGAGCTACCACATTTCACAGGCCCATGGGAAACCAAGTCAACTTGCATGAGAGCACCCACGGTCATGATAAGAAACGAAGATTCGATCATACCTAGGAATATTGAGGTAGTAAAGAAAACTAAAGTGCAGTGCAATCTCACTTTAGAGGAGCTACTCGAAGTTAAGCGAGAAGTGTGGAAACACGTAGCCAAACAAGTGCCAGACATAGCGAAATCGCGTTCTCAGGTAGGATCACATAGAACAGTGCCAGAAATACCATTGGATAAGATAGGAGATATGAGTGAAGGAGAAGAAGGAAATACCTATCTCCCAGTTACCCATCAGGAATACACAACCAAGGCAATTTTGGACTCAGGTGCAGGAGTTGCAATTGCTACCACTTCCTTATGGAAGCGTTGGGGCAAGCCAGCACTCAGGCCAACGAGAATGAAATTGCAAATGGCCGATGGTCATATTGAAAGGCCCTTAGGATTGCTAGAAGGAATAACTCTCACTACATGTGGTGTTGAGTTTGAGCATACTTTTGCTATATGCGACTTTAGCAAAAACCAGGCCTATGAGATGATTTTGGGGAGACCATTTATGCGGCAGTTGCAAGTGGTACAGGATTGGGGCACCAATTCTTTGTACTTGCAACACTTAAGCGTTACAACCAAAGTCAATCTCAGGGATTACTCTCATAGAGATGTACCCCCCATTCAATGGAATCCCATCCATAGAGCCAAAGATGATACTGAGTCAGTGCATTCCATAGGATCAGGATCCTCATGGATGCATGAAGACACTCACTTATGGATGTGCAAGGTAGCAGTAGAAGAAGAGAAGAGAGAGAAAGCCAGAGAGGTAGGTGCAAAAGAAACCCATAGATCAATTCAAGACCCAGCCTATGCACCTGTAGTTTTTCCTGACGAAGAATTTGAGCCTCACGGCTGGGCTAAAATTCTAGCAACAATGGATGTAGCCATCCATGAAGAACAATGGACACCCCACTGTGATGAGGATGGCTATGACATTTCAGTCTTTTCAATAGAACCGATCATGGGAGACGCAGTGTTAGAAGAATGTGAACCTAGCCCTGATGCATTTAAGGATGCAAGTGACTCCGACCTAGAGTCAATCATCATGGACCCACCGTTTGCATCAGAGGGAGAATACTTCTATGAGGTAGAAGTTCACCCTCAGAGATATGAAGAGCTCATGAATGAGGTGAGATTAACCACACAAGTGACCACCAAGAGTGAAGGAAAGAAAAGAAAGAAGAAACAAGCCACACCGGATGAAGAGGAGTCCTTGTTTGAGGTGCCGGAAAATTTCAAGAAGTATGAGATAGAAGATAGAAGAGTCATGGTAAGAATGCCTAAACGTGAGACACAATCAGGAGAGGCCTATGATAGCAAGGAAACTACTAAGAAAATAGTTTTAGCCGTAGAAGAAGGAGAAGAAAGATGCACCTACATAGGACATGACCTGATGGAAGAAGAAGAGCAAGAGTTGATAGCTTTGCTAAGAGAATACCGAGATGTATTCGCTTGGAGTTACAAGGACTTGAAAGGTGTAGACCCTGACATATGCTCACACACGATTCCCATGACCTCAGATGTCAGACCCTCGAAACAAAAGCCATACACATACAATGACAACTACACTGCCAAGATTAAAGAAGAGATAGATCGCTTGGTTGAAGCTGGATTTATCTATGAAATTGAGCACACTAAATGGGTATCCCCCATTGTAGTGGGGCCCAAGAAGAATGGCAAATTACGTGTATGCATTAACTTGAAGAAGGTTAATGCAGCCACTATCAGGGATAGTTATCCGCTTCCTATCACTGAGCATCTATTAGAAAGGGTAGCAGGCAAAGAAGTGTACAGCTTCCTGGATGGGTTCTCTGGCTACAATCAAGTAGCCATTGCACCAGAAGATCAGCATAAGACGACTTTTGCCACATAGTGGGGCATATTTGCCTTTCGGGTAATGCCATTCGGGCTTACCAATGCACCTGCTACCTTTCAAAGATTGATGTGTCACTTGTTTAAAGAGTTCTTGAGGAAGAATTTGGAAGTCTATGTTGACGATCTTTGTGCTCATTCCAACATTAGACATACCCATATACCTGACTCAGACAAATCTTTGATAAATGCAGAGAATATCAAGTCTGCTTGAACCCAGAAAAGTGTGTTTTCATGGTCAGGCAAGGCAAGATCCTAGGACACATAGTGTCAAAGAATGGCATATCCACTGACGAAGAGAAAGTGAGAGCCATTGCAGAACTACCTAGGCCAAGGAATGTCAAGGAGGTACAGGCCTTCATGGGGCATTGTGGTTACTATCGCCGGTTCATTCACATGTATGCCGTCTTTGTATGCCCTTCTAACTAACTTTGAGTGGACTGATGAGTGTGAGAACTCTTTCACAGAGCTCAAACGAAGATTGTGTTCAACACCAATCTTGACCACACCAGATTGAAATAAGCCATTCCATGTCGATGTAGATGCATCCAATTATGCAATTGGATGCGTGCTAGCACAACCTACGAGTGAAGGTAATATGGATCTTCCAATTGCCTATGCCAGTAGACAACTGAATGCAGCTGAACGAAATTATACCACCACTGAACGGGAGGGTTTAGGCATGGTATACACAGTTAAAAAGTTTAGACACTATTTGCTTGCAAATAAGTTTAAATTTTTTTACTGATCATCAAGCTCTGTTGTACCTGGTAAACAAGCCATGCAATACAGGTAGATTAGTAAGATGGTTCCTCTTACTAATGGAATACGACTTTGAGGTAGTGGTGAGAAAAGGCAAGATCCACCTGAGAGCAGATCATCTCTAAAGTCTCACATCAAGAGAGGCCCCACAAGGAGTGTCAGATGACTTACCTGATGCTTACTTGTTTAATTTGGAAGTTGTACCTCAATGGGCTAAGCCATTAGTGCCAGTACTCACATATAGGCCTAAGCATCCAGTAGTAAACACTCAAGATAGGGAGATAGTAAAAGCCCAGAAGTATCATATCATGGCAGGAAGTATGTACAAACATACGGATCAGGGAGTATTAGCCTGTTGTGTGGAAGAGGACGAGTACACTAAATGGTTGCAATTATCATCATGTAGGTGCATTAGAGCAACACTACTCAAAACAACGAACCCTACAGACACTCAGGAGACTAGGAGTGCATTGGCCAACTATGGAAGTTGATGTCCATAGATTGTGCATAGAATGCCCAATCTGTCGCACTAAACCACTAGTGGAACATGCCACTCTTTATCGCATGTCACTAGTGCCAGATTGGAGTGAGCCATTAGTGGCCTTTCTGAGGACGAAAACATTCCCTCAAGATATGATGTTGGCTAGACAAAGAAGTTTAGAACAGGAAGCCTTAGACTACACAATCATTGGTGATAATTTATACAAACGTGGTAAAGATGGTTACCTAAGACTGTGTGTCCATGAGAGCGAATACCTCAAGATATTAGAGACTGCTCACCAAGGTGTAGCAGGAGGACACTTCGGTCAAGATAGGGTGATCAAGGCAATACTATTTGCAGGCTTTTGGTGGCCCACCCTTCACATGGATGCACATACCTATGTGAAGAGGTGTGAGGTTTGTCAACGAACCCAGTACCCCATACGCAAGGATGAGATGCCATTGAAGCCTATGATGGGTGGACGTGCATTCTCTAAGTGGGGAATCGACTTTGTGGGTCCTATTAATCCCCCAGCTAAGGGTTCACATGCTGAGTATATCATTGTGGCCACAAATTATCTAACCAAGTGGGTAGAAGTGAAAGCCACTACAAAGAACGATGCTCAAACAACAACAAAGTTCCTATTTGAAAATGTGTTCACTAGATACGGACTACCTATAGAGTTAGTTAGTGATAGAGGGACTCACTTCTTAAATGAAGTCATTGAAGATCTTCTTCAAGTGTTCTTGGTGATACACAAGAAGTTTGCCCCCTATCATCCACAAGCTAATGGCCAAGCTGAGAGCACAAATAAGA
This sequence comes from Ceratopteris richardii, assembly GCA_020310875.1. NCBI lineage: Eukaryota > Viridiplantae > Streptophyta > Polypodiopsida > Polypodiales > Pteridaceae > Ceratopteris > Ceratopteris richardii. The sequence continues at coordinate 157,361,322 of CM035414.1, forward strand.
TCTTATGCAATGTGCTGACTAAATTGGTGAATAACAAACGCTCTGATTGGGACAAACAGCTACACCACGTTGTTTGGGCATACCGAGTTGCCTATAAAACGGTACTCCAAGCCACACCCTTTCATATGGTGTTTGGCCAGAATGTAGTGCTACCATTGGATTTTTTGATACCTACGTTAAAGATAGCACAAGAGCATGACTGGTCAGGCCATGAACTCTCCTCTAGAGTCTTTGATCTTGAACGTTTAGGGGAGACATGATTGAGAGCTGCAACAGGAATCTATGCAGCCAAGAAGAGGCAAAAGGCGTATTTTGATACACATGTGAAGGATAAAGGCTTGAAAGTAGGAGACCTAGTCCTAGTCTACACATTGAAGCAACATGCACGAAAATTAGAGAAAAGGGTCTATGGACCAATGATTATCAATAGGATCTCCACAAGCGGAGCAGTACAACTAGCCACTCTGGAAGGTGACGTACTTCCAAGTTACATAAGCGGATGTAGAGTCAAGCTATATCAAGAACCCTTAACTGAAGAAATGCTCAACCGGCTCAATACTGCAAAGAAACGTAAGGAGGAGGAAAAGCGAATTCGAGAAGAAGCACAGGCCGAAGCTTTAGAACGCATTCGACGAATGAAATTGAGAAGGCAAGGTAGAGATCAACCCATGACTGACGCTCATGAAGCTCTAGGTTATCACATGGCCATGTGCGAGGCTTCAAGTGAACTGGCCCATAAGATAGTTGATCGACGAACTTTTGTGACCCTAGAAGTAGGACAAGGAGAGAGTGCAAGGACCGTGAGAGCTTTAATTGATTCAGGAGCGACCACTAGTGCAGTTTGACTTTCTTATTGCCAACAATTGCAATTGGAGGTAAAACCCCTAGAAGCATATCTGATAGGATTAGGAGGTGTTGAAACTCCTTGCATGGGAGAGGTGGAACTTCCCCTCTACATTCAAGAGGTCCTCATGCCAACAAAAGTACTAATATGTGAAGACGAGGATCTTACCGAACCTCTCGTCTTGGGAAAAGACTAGATCTATGATCACGCAGTCAACCTCAACCTAAGAAGTGGACTTCTTCAGGCTTGGGTAGGCCAAAGCTGCCTTATGATTGAATTAGAAAATCAAGCACTCAAACCATTAGAACAGGCACCAACTCATGGTCCCTCCAGGAACGCACATGAAGATAATGTTATTCATGTCCAAATTTCTATGGTGCAGAGGATTGTCACTCTTGCCAAAGGTACAGAAGTCAAGGAGGAACTCCCATCTGTTCCAAAGAAGAATCTAAAGGGGAAGGCTCAACAACACCCGACACTGAGGAGACCGATGAACAAGAAGCATGAGCACCAACTTCGGCAATATGAACTGCCTCGTTGCATGAAACAGATATGGATATGCAAGGGGGAAAAAATCACGGCCCCAAAGACAGGGTCTAAAAAGAGCATCAAGCAAGCCACACTGTCAAGGACTAAAACGAAGGAGATCTCTAGTCAACACTCTAAGCATACCATGTCTATTTGGGTCCCTAAGCGGTCAATGAAGGCTAGCCCCAATGCTAGATAGATATGGGTGCCCAAGGCCTGCTTACGAGCCCAAATAGCTCCAACTCTAGTCACTAGCATAATTCAACACTCACAAGTCCTCTTGGCAAACAACTCAGGAACTCTACTTACATCCACACGCACTCGGTCAAACCTAGGAATATCTGGAAATGGGTACCCAAAAGGTCTCAAATCCAGCACAATCTAGTCCATGAAACTTTAACCGTCATCAGCCCAAGGAGCCACGAATCCTCAAACAAAGTCTGGAGAATTAAACCCTGTATCAAACCCCCAGACCCAATTTTGTAAATCCATCCACTCTGAAGTAGATGCATTCTGAGTACCTTGCATATCCAAAGTATGCATCTAGAATGACACTAACCACTAACCACCACTCACATCTATCACAAACACTTCACCTCTAACCATTAACCATCTCGATTGTCATGTTAGTATTGTGGAGGGAACACTATTACATCTTGTTTCCTATGCAACACTAATGTGCCTCTCTTCTGCTAGCAGATAAGCATCAACTGTTGCAAGGAGTCTCATGGCAACAACAGCAAGAACAAGCTCCTAGGCAGGCACTAGCACTCGAAGTAATTGGGATACCATGCCTGTGGAAGCTCCACTGACAGCAAGGCCTGAAGAGCTGTTGAATGTGAGAAGAATCCCTATCTCGGATTCTCCAAGTGGCCTAACAGAAAGAGTGAAGGGGCATTCTCATTGGTTCAACGAGATGCCAGGAGATTTGGGAGATGCGGACCACATATGGGAGTCCAAGTTGGAATTCGGAGGAGTATGGTGGACCTTTCAATTCTTCTCGAGAGAATTTGAAACATTACAGAATGCAGCTCCTCTTCAAGATGTTTGGTTGAAAGCGGGATTGCGAGATTATTTTAGTGCAGCTTTACCTAAACCTGATTTTCTTCGGTGCTACTACTTGATTGCCACACTGAAGGCGACAGGAGATAAAGATCATTCAGGCACATTCCTGGTGCCCTCTCTATCAAACAAGGAGGAAATGAAGAAGTTTGAGTTGAATATTACTTTAATCAGGGAAGCCCTTCAGATGTATGGCACCCACATATCTTCCGATCGAGATCCTTTGATACCGGAGTCTATGAAGAACAATAAAATCAAGAAGTTGAAAGAAATGTGTGCCCTCACCCCCAACATCGCCATACCATTACGGATGTGCCTTCAACACTTCGCTTTTCCAGTGCAAGACCGGTTCACCCAACCTCATAAGAAAATCTGGTATGGATTATACCTAGCAGAGACTGGGAGCTTACCAATTAAAATGCCCGTGTGGATCCTGGACCAGTTATATGAAGCAGGCAAACGAGGCATGATGAAGCCTACCTTGAATGGTTGCTGTGCAATTACAAGAATTATCTACAGATGCCTTGCCTATGATGTACTCATCGCAAGGGCCCTTAAGTACTCACAACTGGAATTCTTCAAGGGGCGGAAGTCAGGGGTTCAACCCGCAAAAAGAATGCATGGTTCGCTTTCACAGGTTCTAATCCCTCATGAGGCCACCACAGAAGCTTCCCTCAGAGAAGAGGAACAAGTAGCCCCTTTCACTATCCATCTCCAAGGACCACAATCATGGGGTATGGTACAGCCCACTCCATCAGCCCCTCCACTACCCACAGATTCTGAGTTTGCATCCATGGCTACTTTGGAAGAAGATACATCTTTTGACTTTGAAAGCTTCTTGCAAACAGCCCACTTATCTGAGAGTGAATTCTTCTCAGACACAGATGGCCCCGAATCATCATCCCAGAGAGGACGGACACATAGTGAAACCCAAAGAGTGCATTGGGAAGATGAGGCACAACACACTCAGGTGGGAGGCACACATGAACAAGTGGAGATGCAGAGGAATGAATCGGAGGAGAGTGAGGAGGAAGCCCCAGCTTACACCGCACAACTCAAACGGCTCTACAAAACGATCAAGCAGGTACAAAAGAGGCATAAGCTATCTGAGGAGGCAAATAGAGCGATGGTGAATCAAATGCTTCAAGCAGAGAACGCGGATCCCCATTTTGTGGAATCATTGAACCTTTTGGCGGAGACATATGGAATTATAGAAGCGATGCGGATCATGTTACATCGCAACCCTCCTCAATACGATCAACGAAGGATTGATACACGACCACGAAGGGGGAAGATGATTCAAATGGAAGTCTCTACCGCCTTCCCTACCACCACTCAAGAAGATGTTCACATGGCCAGCCCAACTAACCTTGATGAACCAGATGTAATTATACAGATTACATCTCCACCGTCACCTCCCATTCAGCCCACCGAACCCCTCACTGCTAGCATTTTTGAGCAACCAATATCCACCCTCAGTGAACCTATATCACACACCATCATTTTGTCATCCTTACCTATCCCTACATCTATCATTGCGGGTCCATCTTCCCAACCTCATATAGGTCATCCTGCCACCCCTCAAACCATCATAGGTCACCCTTCTTTCCAACCAGCTCTTGGGCAGCCACATCCCCCTACCCAGACCTTAACACCCACATTTCCCTTCACCACTACCTTTCCTCTTTCCCAACCTCAGACCATTGAGCCCCTCTTCACCTCCTCAGAACCAACACAAGCCACCCTACCTCCATTGTTGGCAAACCTTGTAAATATGATGCAACAAATTGATGATTATAAGAGAAATTCCCTTTCCCAGCACGCCTCACCCACATTCACACCCACCACTAACACACCGCCCACCATTCCCGTATTCACGATTCACACAACACACACAATCACATCCGATCCCATGGACATTTCACCATCCACAGGACCACCCACCCCCACTTTTGTTCCAACATCATCACATATCAATTGACTCACATCACCATTTCCCACCACTATAGGCACAACACCCACTTTTTCCCTCCCCATTTCCCGAACCCTTGCATTTTCCACCTCTACCCCTGCAGCCACATCATTTAGTCATGCACTAGACACCATGTTCGAAGCGGCCACTCAACTTAAGCAAGAGTATAGATTACTGGAAGAAAATAACACAGAGCTGTGCAATCTCTCGGCCCAACTCCAGGCACGTGTCAATGCCTTGGAGCTAAGTAATACAACACTACAACATGAAGTAATCCCAGGTGGAGCTCGAAGCCAAACATACAGAGATGACTAGGGCAGCGGAAGAACAACTCAGAGATCAGCTAGCCCGTAATGCTAGACTACAACGAAACATGGCTCTACTCCGACGCCACCTAGCGGCTGCACAAGAAGAAAACAAGAGATTACAGCAACAAAATCAAGACAACCTCGAAGCCGCCATATAAAGTACTCCAGGGGCACCCATCGACCCTGCTAGCTTTCGGGCCGTCCCTTCAGAAAGCATACAACAAAATTTGGAAACCTATGCCAACCTCTTAGAAGCACATGATCAGCTGGCTGACCAAGTAAAGGAGCTACAAAGATCCCAAGTGCCTACACCACAACCACCAGAAGCTAAAAAGATGGTCAATGCTGCCACTTCACCAGAGCCCGAATCAACAACGACCAGTGAGGTACTTGAACTACGACAACAAGTGGCAGAATTAAAGATCAAGCTGTTACAGTATGAAAGACCCCCCTCTCCACCTGATCAACCAATAGAAGAAGAAGCAGTAATCATTCCAGTGGAGGAAACATTTGAAGACAACTACGAGCCTCAACCCATTCCAGGAGGCAGCATCACGGAGGAAGGACAAGACACATATGAGGAGCCCCCGTCGGCATGGATGAAACAGGTAGAAGAAATGGGCCAACTCATGAGGAACGTATCTCCACCCAGATGTTGACCATGAGGACTATTGAAGAAACCATACTTCAATCAAAATATTTCAGAGGTGCCCTAGAAGACTGATAACCAGCTCCGAATTACAATATAAGCCATACGTTGTACTGTTGGCAGACTACAATGCTGAGATCAAACGTAAAACCAACAAGTACCCTACTTTCGCTACCCAATTTGAACCTGAGGACATTCCAGAGGACGCCCACAAAGGGAACATATTCCAACCTACCTGGAGGCAAAAGTTACTAGAGACCTATCCGGAGATGCTACGAACATGGGATCACGCGCCCATGCACTTGAAGTATAACAATTGCTACGGGCCAGTGCAACGAAGAAGATCATGGAAGACATTTGCCATAAAAGTTAAGAATAATGCCAATTGCAAAGAATGGCTCAATTACCCCGCCATTGCACCCCCAACCGGCACACCTACGGTAGCTTACATGATGGCTACCATCAGACATTGGATGCCATGCCTCCACCTCATGCCTGACGTCGCTGCACATATGATGCTCAAGATACTGGACATGATGCAAGTGGTGTTAAAGACTTTCCGAAATGTACGTAATATTCAGCCGCCAATTTCGGGCTTCATCAACGGTAACTATGATTTACTTTACGATATGAGCACGACCCCGAGTATCAGAGTGGCTTATGTGTGGCATGCACGAATAAGATATCTCCCTGCTTGCTACAAGCAAACGTTTGATGACATGTTCACAACGGGGTTCTAGGAAGCACACTCAGAAGTGTTCCCGCCACGCCCAACTCATCTCCTACAATTATTCGCCTGCGAACAAACGATGCATTCAGAGCTCTACACTACGCCACAACCTGACCTACCGGGCGTAGTTAATTGGGAGGCCCTGCAGAGAGATTTGGTCAAAGGATTGCAGATTAAAGAACAAGAATTGGCAACTGACATACTACAACAGTACATTGACCAAACCGTGGAGCAGAGGTCTGTCAGAGACAACAGACGCTAGGGGGGGGAGAGTGTTGGCATCATACGGGAAGAAGCAAGTACGGGCGTACATGCAGATCTAGCACTGAGGCAACCCATCAATTTTTTTCCAACCCTTACATCATTTTAAAAGTGATTCTCATCACTAAAAACCATTGTAAATACCGTTTCACCTTTTTGTAGCTCCATTATTGTACAAGTCGAGGAGTCCTCGAGCTTGAGGAGCCTTAGAAGAGAGTGCTTACCAATTTTCATATTTTTTAGACCTCGTTTGAGCCCTCAAATAAGCCCTGGAACCTAATTTTTAACTAGGCCGGACACTAGGTCTGGACAGGGCCAAAGCTAATCAAAAACTATAAATAGAGCTAGAGAGCCCATTTTTGAGGCAGCTTCTTGTAGTTTTGAGCTTGTATGAGAACTTTGTTGCAATAGAAGTGATTCCATTGTCTTACTCTCTTTGTTCTTGCCGTGTGTGCGCGTGTGTGTGTATGTGTGTGCATGTTAGTGTGCTTCTCACTCACACATTTGTGCCTTCACTTGCTCGAGGTCTTCATACCATCCTCATGTCTTCCCGGATTGACATTAAAGGAGGTTCTACTCATCACTAAGCTACACTCATCTTCATACTTTGCTATCCTCTCTTCCAGTGCTTTTGTGTTGGTTTTTGTTATGTCAAGAGCTTCGATCGGTTGGTTGCACAAAAGGGTTATCATCAGCTCTTTATTCCTGTTCCGTAAATTATCAGCCTCATCCATGTACACCTTGATTTGAGATTCAAGGATTTTGCTTCTAGCAGTCATTCGTGCTTTGTCTGCTTCGCTAGCCTCATATTTGCTTTGTAGTTCTTTCAATTGTTCTTTTAGCTTCTGTTTTCTCGTTTCTAGTGTGTTGCATTGATGCTTGGCCTCTTGGGCTTCTGCCTATTTCTCTACTATTATCTTTTGTGTTTTAATCAGTTTGGCAGATAGATTCTCGCCTATTTCTTGGAATTGATTCTTTTCCCTCATTGCTTTGTCATAATCGGCATCAGCCTCAAGCATTAGCTATTGAGTATCCATAGCCGTTTGTATCCTTTGTTGTACTACTGGCTTGAGCTGAGCCACATCCACATTTACCCATGTTTTTTGAATGCTTGGAGCTTCCCCGGTCTGTACGTTTTTCCCGTGCTCCACATGTATGGTCTCGTTATGCGGTTGCCTTATTTAGAGCTTCACTTCGTCGTTTCTTCTTTCTTCTTCCTTATTGATTGATTTGGTGGCACTCCCTTGAAATGTGACATCCATCGGAGAGGGTTCTGCCACAACCCTTATTGGTCTAAAGGGTTCATGTTCTTCAACTATGTTTTTGACGTTTTCTTCCTTGGGATTCTTTAACACGACCTCTCCCACCAGAAGAGTCTCTTTGATTTGGATGTTGGATGCTTCGTTCAATTTGATAACATGGACTCTTTCTTTAGATGCCTCTTGCCTTGTGGTGTCCTCGATGTTGCTGTCTTGCGTTTGATCTCTCTTTGTGCCTTCCATGACAAAGTCATCATTCACTTGATTGAATTCTTCCCACTGACCATCGTCTCTTGAATCACTTCTAATATCCACATTTAGCATAGATGTGTCTTGTTCTTCTTGTATGTCCGATGATGAGCTTGAGTTCATCAACCCCAATTCTCTATATCTATGAACCTTGGTCAACCTCTTTCTTTGTTCCGAGTCTTGATGGGTTTGTTGGTACTGGTGCCCTTGCACTGATAGATTTACCTGTCCTTCCATGTACTGGTGGGTAGCTTCCATAGCTTTTGTCAATTCTTCCTCCGTAATAAGTCGATTTTCTTCCAGCCTAGTCCTTGGGAGTACATGAGCTTTCTTTTTAGCTGGAACCTCTACCTCTGCCCGCATCATTTCCCGTTGCCTTTTGGTACCTCTCATTCTTGGTTGGAAGCTTGTTTCTGCTTCCTCTACGATCTTGACTCCTTTCTTCTTTTTGGGAACAATAGCAATCTTTCCATACTTGGCCATTGCTTCTGATGACGACATCTCTTTTAGATGTTCTCTAATGCCCAAAGCATGATAGATCAGTATTGTCAAGGCAATACTTCCATTTAGAAACTTCTTATGATTCGACTGTTTCTTAGCCTCGAGAGCCGTTCTTGAATGTATGGAGTCATATTAACTTGATTCCCAATTTGTTTGAGTGCATGTGACAGCATTTGCACTATGATCTTTTGTGAAGTAGTGTACCTGTGCATGTTGGGAAAGCAGAAATGTTGATGAATGAGTCTCACTTCCTCATCTATGTCAATGCGATTGATATCTGTGAAGGTTTTGGTCTTTGCTCTTTGACTTTCCTCTTTCAAAATGGTATTCCGGTCCATTTCCCATCCGAAAGCTTCTTTAATCAGGTCGTGGGTGAATTGTATGATGACCCACTCTCCTGCTGCATCTAGGACTCTAGCTTCCAGTACCAATGGATCATGCAATGCTGGCTACAAGGTGTTCATGACTTGTGTACAACGCTGGAAGTTCGATTTGTATATAGGGAGTTCAAAGTATTTATGGTTCCCAGCTTCTTCATGATCTCCATCGTCGATGGAAGTTCATGCACTACCTTGAAGTCTTGTGACATTATGGGGAACTGATGGTCAGTGTCCATAATTTTGATTGTCACTAGGAACAAATAGTCTCCTGCCGGTTGATCTTCTCTTAACCGGTGAGCTTTTGCCTTAGTCACGCTCTGTAGAGGAAATTCCAACACCTCCTCGTGAATGGTCGCTTCAAAATCTTCAGACACCATCTGCACTCATAATGAAAAGAGCATTAGCTTCCTATAGAAGTTATGTCTTTAGTGATGTGCATTGTAGTGACATATCGTTCCTTGCGACACTCCGGTTCCCCTTGCTTACATAAGTAAGATCTCTTACCACATATTTTTTCATTTTTGCTCTGAAAGAAAACAAGAATTAGTATAGCCGAAGCACTTATTTATTTACCGCGTAGGTCAAGAGACTTGTGTCAAGAGACTAAATCTCATTTGCCACACAAGTGCATATAGCGGTGGATTGACACACGCTTAATTATCAATCCGAAGAACCACATGAACCAAGTGTATGAGGACATGTGCACACATGATGGAAAGTGAAGTGGTTTAGCTAGAATGCAAGAGAAAAAAACTAAACTACCTCTCCAACTTACTAAATCTTTGGAAATGTCTGTCGCAATACCACTTATAGTAGTAAATACAAATTCGAATGTTTCTCCCAGCTCTGAACTCTAAATATGGCCAATATCATTCATTTCAAAGCTCTCGATGAGACACATCTATTGGTGGTATTTTCACTCGAATTTGACAGCCGGTCTTCAAGTTATGGCTAAAATAGTGAATGGCAGGAAAGACCTACACTCACTCCAGAGCTCGTATTGGTTCACACACACACTATAGTCATTCAAAAGTGATGGTGAGGGGTAGACAACAATCCTACACACTCATTCCAAGCTTCACACACACATAAAAGATCATAGAGAAGATGAAAATCAGCAGGAAAGAAGCAAATTCGAAATTCTGTTTCTCCTTCTTCACAATGGCAAAAAAAGTCTTTACAAAATAGTCATAAAGTGACTTGTATACATGTGCCCTAAAATGGTCCTTTCACACAAGTGACCGGCATGTTATTGGCTAATCTCTAATTTTCTACTATTTTACAAGAAGTATATTACAATGATTTGGGGCCTATGCATCTAGAGGACTCCTCTAGTGCATTTACATAGCTTCATGGGAATTTCCTAGAAGTTTGAAGAAGAATTTTAAGCCCATTAATTTGAAAATTTTGGGGCTCCTCTTTTTTCCTCTTTTCTCTGCAACAAAGACTATAGAAAACTTTGAGAGTTACCTTGAATAGTTATATTGTCCTTTGCTCTTGTGTTTGTGAAGCTCCCCCTTGTTTTGTAGCTCCTCTTTTGCTTTGCTTTAACTCCAACTCTATTGATGAAGCTTAAGCACCAAGTTTGCTCTGATACCAATTGTGGAAAATGAGTTCTCCTATGTGCAACGAAAACGTGTAGCGAACCCTTGTATGTCCAACACTTGGACAAATAGTTGCACCTTAGACAACTTGCTGCTCTCAATACAAAACTCAAATGGACTTGTGCCTTTAGTCAATCAAAGTAGACAAAGAGAGATTTCTAACAAGCTATAAATAACTTAGGACAAGTTTTGATTAGCAAATGCAACTAGCAAAGATGAACTACTTGTCCATGTAAGTATGCTAAAGAATTGAACTTCACTCTCAGACTGATAACTCCCCAAATATATATCCTTTGAGAAATATATTTGAGAAAAAAAAAGTAAACACAAATAGCTTTCCAACAAGCTGAAAATCAAGTAATTTGGATGAGTTTTGGTCAGAAAACTCAACTGAACAAAATAGACCACTTGTGCACACAAGTATGTTGAAAAACTAGACTTCACTCTCTGACAAATATCTCACAGAATATAAATCCTTTGAATAAAATATTTGGGACAAAGAAAGTAATACAAAGAGCTTTCCAAAAAGCTAAAAATCAAGCAATTTGGATATGTGTTGGTTGGGAAATTTAATCAACCAAATTAGATTATTTGTTTACATAAGTATGCTAAAAAACTAGACTTCAGTCTTTGAATGATATCTCACAGAATATATAAGCTTTGAAGGAGATATTTGAGACAGAGAAAGTATATAAGATAAGCTTTCAAATGAGTGTTTAAACACAACAAAATCATTGCATATGCACTGAGATATGAGCTTCACAACAAAGTTGTGTATAAAATGACATGCAACTAGAAGGAGTCTATGGGAAGACAAAATGACAAAATGACCAGATCCAATCATTGGGAGCTCTTGCCTCTTTCTCTCCTTGTTTAGAACGTACTCCCACTCCACTTTTATAACCAATGAGCATGTGAAGAAGTTTGTTCCTCCTTCTTAACTCACCATTTTCATTTGATTGCCCACTACATGCCACTTACTACAAGGCAGATATTGTATCTTTTACTCATCATGAATTTTGACTAGACTTTTTTTCCTTTTTTCTTCTTTTCGTTTATCTTTACATTTGGTAAATTTATCCAAGCATAGGTCATGTGAAAATGAGCTTGTACATTTACCTTCAACAATTCTGTACTGGGGTATAAGGAGTTATAAGCTTGCTACGAATTCCTCTAGATTGACAAAAAAGGCTGAATTCATGTGAGGTATACTCACCCTCATTATTTGAATTTAAAGACTTAAGCTTAGTTCCTTTTTCAGTCTCATTTGAAGCAAACCATTTTTTGAAAGTGGGGAATACCTCATCCTTTGCTTTGATAGGATATACCCAGACTTTTCTAGTAGCATCATCTATGAAAGTGATAAAATAAAGAGAACCCCCTAATCATCTTGTGGGCATAAGACCACACACATTTGTATGAATGAGATCTAAAGGTTGAATTGAAGAGTCTATGTGTATTTTGTGCACATTGCTAGTTTGCTTTCCATATTGACAATGCTCACAAAATGAAAAATCAGAGAAAGATAACATAGTTAAGTAGCCAAAATGATAAAGATTTTCCATTCCACTATGTGATATATGGCCCAAATGGCCATGCCAAATACAAGCCGTGGGTTGTTCAGTAACATCTAACAAGTGCTCTTTCTATGATTCAAATAAAGGATAAAGTATTTCCCTTTGATATGCAAAAGGACTGAACATAGAAGAACACCTTGTAACCAAGGTCATCAAGTTGACCAACTGACATCAAACTACATGATAATTGAGGTACATGACGTACAATATGCATACTAAATTTTGAACCATCAATGAACTGCACAACGACATCTCCAATCCCCACAACATCATGCTGGTACGAGTCACCAAGTCTCATGGTACCAAGAGACTTTGCTGCATAATTAGAGAACCATTCTTTGTGTGGTGTCACATGGAAAAAAGCACCAGAATCTAGTAGCCACATGTGGGAAAGAGAATCAGCCAAAGAGCCTCAGTTGGCATAGTACTATCAAGTTTCAACACATCAACATCATCAAAAATAGCATTGATCTCTTCAATCTTCACTATCGAAGTAGATGGTGTAGGTAGCTATTTAACATGCCCATCAACATTTTGTCCTTTACCTTTAGCATTCTTTAATGGATAACAGTCTTTCTTCATGTGTCCCTTCTTATGACAATAATGGCATTCGATACCCTTCTTCCTTGATTTACTTCTATTCTTATTCTGTTCACCATTCTTTTCCTTATTCTTGCTCCTGCCATGTTGCTAATTCTCTCCTTGGTAAGAATCACGAACATTATATGTGTCTCCACTTTGAGTGCCAACCATAGATTTTCTATGAATCTCCTCACTCAAGAGTGCTCCACATATGTCATCATAGAATAGTTTACCACGAGGTGCACTATTGTTAATAGCTATGCAAAACATATCCCATGATGATGGCATGGTGCATAACAACAAGATTGCTTTCATTTCATTATCCATATCCATGTTCTAAGCATGTAACTCGGAGAATATAGCATCAAACTCATTTAGATGAGCAACAACACTATCAGTGTCCTTCATGCGAAGGTCATATAACTTTCTCATCAGATACATTTTATTTGATGTAGTCTCTTTTTCATATGTATTGCATAACTTCTTGCAAAGCTCCTCTGCACTTTCACTATCTAATATTGTAAAGTAAACATTATTTGCCAGGTGCAATCGAATCGTAGACCTAGCCATTTCATCTAACTCATCCCAATCATCTTCATCCATTTTAGTAGGTTTATTTGAGATTCCATTTACTAGCTTCCATTGCCTCCTCTGAATCAGCACATCTTTAATTTGATCCTTCCATAGTGCAAAGTTTGTGCCATCAAATTTTTTGGATCTCAAAATGTTCTTTACCCTACAAGTTATAGCTCCTCCTCAAAACACTAGCACTAGACCTTGATCCACCAGATGTGCCTGAGACCTCTAATGCCATGATGGTAGATAACCTAATAGAATGATAATGGAGCTAGAAGGGTCCAAACCCCATTAAGACTCAAAGAAGGATGACCAAGTGTCAGATTATGGGAGAGAATTCAGTAGTCTTTCCAAAAAAATGAATTAATGCACAGTAATGACCAACCAAAAGGAGTATGTGAGAATAAATTTGCTCACACCAATGAGTGTATCAAGGAGAAAATCGACCACTGTATAGTTGACAAAACCAAAAATTTGGAAAAATTTTGCTAGAGTATCCTCTGCAAAATGAGCATATGACCAATGTCAAACTCTTATAAAACTACAAGTACTGACATATTTACTTGCATAGTGAATCATTGATTCCACTGCATATAATCAGTTACCCAAAAGAAGCCAACTAGGCTTATCGAGCACCTATGAACAACTATCATACATCTCCTATGGCGAGGCTGGGTAAGTCTTCCACTTGCATCACCAAAGAGACCACCATATCTGGGTATCTCCTAGTTAACAAAACCTCATTACAACCCTCTTTATCAAAAGTAAAAGGCTTTATGCAAAAAGATAACCACTATATCAATGACCACATGGACATACATAAGCGATATCTACAAAAGCATATAGTTTGTATACTTACACTCAGGTATTCTTTATCATTCTTCATTTGTTCTCCCATAGTTACTTTGGCCATATTGGCCTTTAGTGGGAGGTTGTTATCGTCAGTGTTCATGTGAAAGGCCAAATGGCCATCAGACACTTTTGTATATGTTCCTTAATAAAACATATAGTGGCTTGGTCAGCCATTGACTGCAAGTTCGACCGCATTTGTAACACCTAAGAAGTATGTGTTTGTGCTCAATATATGTAGTCAAATGGCAGTTAAAGATTGAATTCACTACCCAAAGACTGGCCAACAACACCCCAAAGTTTCTGTCAATTATGTTCTTTAGGCTCAAAAAACCTGCATAGACTTGCGGTGGCTGCTCCCACCACAACTAAAACCTTTCAAGACACCTATAGATTAATTATTGTGGCTAAAAACAAAGACCCAAAAGATGAACATTTATTGTTGAAGAAATACAAAGACCACTCTTCTTGATGTTCTTGGACCTCTGTGAAGAGAACTCTGCATGAAAGTACTCCAAAATGGCTCCAAAAAACACCCCAACAATGCTTCAAAAATAGGCTTTGAAAACAAAGAATGAAGCTTTGAGGATCCAAAACTTGTTGAAGATAATGTCAACCTTAGTCTTTCCCCTTCTTCAAGCACCACAAGAGTGTAGCTTAGTGCCAAGGTCTATGCCTTGGTTGCCGCCTTAAGTCTTAAACCTTGGAGAAAGCCTTGGGTGGGTGTGCAGGTGCTCGCTTTGGTGGCAGAAAAGGAACAAAGATTTTGTGTCAAAATCCGCTGATATCAGTGAAGTATTTTGATGGTGATGCACCACAGTGCACTCTCCTTCTTGAGAGCTCCACGATGATATCCTCATAGTAGAAAACCAAGATCCAAGCATTGCACATAGTGCTCTGCATAGAGGTTGTAGAATACACAGAAAAACACAATACACAGGGAGCACAAACAAAGACTTCTTAGGTGTTACAAATGCGGTCAAACTTGTAGTCAGTGGTTGACCAGACCACTATATGTTTTAATAAAGAAGATATGCAAAAGTGTCCGGTGGCCATTTGGCCTTTCACATGGATACTAACAGTAATAATATCGACCATATTTTTTCATTCTGTCGGACTACAACACTGAAATTAAAAGGGTCACCGGCAAAACACCATCATTTACCACACAATTTTGGCTAGAGGACTTACTTGTTGTTGCTCAATCAAATTGGAGGAAGAATATATTCGAGACATATCCAAAAATGCTATAGATTTGGAACAACATCCCAATCCATATGATTTACAATCCATGCTATGGACTGGTCCCCAGGTACAATACATGGGAGGCATTCACTATCAAGGTACAAAACAATGCATGTTGTGCTGACTCGGTTAACTACGCATACCTAGCACCACTGCAAGGACCACCCTCTATATCTTAAATGATGGCCATGATACGCCATTGGATACCTCATCTCAAGCCCATGCCAACTGCTAAGATGTTATTAAAGATTTTTTACATGATGTAGATCATATTCAAAACATTCAAGAATGTGAAGGCACCACACATGTCGGACCCAATATTTATGAATGATAATTATGATCTAATATATGACATGACTTATGCTCCAAGTATCCACATTGTCTATGCTTGGCATGCCAAAATAAGGTACCTCCCAGCTTGCTATAAGCAAACCTTTGAAGACATCACAACAAGCTTTTGGGAGTACCATAACCCACTCATCTTCTTCAATTGTTCGCTTATGAGCAAGCAATGTACTAGAAATTTTACAGAACATCTCACCCCAAGATCCCTGGTAACATTGATTGGGAACATCTACAATTTGATCTAGAACGGGACTCAGATTACAAGAACATGACCTAGCAACAAATGTCATACAGTACTACATTGACCATCCTGTCCAACAAAGGTATGTCAAGGATGACATACGCTAGAGAGGGGGGAGTGTTAGGAGTGTTAAAGAACAAGAAGGCCAAAGAAAGGTATTAGAAGGATGAAGAACTTAGAACAATCATGCATATTAGGCAAAGAATAGGCCCAATCAAATTTTCAAAAATCATTTTCAATCGAGTGATTTTTATCACTACACTAACATTATAAAATTGAAACTCCATTTTGTTCAATTCGATGAGTTCTCAAGATTGATGAGCACCAGAAGTACCTAGAAATCAATTTTCATGATTGTTAGATTGTGTTGAGCCCTCAAATAAGCCCGAGAACCTAATTTTTAACTAGGCTAGACACTAGGTCTGGACACAAGCAAAGCTAGTGAAAAACTATAAAAAGAGCTAGAGATCTCATTTTTGGGGTTGGCTTGTTAGAGGATGAAACTTTTGAAACTTTTTGGCTTGTTCCTCTCATGGTTCTTGCCTTGTGTGCACGTGTGTGTATGTGTGTGCACGTGTGTGTATGTGTGTGCATGCTTGTGTGCTTCTCACTCACTCACTTGTGCACTCCACTTTCTCATGGTCATCATACCACCCTCATGTCTCCGTGGATTGACAATTATGAGGTGGATCTTCTCATGTTGATACTTATCATTGTGTTAGAGTGACATTTGGGCTTACTTTGTTTTGTGGATTGATCTCTTTTGGCATAGCTTAGCGCTTCCTTATACATGAGTGCCAAATCCTTATGCAAAGGGGGATTTTTTTATATTATTTGATAGCGATGTATGTGAACATACTTAAAACCACTTGGGAATATTTTCCCTCTTCAGGAGTTTTTTTTTTTCCTCGCCTTGTATGTGTGGAGAATGAGTTCTCCTATGCACAACGAAAACGTGTAGTGAACCCTTGTATGTCCAACACTTGGACAAATAGCTACACCTTAGATAGCTTGCTGCTCTCAATACAAAACTCAAATGGACATGTGCCTTTAGTCAATCAAAGTAGGCAAAGAGAGCTTTCTAAAAAACTATAAATGATTTAATTTGTACAAGTTTTAATTAGGAAACACAACTAATGAAGATGAACTACCTATCCAAACAAGTATTTTGAAGAATTGAACTTTACTCTCCGACTGATAACTCCCTGAATGTATATCCTTTGAGAAAGATATTTGAAATAGAGAAAGTGCACACAAATAGCTTTCAATAAGCTAAAAATAAAGTAATGTGGATGAGTTTTGATCAGGAAACTCAACTGACCAAAATAGACCACCTGCACACACAAGTATACTAAAAAACTAGACTTCAGTCTCTGATAGATATCTCAGAGAATATAACTTTTTTGAATGAAATATTTAGGGCAGAGAAAGTAAATGCAAAGATATTTCCAACAAGCTAAAAATCAAGCATTTTGGATACATTTTGGTTGGGAAATTTGACCGACCAAAATAGACTACCTGTCTACACAGGTATGTTCAAAAATTGGACTTCACTCTTTGACTGATATCTCACAGAATGTATAAGCTTTGAAGGAGATATTTCAGACAAAGAAAGTATACAAGGTAAGCTTTTGAATGAGTGTCTAAATGCAAGAATTGTTACATATACATTGAGATATGAGCTTCACAATAGAGCTTTGTACAAAATGATGTGCGGCTAGAAGGAGTCTATGGGAAGACAAAATGACAAAATGACCAGATCTGACCATTGGGAGCTCTTACCTCTTTCTCTCCTTGTTTAGAACATGCTCCCACTCTACTTTTATAACCAATGATCATGTGAAGAAGTTTGTGCCTCCTTCTTAACTCACCACTTTCATTTGATTGCCCACTACATGCCATTTACTACAAGGCAGATATTGTATCTTTTACTCATCATGAATTTTGAATTGACTTTTTTTCTTCTTTTTTTTTTCTCTTCTTTTCCTTTATCCTTATATTTGGTAAATTTATCCAATCATATCTCATGTGAAAATGAGCTTGTACATTTATCTTCAACAGCATGTACGCATATAAACCTAACAAGTCCCTTATCTTTGTACATTCACTTGGTAATACATTCGGTTATTGTGTTGTGCTCTAAGCTTCTTCTTCTTCCTTGTGTTTTTTGTGTATTTTTGCAAACCTCAGACTCCAACACCTTATGCCTCTGTATATAGGTCTCTCCAAGGGGTTTCCCTCTTTTGCAAATTGGATACTAACCATTGAAGTGTCACCCATGTAATTGCATGTGCACCAAGTGTCCTAGTCAATTAGAGTTCAAGTGGATGCTTCTAGAAGGTTCTTCTTAGAGCTCTTGCAACAAAACACTCTCCCACACCTCTCATAGGACTTGAACCCAATACCTCCTCCTTCCCATCCATATGGCTTAACCACCAGTTCAAACACATTCGATTGTTTAGAAAGCACATGAACTTGTGCTTAAATCTAACCTCAAGACTTTGGACCTACATGAGAATGACCAAATGGTGTCCGATTTCATATTTGTATGAATCAGTCAAATGCCTATGTCAAAACCTGACTTTATGATAACTAGTAATTGCCAGTTAGGGAAAAGAGTTCAACTTCATCTCTTAAGCCTAAAGTGAGTATGAAGAATTATTAAATTCCAAATGAATAAAAGAGTTCAAGGAATTGTTATAGCTATACAAAAGATTGGTATGGTTAAGAAGATTAGGAAGTTTGCTTCTTGGATAATATTTTCTCAAACATCATTCCATCAACAAGAATCTATCTTGTTGAAAGACAAGAAACTAAGATTCTTAAAATGATGAACCATAAGAAAAGGGAATATTGCTCATAAAGAAGGGTCTTCAACACAAAAACCCAAAACTAGTTTTAACTTGGTTCATCCACACGAAGAAGCACCAAACCTTAGCTAAGTCTTGGTGAGGTACACCTCATGTATTTTAAACATACCTCAAGATAGTGCATCAAAATAAGGTTTCACACAAAGTGGAAGTTGTTTAGAGAAATCAAGAGAACAATAAAAATGGATTAACCAAGTATGTTTCTCCTCTTTGAGAACTTGGTTAACAAGTAAAATTCAAAGGAGAAGAAGTTGAACTTCTAAAACAATTTATTTCCAATCAAAACTCTCGAATAATCTTTTCCAAAGTATCAATGTTTGTTACCCATGGTACCTTATGTATAAGGATAATATCCTAATTAGAGGAAATTCTTGAAGTAGACAAAATAAGGTCTAGATAGGGTTGAAGTTCATCTGATCAAGTCTTTTGGATGAAAGATCAAATAAGAGATGCTTGGTTATGTTGGAGTTCGAGGTCTGTTGAAGCATAGAAACAACACAAGAAGAAGCTTGGAGAGCAGCAGAACACAAAATGTATTACCAAGTGAATGTACATAAGATATTTGGGCATTTATTTTATGCAAGTTGATGGAGGAATAGCTTTGTTTCAAACAAATATATACTGGCAAGTTATTGGAACGTTTTGGCTTTCATGATTTCAAACCTATTGCTAGTCCCATGGGAACATGTTTATGGTTCATTCTTCATGATGTTGGAGATGCATTTGATGTTTCTCTATCAAGAGGCTATTGGATGCTTGATTTACTTATGCATAACTCAGCCTAATATTTAGTTTGTTGTCTCTCAAATGAGTAGGCTTATGCATTGCCAAGTTGTCAAGCATTTGTAGGTAGTTAAGCACATGTTTCACCACTTGAGTGGTACCCAAGTACTTGGACTGTTTTATCCCAAGGGGGGGATCATTACCACAAGATTTACATGTTTTTTTTTTTAATTTGATTGTTTGGTTTTATGATACTCATGTGTCCATGATTATTTTTTTCTTCATGATTGGTATCTCATGCATATATTGGTTGAGCAAGAATTAGCCTATTGTGTCCACTTCTATTTGTGAGGTTGAGCATATGGAATATTTCACAATGATCATTGAGTGTGTGTTTTTGGGACTTGGTTAGTCTTTTGCCACCACCATCTTTACTGATAGACAGAGTGCATTGGCAATTTTTGCCTCTTCTATGTGATCCCTCTCATCAACAAGTGCATCATGTAAATCTATCGATAAAGGAATGATCTACATCATCATTGAAACCTATAAAGACTAAGAAATTGCCCCATTTGGACCATCACTTGAATGTCCACTTGTAAATAGAGGTAGAAAAGTTTCATGCATATCCTTTGAGCTAACATGTCCCCTTGGTACATGAAAGTATGGGCTAAATTGCATCTTCCACAAAAGAACATCATGACTAACCAAAATGTGTTTAGTCTATGGATGATATAAATGATAACCTTTTCTTTAGAACTATAGCCAACAAAAATACATTTCACTACTTTTTCATCTAGTTTTTACATTGTTGTTCATGCACTAATGCATATGCGAAACAAAAGCACTTAGATGAGAAATGCATGGCTTGCAACCATGCCAAGCCTCATATGGTGTGATAGATTGCAATGCTTTGGTGGGACACCTATTAAGTACATATCTTGCACACATAACAATCTCAAGCCAGAAGCTATGTGGTAACGCTTGACTTTTGATATACACCTCATTATTTCCATGAGAGACCCATTTTCCTTTCAACAAATCCATTTTTTTGAGATGTATACACACTATATACTGATGTTTTATCCCATGCTTAGCTAGAAATGCATTAAACTCAAAAGATATATATATCCCCTTCACACCCGCCCCGATCAGAACAAAGGGTGCCCATTTTGCATGTTGATAGATTTTTAGCCATGACCAAGAATTGTTTAAATCACATAAACATATGAGATTTTGCTCTCAGTGGATAAGCCCATGCATGCTTGCATAATTGAAAATCATGAAGTATAGGTAACTTCCAGATGAAGGTGTCTACATAGGACCACAAACATCATTACGAACAAGCTACAACTTGTGAGCAACTCTAACTGAATCATCTTTTGGCAAGGAGGAACATTGCGATTTGCCCAAAATACAACATTCATAGACATGTTTAGAAGGGAAATCGTTTCTACTTTTTTGTTTGCTTGTCATGTTTGTCTTCCTTCTTTGATTGTGCAACATTAGCAGATTCTTTTGCTCACTAGTAGATGGGCTCTATTTTCCTTTGCCCTTCTGATTAGCTAAGAAAGCTTGATCTTCAACATGCATAATTGACATGTTCTACCTAGACTGATATTTGTGCAACAAAAGAGAGAATAACTCCTCAAAGGTTAAGGCATTTGGATTGCCTTTCATCATCAAAAGAAGAGTAGAAGGAAAACTCTGATATGAATATGGAAGACCATTAAGAGTACTTTACACACGTGAACTATCAGCAAGAATTCATTAGCAAATCAACTTCTCTTTCAGATCTTTGATCTTTGTCAAAAGTTTTTCCATTGCATCTCCTTCATTCACATGCTTGCTCTTCAAATGTTTTTGGAAGTAAGAAACACAAGCCTCATTTCTAACCAAGTATAATGTTGTAAGAGTATTCCAAGCATCTTTTGTTGTCTTTTATGATTGAATATGAGGGATAATGGCACATTTGATAGACAAGCTATCAACTTATGTGCTTTTGCATCCTTGTCATCCCAAGGAACTTGATCTATAGTAGGCACACTAGGAACCACAACACGATGAGAAAATTAAATATCATCATCTTCAACACCATCTTCATTATCTTCAATAACTATATTTGCAGGTGTAGTAGGACGTGTTCAACACCCTTTATAGTATTTCATAGTCATTGTGCTAGCAATACATGACACATCATGTATGCCCACAATGGGTAATTAATACCATCCAATTTATCATCAACAACAAACATAAAAAAATACATCATTACTTTCATCCATGGCCAATGACTAAGTACGCTAATGTAGAAAATTGATTGTATCTCAAAAAGTTGAACAAAAAAAACCTATCAAGCTTTTGTAAACCTACAATAGACTTTGAGGTGCTTGTATCTGCAAACCAAAGCCTGTATGTATGTTTGGCACAAAAGGAAAAATTGCCTTCATAGTCACTACGATAGTGCATTCGAAGGCCGAAATGAGCTCAAATCAAAATTCGATACCACAAAGCGAAGCACCTTAACTTCTAATCTCCTCGAGTATGCTCACCAATTTTTGTGCGATTCTAGGAATGTGACATGAGGGGTGTCGACAATGCTATAGAGGAAGCGACAACCTGCTCTGATACCGATTCTTGGATTTTGAGGTCTACAGAAGCACACAAATAACAGAAGGAAGAAGAAGAATTTTACAGAGCAATACAACACAAACCAAGTGAATGTACATAGATAAACCGACCCGTTAGGGTTATAGGCACGTAAACAAGCTATGGGAAAAAAACCTCTTAACGAGGGGAAAAAGTGCTATGATGGCCATAAGTGTGTTCATATGTATCACTACCAAAATATAGCAATAGGCTAATCCACTTTAAGAGCCATATGATGCCTAACAAGGATAAGACAACCGAATTATCCCTTGACTTTTTGAAACATACTTTAAACTTGTTGCATCTCAAGGAAGATGTATTTGAAGTATGAATTGTTTTAAAAGGTCATGAGTAGTGAAAATGGATTAACTAAGTGCTCAAATCCTCATGATTTAATGCAAAATGTATTCTAAGGGTAAATGGATGTGAGTATGATAGTATGTGACACCACCTCTTGCATTTTCACGCATAGGAAATATGATACGAGACATTGGACCTTGAGATGGTGGTTACCCTTTAGCCTTGGACTCATTCCAAGAGGAATTAGAGTTAACCTTGAAGTGAAACTTGGAAGTGGCAGCAATCGTACAAGTTACCTATAACCCACTTAAGAATTGAAACACTTTAATAAAGCGAAATCTACTTAAGATAAATTAGAGTAAAAAAGGAAAAACTAGATTTATTGGAGTAGTTTCCAAGTAAGCCCTAAACCATAGAAAATGGTACTTAAGTCTTGAATGGCATAAACAAAAGGTGTACCAATCCTTGAAGAGAGTAGATGCGTAGACTTGAGTAGAAGGGGAGATAGGTAGAAAGTATAAAGGGCAAGCTCTTAGATTTGAAAATTGTGAAAGAAATCATTGATGAAACTTGTGAAAGAAATCATTGATGAAACTTGGATCTAGAGAATCCAAGTATTTGCGAATGGATCGAAGTATTGCAAATGGAACTACCATAAAATTTATTCATTAAAGAAGAATGACTTCGATCAAGACTATCCAAGCAATGATAATAAATTCATGAATGAATCATAAGAAGTAAAGTTTTACCTCATAAAGTATAGAATCTCAAGTCTGATGTGATCTTAGGAAGAGTTTTCCAAGGTGAGATATAAAGAGGTAAAAGAGTAAAGAAATACCCTAAAAAACAAGTTAAAAGTTTAAGATTGGAACAATATTCACAATTCCCATTGAAAGGACCTTAAAGCTTGAAGGTCAAGAAGTAGTTTTATGTGCTTTGTTTTAAAACATGAAATGAAAGGTTGAAACCTTGAAGCAAGGTGTGTAAAAAAAAGGCTCAAGTTATTAGAATTTTGACACAATATTCAAATTTTTAAACTAAAAGAAACTTGAATTGAATGTGGATTACAACACTTACTTACTCTATTGGAACACTTTTTTCTTTCTTTAAGATTTTTTTTCTCTTAACATGTAAATATACATAACCCTAAAAACTACTTATCTTTGCACACATAACCCTAAAAACTACTTACATATATATACAAATAACCCTAAAAACTACTTATCTTTGCATGTTCTTCACTTAACAATACATTATATATATGTTGTGTTCCTAAACCTCTCTTTCCTCTTCGTTGTTTGTGTGCGTTCCCACTCCCAAAACTCTAACATGAATGATATTAATTATAACATAATTAATAAAGAAAATTACAACAACAATCTACCTATAAAAAAAAATATAACGATACCCATAATATTGAAGAATTTACAACAATGATATAAATGATAATGATAATAATAATAATAATAATAATAATAATAATAATAATAACAATAAAATAGTTGTACTAATGAAGAAGAGGGAAAGCGGAAGAAGTATCTCAAAATGCATTGAGATTAGAATGCAATAGAAATGAATGTCTTTCTCTATAATTAACCTACTAAATGATTACGTCGACTAAACCAATGTGTATGTAATAAGAGAAGCATGTTACAAGAGAAGCATGGAAATGAATGATAGTGATAAACAAATAATCTTATGTCACTCTTCGTCTCCTCCGTCTGCTTACGGTAATCTCGTCCTTTACACATTCTTTACAAACTTTTACATCAATATCGTCTCCTTGCTGCACATTTCAGCTTAGAATCATCTCTACGAAATCGTCGTTGAATCATCTCTACGAAATCGTCGTTGCTGTTACAGCTACAACGTTGGTTGCTCTATTGTCGTTGGTATTTGGCGCCAACAGCGAAAGTGTTGGCCTCTATCACTCTCTCTATCTTCTCCCCCACCTTCATACAAAACACCGGTGACGTACAGCGGCAGAGTTCATTTAAAATCCTCTCTCTCTCTCTCTCCAGTTTACAGAGGGCGGCAACTGCGTCGAGAGCTCTAGAATGTTACGTTGAAGCACCCTTTTTTATTTTTTCTTGGTTCCAGAAAACTCGATCATCGAATCGTAGTTTAAGTGCAGGATCGATATCTTCGAAGGAGATGGGGGATTATTTTCATATCAACGTTTCTTTCATATGTCTCCTATCGTTTCTTGCATGGTATGCAATCCGATTGAAATGTATATTTCCAGTTTGGAATTAAGGGTTTAATTTTGTGAGCGTGCGCAGGTGAAGTTCACTGTGTCCATCAAGTCGACAGGCCGGGGAAGCCTGCAGTGGAAAACATGTCTATCCTACAGGCGCAGGATTTGTATCCTTCGGAGGACGATCTAATTTTCGAGGAGGAGATACTCCGCAACCCATTCACATTGAAACTATGGTGGCGTTATCTAGCAGCACGTAGAGATGCCCCCTTTCGAAAACGCAGAATTCTCTATGAAAGGGCTGTCAAAGCTCTTCCGGGTAGCTACAAACTCTGGTATGCTTACTTGCGAGAACGCATAGAGACTGTGAGGGACCTCCCGATTCACCATGATCAGTATGAGGATCTCAACAACACGTTTGAACGAGCTCTTGTTACTATGCACAAAATGCCCCGAATTTGGATCATGTATCTTCAGGTCCTTACTGATCAAAAGCTCATCGTCCGCACTCGCCGCACTTTTGACCGTGCCATGAGGTCCCTACCTGTCACTCAGCATGATCGGTTATGGGAACCGTACCTAAAGTTTGTCAGTCAACCAGGCATTCCCATAGAAACCTCTCTTAGGGTTTACAGAAGATACCTTAAGTTCGATCCTACACATATAGAGGAATTCATAGAGTTCTTGCTGTCATCAGAGCGTTGGCAGGAGGGAGCAGAGAGGCTTGCAGAGGTACTTAATGATGAAGGTTTTCAGTCTATAAAAGGAAAGACAAAACACCAGTTATGGCTTGAATTGTGTGATTTGCTTACCAAGCATGCTAACGAGGTTTCTGGTCTGAAAGTGGATGCAATCATCAGAGGAGGTATACGCAAGTTCACTGATGAAGTTGGACGCCTTTGGACATCACTTGCAGATTACTACATCCGCAGAGGCTTATTTGAGAAAGCTAGAGATGTATATGAAGAGGGAATGACAACTGTTCTTACTGTTCGGGATTTTAGCATGATCTTTGATGCTTACAGTCGGTTTGAAGAGAGCACCTTGTTAGCAAAAATGGAGGCACGTGATGCTGAAGCTGATGAAGGAGAAGTGACAGAAGTAGAAAGCAAAGATAGTCAAAGGGATACACATGAGAAGGAAGAGATGGAAAGTCAAAGGAGTGGAGGTATAAAATTCCTAGCTGATATTGATTTACAAGACCTTCCAAGGTTTTGGCTGAATGACACAAATGATATCAATTTGCGGCTTGCTAGACTTGAGTTACTTATGGAAAGGAGGCCTGAGCTAGTTAGCAGTGTCCTACTAAGACAGAATCCACATAACGTGCAAGAATGGCATCGGAGGGTGAAGTTATTTGCTGATAATCCAGCTCGTCAAATCCTGACATATACAGAAGCTGTTAGAACTGTTGACCCATTTAAGGCTGTTGGCAAGCCACATACATTGTGGATAGCCTTTGCTCATTTATATGAGAAGCACAATGACTTAGCAAATGCAAGGGTCATTTTTGAGAAGGCTGTGCAGGTAAACTACAAAACAGTCGATGATCTTGCATCAGTTTGGTGTGAATGGGCTGAGACAGAATTGAGGCATAAGAACTTTAAAGGTGCCCGCATGTTATTGCAACGAGCCACAACAGAACCATCTCTTGCAGTGAAAAGAAGAGGTAGGATTGTGCTTGTAGGCAGCTTACTTTGCAGCATGTTTTGTTCCTACATCTTTGTTGCTTCTTTTTCTTGAAGCATCTACTTTGATTGTATTCCATAATTACTCCCACCTAGTGTCTTCTCAATGTACTCTATAGCATTAGCTTGTTACTGCTTAGTTCGTTTTGTACATAGTCTTCTCCAATCCTAGCCAGGAGGTTTTTGCTTTGTTTTTTTTATTGCTTGATGTTCTTAAGTTGTGAGAAACTTAAAGGTTCTGGCAATGCAAATTGACATGTTTGAATGAAATGCAGTGCATGCAGAAGGTGATGAACCTGTGCAGATGAAGCTCTATAGGTGTCTCAAAGTCTGGTCATTCTATGTGGACCTGGAGGAAAGTTTGGGTACTCTTGAAACCACACGTGCAGTTTATGACAGGATAATTGAGCTTAAGATTGCAACTCCACAAATGATTATCAATTATGCTCTGTTGCTTGAGGTACAAAAAAAGGGATATGTTCTTTCTTGCTCCTTGCACCAGGTCCATTGAATTTAAATTAAGGTTTTTTGTGATGATTGATTAGGATCACAAGTATTTTGAAGATGCTTTCAAGGTTTATGAAAAAGGGGTTCAGGTTTTTAAGTACCCACATGTTCGAGACATCTGGACCACTTATCTTTCAAAGTTTGTTAAGAGATATGGTATAAAAAAGCTGGAGCGTGCTCGGGATTTGTTTGAGCAAGCAGTTGAGAAGGTCGGTAAAATCAAAAGATGGATTGCTGCCATATCTTGTTTGTTCCTAGAGTAGATCACACGGCCTAACAGTTTTCAACTCAACAGGCACCTGCAGAAGATGTTAAACCCCTATTTTTGCAGTATGCAAAGCTTGAAGAAGAATTTGGACTAGCTGCTCGTGCTATGGCAGTGTATGATCGTGCAGCAAAAGCTGTTCCGGATAATGAAAAGATGGCCATTTATGAGATTTACATAGCAAGAGCAGCAGCATTTTTTGGCATTCCCAAGACACGTTCTATCTATGAGGTTAGATTCTAGGAGTTGTTGTGTCCTGCAATGTAGTTATATGCTTGAAATTAAAATAGAAATGTTTTTTTTTTTTGATAAGCTTCTTAATATTCACGGAAAACCTAAAATAATTTCTGTGCACATCATATGTGTCTCTTGTGACCAGTGGAAATTTAAAGTATACTAGTACTATGTATTCACTGCCATGATATGTGAATAGAGTCAAAAGCTTGTTTCTAGAAAAATTTTCAGCCATAACTAAAAATGCTTTGAAACAAGAAAATGTTTCATTCTTTGCTTTCATAGGATACACCCATGTATGGCGAGTAGCATCATCAAGGAAGGTAACAAAATATACATGTTTCCAAAAAGATGGAGTCTACACCACATACATCACCATGAACAAGCTGCAATTTTCTTGTAGTGTATGTATATGACTATCTTCTGGAAAAGAAGCATGATGCATTTTTCCAAGAATGCAACCTTCACATGCATGCATTTCAATGGATTTAAGTGTTGTCAAACCAATAACCATGTCTTTTTTTTGCAAATAAAGCAAACTGTTGAATTTCAAGTGATCAAAACTAACATGTCAAAGCTTCATTCAGCCATGGAAAAAGTATGAGCAACCAAGGCATTTGAGGCAGCCCTTTTGTATGTATTCAAGGGATACAAACTATTGCATAATGTACTTGATATCACAATAATATCACCATTGTTGAAATCATGAACATTATGAAGTTTAGCTTTGTCAATCAAAGGAACTTAAATTAAGTTCTTGATACTGGGTACATATAATGCATTTTTGAAGAGAATCACACTTTCATTTGCAATGATAAGTTTAATTTTTCCTACTCAAATAATAGGATAAGAGGCATTGTTTGCACGCACCACATGTCCTCCTTTGGGTGCATCTTTCAAAGATGCAAAAACCTTTTCTTTCTTGTTTGTATTTTTCATGTCTTATATTAATCTTATTTTTTGTGTAGTCTCTTGCTTTTGTTTGCTTTTTTTTTTCTTATGTGTATGTGTTTGTGTTCTCTATCTTGGGTTAGTAAATTTGGATAACTTTGAACTTATGAAGATATGCTTTGAAGCACCACTATCAAAGAACCAATCCGATTCAGTCTCACTGACAACCATACATTTAGAATGCAATGATGAATCATAATGACATGTAACAAGAGATGCCCAAAAATCTTGAGCCATGTTTGCTTCATCATTCTTTGAATATGAAGAATTTTCAGCAATAGATATGCTGGATTCCTTCTTCTCTTCATTGCGTTTAGCAAGCTTTTTACACTCAGCAATAGTATGACCAACCTTCCTGCAATATTTGCATCTCTTCTTCTTTTGCAATTCGGCATCATTAAAGGAATGAGTGGAAGAGGAAGGTTTAGGCTTTGGTTTTGATGAACCTAAAACTGAACCATACTTGCTTTTCCCTTTTTTTTTGTGAAATAGTAAGTGCTTATGTTCCCTAATCAAACCACTCCTATCCACTCTAGATTCTTCTTGCAAAAGAGAAGACAAAATCTCATCAAATGCATACGTATTTGGATTCCCTTTTACAACCAAAAGGAGTGTAGTGGGAAAGCTTTGAGAAGATTATCTCGTAATCCTTTCAACAATGTAGATATTAGTGGTGCATGTGGAATAATCTCATCTATGTTTGCAAGGTGCTCTTTCAAGTCCTTGATGCGTGTCTCATACATATCCACATACTCATTTTCAACCATACAAACATCTTCAAGTTCCTTTCTCAAGTATGCAACACGTGCTTCATTACGCACGACATACAAAGAAGAAAGAGTGCCCCATGCTAGTCTTGATGTAGAACATGACCGAATGTGTGGAACTATATGACACGCTTCACAGAAAGCACAATCAATGCATAAGTTTGAGCATCTTTTTGATCCCATTTAAGTTTCTCTTGCGTAGGTGGAGGAGTAACCATTGTACTTGAAGAAGAAGCTCCATATGTAATGGTAGACGCTGAAGTAGTTGTTCTTGTGGGTCTTAGATCTACATCTTCCACCATGTTCCATAGTTGTTTTGCAACAAGAACTATGTTCCATAGTTGTTTTGCAACAATTCCACTATGTTCCATAGTTGTTTTGCAACAATTCCACTATGTTCCATAGTTGTTTCATCATGTAATACCACGTTGGATAGTTTGTCCCATCAAGCTTATCTTCAGCTTGAAGCATGCCAAACAAGTCGTTGCACCCTTCCATTTCACTAAAGAACAAGAATGTGACAAGATCTTTACTTCAATGAAAGCGGAAATGAATGCTGAAATTTCAGCTCATAGTTCGTTACTCTGATGGCGATTCTGACTCGACTCCATGAATAGCTACAAAATGGGGGTAAAATCCAAGCGTGCCATGTGGAAATTCTTTCCGAGTGCTCAACTCTGTATTTTTATGCTCTGAAGTCGATTTGCAATGTTAAAAGTATGCGTGCACCGTGATGCAAAAAACTGAAACTTGAGAAGGAGCTTAACTTGTTCTTATACCAGTGTTGGGTGTGTGCAAAAGTGCAAGAGACATGCAAGAAGCACACACAAGGAGCACAAACGCAACAAGACGCGCGAAGAAGACGGATGGCTTGAATAGCTCTCTCTATTGATGATGAACAAAACTGAAATAAGAGTTGAATAATATTCTTAAGTACAAAGGACCACCACGTATGAGTGTATCATGTATGTGGTAACTTGAGGAAAAAACGTCTAGCCAACATTACAGTAAAAAGTGCCCATGTATAGGGAAAAGGTTCACATCAAAGCTACTCGAGGAACACATACATGTAACAATGTCTTGAAAGAAGCTCTGACTTAAGTTTTGGTATGATGCTACTCACACATCTAATTACATTCTTAATAGGTCTTCCATAAAAGCGTTGAAGGTGATTACACCTTATGAAGCATATTATAAAGTTTGCGGTTCTCCCTTTTATGTTCACATTGAAAAGAAGAATCATGTTAAGCTCGATGAGTAAGTTACCAAAGATGTTTTTGTTGGTTATAACTTATGCTATTGAAAACAAAGGCAATAGATTCTATATATCACAAACATGTAAAATCCTATTCTCACGTGATGCATATGTAGCACAAGGTCAAATTTTTGATAAAGATACAAATATTCCAGAGTTTATTGGAGACAATCACGCATAGGTTGAACGAAAGTTGGATTCTTACATTGAGCCTTACAGGGGGATGATGAACCTTCTCAAACCCTTGCAAAAGTTTCTAAAGATGAAGGGAAAGAGAAAGTTGTAAACAATGTCAGAATAGCATAAAACCCTAATTTTTGGTACTTAACCAAATTTTGTACACAGAAGGTAAAAAATTATTATGAGCCCATCAGATAGATCATAGTACTTAAGGAGAGCTTTCATTTGGTATATAATATTCGGTCATCAGAGGCCCGGAAATGGTAGAAAATCATAACCCTAATTTTTACTAAAAATGGATTATTATCTTATCTTGATCCTCAGCTCATATAGAGGCTTACAGCTAGAAAAGCTAACTCCTATGTCCAGCTGATGGATAACTAGAGAGATGGCAGCCATTGTATGCCCTAAAAGCCATTTCTACAATCCAAAAGCACTATCGCAAATTTTAGTAAGTCACATGCTTTTTCTGAAATATTGTGCAAGCTTTTTGCTTTTGGGAAAAGCTTTTTCGTAGATCAATTTATATTATATAGACCCATGTGGTTACTCTTGGCATCACTTTGAGCACCCACTCAAGCATCAATCAAGCTTGGAGGTTACTAACTGTTGGAGGAGGTTTGCCCTAACTTTTGGTGTAGCTTTGGAGGAGACTTTGGTAGCCAACCATTCAGCTATTTCTGAGTTTTGTAAGTAGCAAGCCTATATTCTGTCCCTCTTCTTTTGTTGTTGCTGATCCTAGGCTTCATGCCTTCTACTTCAACACAAGGAGTTGTCTTTCTTGCGATATAGTTTATGGTTTATACAAACAATTCTCAATTGAATCCATTCAGTTCAAGTTCACATAAACACATGCTTCATACCTCTTAGGCACTTTGTGCACAAATACTTGTATGTAAAGAACCCTAAATTCAAATAGATTCAGATTTTGTATATGCAATATGCACATATTTTGTGACCATTTACACACTTTGTAATTTGACATTCAATGTTGTAGGTAAGCATTCAGCTTACTGTTACATTTTTGTTACACTTTGACAAGTTGTGTATTCTCTCTCTTCTTTTCATTCATCTAATTTTGAGGCTTAAGGTGTGTATGCTAAAGTTCATTTGTTCGAAGTTCTTGTAAACCTGTGATTATTGTTATGAAGGCCCACCTCAATTTCAACGTTTGGTATCAGAGCATAGCTGACATACACCCTTAACAAGATGAGTGATTATAGACTTGATAATTGCTTTATCTTTCGAAGATCCGCTGATCCAATTTTTGCTCAATAGGAGTTAAGTAAAGAAGAAGGAGAAATTCTTTCATCATTCAGGTCATTCAGAAACTTTCGTCAAGCTTGGTTGAAGTTAGAGAATTTCTATCAAAGCAGAAATCCTTCGAGGAAAGCAAATCTAAGAAGCAAGTTAGCCAACGCAAGGATGAAAGTTGGTGAGTTAGTTCAATTGCACATTTTGAAGTAAAAAGACTTGCGTAATCAGTTTTCAGTTTCTCAAAAATCCAGGTTTATGCATTGTAAGCTCAAGATTCATTGGAAAGAAGTTAAGAGAGACATTTTCAGACATCCGAAGTTTTGCATATTTTTGTACATTATGCCATTATGACATTGAAAGGGGGATTGTTGGAAACAATAACAGAATAACATAAAACCCTAATTTCTAGAAACCTAGCCAAATTTTGATTACAGAAGGTCAAAATTATTATGAGCCCATCTGATGGTACTTGAGGAGAGCTTTTAGTTGGTATATAACATTTAGTTGTGAGAGGCCCAGAAATGGTAAAAAACCCTAATTTTTTACCATTTCTGGGCTTTTTTACCTTATCTTGACCCTTAGCTTATATGCAGCTAGGAAAGCTAACTCCTATGTTCAGCTGATGGATAATTAGAGAGATGGAAGCCATTATATGCCCTAAAAACAATTTTTACGATCGAAAAACACTATCGCAAATTTTAGTAAGTCACATGTTCTTTTAGAAATATTGCGCAAGATTTTTGCTTTTGGGATAAGCTTTTTCTTGGATGAGTTTATATGCTATATAAGAGACCCATGGGGTTACTCTTGGCATCACTTGAGCACCAAGGATCAATCTGGTTTGGAGATTACTAACTTCTGGAGGAGGTGTGGCCTAACTTGTGGTGCAACTTTGGAGGAGATTTTGGTAGCCAAGCAATCAACTGTTGCTGAGTTTTGTAAGTAGCAAGTCTATATTCTGTCCCTCTTCTTTTGTTGATGTTGTTCCTAGACTTCATGCCTTCTACTTCAACATAAGGACTTGTGTTTCTTGCTATTTAGTTTAGGGTTTGGCGTACAAACAATTCTCAACTATTTCTATTCACTTCAAACTCACATACACACACTCTTCATACCTCTTAGGCACTCTATGCACAAATTCTTGTATCTAGAACCCTAAATTTTGCCTAGATTCAGATTTTATATCTACATTCAGCACATATTCAGTTTTGTAACCATTTACACACTCTGTAATTTGACATTCAACATCGGTTTGTGTAGGTAAGCATTCAACTTACTATTACACTTTGACAAGTTGTGTATTCTCCCTCTTCTTTTCATTCATCTAATTTTGAGTCTTAAGGTGTATATGCTAAGGTTCAGTTGTTGAACGTGCGATTATTGTTATTAAGGTCCATTGCAATTCCAACATTTGGAATCAGAGCATAGTTGACATACACCCTTAACAAGATGAGTGATTATATACTTGAGAATTGCTTTATCTTTTGTAGACATGCTGATCCAATTCCTTCTCAATAGGAGGTTAGTAAAGAAGAACGAGAAATTCTTTCACCATTCACATCATTCAGAATCTTTCATTAGGCTTGGTTGAACTTAGAGAATTTCTATCAAAACAAAAATCTTGCGGTGAAAGCACTTCTTAGAAGTCAATCAACCAAACACTGTCAGATGAAAGTTGGTGAGTTAGTTGAGTCGCACATTTTGAAGTAAAAAGACTTATGTAATCAGTTTTCAGTTTCTCAAGAGTCCAGGTTTATGCACTCTCTGCTCAAGATTCATTGGAAAGCGGTTAAAAGATATATTTACAGACATCGAAAGTTTTGCAGATTTTTGTACATAATGCCATTATGACATTGAAGGAGGGATTGCTTGAAACAATCTCAGAATAGCATAAAAGCCTAATCTCAAGAGTCCAGGTTTATACACTCTCTGCTCAAGATTCATTGAAAGCGGTTAAAAGATATATTTACAAACATCGAAAGTTTTGCAGATCACATAATGCCATTATGACATTGAAGGAGGGATTGCTTGAAACAATGTCAGAATAGCATAAAAGCCTAATTCCAACAATCCTAATTTTTGGTACTTAGCCAAATTTTGGTCACAGAAGTGCAAAAATTATTATGAGCCCATCAGGTAGTACTTGAGGAGAGTTTTCATTTGGTATATAATATTCAGGCATCAGATGTCCAAAAATGGTAGAAAACCATAACCCTAACTTTTGCTAAAAATGAAATTTTACCATGGTAGCCATCACATGCCCTAAAAGAAATTATGATCCAATAGCACTATTGCAAATTTTAGTAAATCACATGCTTTTTCAGAACGTTGTGCGGGTTATCTTTGCATCACTTTGAGCACCAAACCCAAGGATCAATCAAGCTTTGATGCTACTAACTCTTGGAGGAACTTTGCCCTAACTTCTGATGCAGGAGGAGATTTTGGTAGCCAATTATTCAGCTATTGCTGAGTTTTGTAAGTAGCAAGTCTATATTCTGTCCCTCTTCTTTTGTTGTACTTGTTCCTAGGCTTGATGCCTTCTACTTCAACACAAGGAGGAGTCTTTCTTGCTATTTAGTTTAGGGTTTGCTGTAATAACAATTCTCAACTATTTCTATTCACTTCAAGCTCACATACACACACTTTTCATACCTCTTAGGCACTTTATGCACAAATTCTTGTATTAGTAGCATATTGCAATGTAAATCAAGCTACCTGGTGCTATCTCCATGTGAACCCACATGTATCGTGCCTCCTCATCTCTCCCTATGGTATGGATCCGGCTTTGTATCTCCTGTCTAAATATGATGGCAACACCTCCCGACCCTCGCGCTGTACTCTGTCTCATCTTGGTCCTGAATGCAAATTCCCGATGAAAACCTGCAATGCGTGGTAGGCCTCTCTCTGGGCTCTCATGTGTCTCTGTAATGCAAGCAAAGTCATGTGACTCAAGGATCTCCTCGAGTCTGTCTGGTCGTGTCCAGAATGTCCCGTTGCAATTCCACACTACTCCTTTGAGTGGCGCCTCTTGGTGTAATGATCTCTCATAGGCCGCGTGGCCCTATTTGATAGGGCTTCCGTCTATGAAGATCTTACCATCCCGATAAAAGGCCTTCCTTCCTTCTTTGTGTGCCTGGAGTATCTGTGGCATGCAAGCACGTCGGTGTGCTACCTGCATCCTCGTGAGGTCCTCGTCCATGTAGACAGCGCCGCCTGGTAGTCCACGTTGTATTGATCGACATCTAAAGAAGGCGGTCCGTGTCTCCTCGGAGCTCATACGAAGGATGAGTGCTCGTGAACAAGACGTATCCCTCTGAGCCCTCCATGCGCATGTGAAGGGCATGTTCTCGTATCCAAGGCGGCGGCAAATGTAGGTGGCGTCAGCTTCTGGTGATGCTCCCTTCGGTAGGCCCGTAATCTGATGTGGAGTCTTCGAATGTGTCGAAGTCTCTCCTCTTCTAGTATATCCTGAACTCATGTGAGTTCTTCCTTCTTCATGTCTTTCTTGACTTCCTTCTTCACTTCTTCTTTGACCTCCTTTTTAATATTTTTACTTACCACTTCCACCCAACTATTTTGTGTTGCTTCTATCTCTGATCTGATGTGTTCTTGTACACCCATCTTCCAATAATTTTTGATTTCTTCTTTCAAGTCATCCAACTTTGTTATCTCTCCTTCTTCTTTAGAGATCCGGAGCTGAATGATTTCTTCTTGAAGCCTATGTATCTCAGCTCTCATTTCATCTCGGTCTTCTTCGATAATTTTGACATGCTTTTCTAGGGTTCTTATTCTATCGGTGGATTTCCTCATTTCTTGATTAAGTGCCTTGCCTGCCTCCTTCTTTGCCTCTCTGACTGCTTTAGTAATCATATCTTCCATATCTTTTTTTTTTGAGTTGAGCCATGCTGCGTGGAGAGAGAGAGAGAGAGAGAGAGAGAGAGAGAGAGAGAGAGAGAGAGAGAGAGAGAGAGAGAGAGAGAGAGAGAGAGAGAGAGAGAGAGAGAGAGAGAGAGAGAGAGAGAGAGAGAGAGAGAGAGAGATGTTGGAAATGAGGTAGGCTCATAGCTCATATCACAGGTCCACGGTTCCATAGGTCCAACATCTACAACATAGAATCTAGCAATCTTCTTATATTGACAAAACATGAACATACCACATTTAATCATACAAATGATGAGACAAAGATAGAGACAGACTAGACAACATGTGTAAAGTGTTTCGTAAGCCAAGGCTTACTCACACTATCATATATACCAATGTTCAATGTACAACGTGGGAGCAAAACTCTCAACCACTCTATGTGATGAGAAATAGATGGATGAGTGAATGTACAAATGTAACAAATATATTCAGATGTATGGACAGAAATCTGAATATACATGATATGTGTGACCGTATAGGTTATAGAAGAGTGAATATGAGTGACCGAAAGAGGAAGGATCAGTGTGAAACTGATAATCAACAAACCCTCATCTAACCTTAGGCTATGGAAGATCCTAAGTCAGATACGTGTGTGAAAAGATCACATACTTAAAAAGTAGCAAAGAATGCTAACAAGTTTGCTGTCGGAAATCCTCAAACTCATGTGAACACACCTTCTCAAACACCTCATCCAAATATGCTTAAAGCATATACGTACTGATTCTC
The DNA here is from genome assembly GCA_020310875.1 of Ceratopteris richardii. Lineage (NCBI taxonomy): Eukaryota > Viridiplantae > Streptophyta > Polypodiopsida > Polypodiales > Pteridaceae > Ceratopteris > Ceratopteris richardii. The sequence continues at coordinate 157,397,571 of CM035414.1, forward strand.
TTGTACCTATGCCGAATAGGACTCCTCCTGATATGGATGTTACTGCCTCCATAAACTTCAAGTAGTACCTGTGTGCATAAAGAGAATATGTACTTGAATACTTAACATAAGATGTAAATCTTATGTTAACCACCATCCAATGTCTTTGAAGTAACCCGAAATCTTCATGTAGAAGAAAATCTTAAAATACACCATGTGGATGGCCGCTCCTCACCACCAAGCTGCTAATGACCAAGTTCTCTCTATGAACAAGAGATAACCTCTTCTCCATGAGCAAGAGTGTGAGCACACTCTTCTTCTCCAAGAAGAACTACATAGCCACTCCTCAACATGCTTCAAGTTGGCACCATGGCTGCCCCATGTGCTAGACGAAACACCACCTCTATTGAGGTCCAAGCACCAAGGCTTGTGTTGAACACTAGGTGAAGGATGAAAGATAATGAGCCCAATGGCTTCTTATATAGTAGAGCTTCTACCTTGAAAAGCTTCTCAAAATAAAGCATAAAACACTACGATCGTACTTCTCCAATAAAACACTTTATGAAAAAACCAACTCCGTCCGCTGTTATCGCAATCTGTCGCTGTCCGCCTTTGAGTTAATTAAAAGCAAAAGCAAATGAAAACTTTCGCGCCGCGCGTTGCTGGACATAGGAATCAATCTCGCGCCGATTGGATGAGAGCCAACTCGTCTAGCCACGCTGCTAGTCGTGGTTTGTTGTAGAGGGACTATAATCAGAAGTACAGATGCTGTAACAAATGTTGACCAATAAGATATTGAGCAAGTGTTGACCAATTGGCATTGTTTCCAACAATCCCCCCTGCAATGTCATATTGGTACAATCTGAACTGGATCTGCAAACTATCAAAAGCTGCAAATTAACACAAGCTTCAACCTTGTACTCCCAAACTGACCTTCAAACTTTTTCTTCAAAAGTCTTCTTCAAAATTGAATTTGACTTTCCTTCAAAAAACTTGAACTTGCTGAATATGAACCATAATACTTGAGAAAATATGCAAACTAGATATCCAATAGTGTACCCATCAAGCAATCACTGCTTGACAACAAATATAGCATGAACTATCTCTGAACCTGCTATCTCCTGTCTTCAAAAACCTGAAAACATACACTAGGATCCACATATTTGCATTTACCTTCCAAAAAGGTTTCTCAACATACTTTTGCTGTGTCATGTAAATACACTAAACAGAATCAAGAACTGAATCTTGGAACCTATGACTGATAACTCACAACTTAGTGTATTATGAACACTGCTGGTTCATCTCTGGTTCATCTCTGACTGTACTCAAGTCAACTCAACTCAACTCAACTGAAATATGAGTCTCATAAAAAAATCTATGATGTCATCATGTCTTCATCCTTTAAATCCTTCATACCTCTTTCCTTCAGAACCTGGTATAAACATATATGTGCGCACCTCTCAAACATACCTTTCTGAAATATCAAGCTTCTCTTCAATAGAATTTTGGAACCTTCTCCTGAACAGGAACATCCTAACAGGAACTTTCTCCAAACATTCTTCTTCTTCCTTCTTCTTTCAAAGCTAGAACATAAAGAGAACTTGACAAAGGAAATATAGGAATACTTGAAATAGGAATACCTGAAGGTATGATTGCATTCTTTCACATATGGCTGAAAATAAGTCTTCATGTTTCATTACCCCCCTGGATGATTTAAGTCTAGTATCCAAAATTCTTCAAATATATCCGACTTTATGAAATCTGGAACGTCTTCCTTCTTTCAATAAATCTGAACTTTAGTGATCAAATACTTGTATCTGAAACAAAATCTCTGAACCCTTTTTATTAGCACTGCAGTTGCTAATAGCTTTCACTGTAAGTCTTCAGCTTTCTATATTGTAGAATAAGGTTAGCTGATCTTAAAATAACAAAACCTTGCTGAAAGCTTTATAGGATTCATAAACTTCTGCAACATAACAAGTATCTTCTTCTATCTCTCTGCAACACAAATTTGATAGAACCTGAATCTTTGACTTACTTTCTCCAATGCTAAGAACTTTACAAACAAAGGATAGACAACTGACTCATAAATATTCAAGATCTTTCATGATTTTTTAAGATCATCCAAGATCATACAAGATCTATCAAGATCTTACAAGATCATATGGGATCATCCAAGATCAATGATCTCTCCAACAAAATACCTGTGTAGAATCTGCTCTCATCAAACCTTCATGACTGAATGTTTGATTTATTACCTGAATGTCTCCAAGTGTCCATGCTTCTTACAAGGTTGTAAAACTTTTCTTCGAACAAATCCTTCCAAGAATTTGCAATTCCTACTTGAAACATAAGTGGACAAAACTTCTCATCTTGAGAACTCCAAAAGCTGCAAGTTGATACTTCATCTTTTCATATTCTAACCGGGTGAAATGTGATAGTACTTGCTTGATTTTCTTTTGGCTAACTCCACTTCGCAATCAAGTGATAGGATCTGATGGAACACCTTTTGAATACAAGCATGTATCCAAAAATCTAGACAATCACTGAAAGTAGATTCTCCAACTGACTAGTACATCAACAAATCTGAATTTTCTGAAGTTTTTTGAAAATACTGAATATGAGGTAACCTTTTCCAAACATAAAACCTCAACGTAAGTCTTCAACATTTGCTACAAAAAACTCTTTTACCTTAAGAGTTAGATAAAGAGGAAATATACTTCTCTTCAACTTGTCATATACCAAGTAGCTCTCTATTGATACTCCAAGAATTCTTTGAGGGAACATATAAGCTGCCTGCGCAAAAGCTTCAATTAAAACATAACTCATACACATATGAGTCAAAACATATATTTGCTGCTTTTTTTTTCTCTCAATGCAATTCTTTGTCAAATCTACTAAATCATGACCAAGTGTAATCCAAAACAAGAGATTGCTTCTTCTTTAAATTATCTTTTTCACAAGATGTTCTCGTAGACTTGTCTTTGGGTGTAGAGGATAAAATAGGAAAAGTATATGGAAAATATAAAAGAAAAGGAAGTCTTACTTTTCTTTTGAAATGATGGACTTTCTTCTTCTGCATCTTTCTTCCACATGATGATGTCAACATCTTCAAACTTCTCTTCCATACCATTTGTTCTCTTCATCTTGAAGTAGCAAGCACTCTTAACTTCTTCAAATGAATTCTTTCTCTTCCTCTAATGCTAAGAGTAAGAGACAAAACAAACATGGTATACAAATGGAAGTGAACATAGAATCATGTTTTATCATCTCCTCATATCTCTGAATCAAAATTCTGTTTCAAATGACTGAAACGACTAAATTCACCAATCTTTTGTCTGAATGATGAATTACATTTCTAGAGTTACCTCTCTAGATACCTAGATTACATTCTGTACCTGGATATCCAACCAACTTACAACACAAAATTGGCTGAAAACAAAACTCATCCCATCTCCAAATTTGTCTTCTTAGATGAGCTTTCTTGCCATGAAAGAGATATCTCAAAACTCTCTAGAAAAACCTCTAGATACCTGTTTTGATGTAGCCTTTAACTTTCAACTAATGAAAGTGTATAAAAACACTCCTTAAATTCTTCAAATCTCTTCATAACTTCTCTTCTAAGATATGACATGCAAATGATAATCTGATAGTAAAAATTGATAGCTGTGATTTGATGTTGATCTGATTCCTTCATCTTCTCTAAACCATTGTTCTTCCTTGAATTTGAAGTACTCTTCTCTTCATCAAGTCTGGTCTTCAAACAATACTTTTGTAAAGTATTTGCATACTCTTCCAAAAATATTCGGCTGCTAACAGATCATCAACTTCATACTCCACACTGATGAATACACACGTGACTGAATTGTCTAATTCTCAAATCTCTACTCATCTAGATTAAGTGTGTATGCCAAATGTCAAATGTTAGAAGATGCCCTTAAATATGTTCTAAACCTGGAATTCTGGAAAACGTGGGAATCTGAATGAGCCTTAATGCATTGATGCCAAAGGCCTAAAGTTTTGAAACCAAAACCTTAGTGCTCTGATACCAAATGTTGGAAATGAGGTAGGCCCATAGCTCATATCACAGGTCCATGGTTCCATAGGTCCAGCATCTACAACATAGAATCTAGCAATCTTCTTATATTGACAAAACATGAACATACCACATTTAATCATACAAATGATGAGACAAAGATAGAGAGAGACTAGACAACATGTGTAAAGTGTTACGTAAGCCAAGGCTTACTCACACTATCATATATACCAATGTTCAATGTACAACGTGGGAGCAAAACTCTCAACCACTCTATGTGATGAGAAATAGATGGATGAGTGAATGTACAAATGTAACAAACATATTCAGATGTATGGACAGAAATCTGAATATACATGAGATGTGTGACCGTATAGGTTATAGAAGAGTGAATATGAGTGACCGAAAGAGGAAGGATCAGTGTGAAACTGATAATCAACAAACCCTCATCTAACCTTAGGCTATGGAAGACCCTAAGTCAGATACTTGTGTGAAAAGATCACATACTTAAAAAGTAGCAAAGAATGCTAACAAGTTTGCTGCCGGAAATCCTCAAACTCATGTGAACACACCTTCTCAAACACCTCATCCAAATAGGCTTAAAGCATATAGGTACTGATTCTCTTGTACCTATGCGGAATAGGACTACTCCTGATATGGATGTTACTGCCTCCATAAACTTCAAGTAGTACTTATGTGCATAAAAAGAATATGTACCTGAATACTTAACATAAGATGTAAATCTTATGTTAACAACCATCCAATGTCTTTGAAGTAACCCGAAATCTTCATGTAGAAGACAATCTTAAAATACACCATGTAGATGGCCGATCCTCACCACCAAGCTGCTAATGACCAAGTCCTCTCCACGAACAAGAGATAACCTCTTCTCCATGAGCAAGAGTTTGAGCACACTCTTCTTCTCCAAGAAGAACTACATAGCCACTCCTCAACATGCTTCAAGTTAGCACCATGGCTGCCCCATGTGTTAGACGAAACACCACCTCTATTGAGGTCCAAGCACCAAGGCTTGTGCTGAACACTAGGTGAAGGATGAAAGATAATGAGCCCAATGGCTTCTTATATAGTAGAGCTTCTACCTTGAAAAGCTTCTCAAAATAAAGCATAAAACACTACGATCGTACTTCTCCAATAAAACACTTAATGAAAAAACCAACTCCGTCCGCTGTTATCGCGATCTGTCGTTGTCCTCCTTTGAGTTAATTAAAAGCAAAAGCAAATGAAAACTTTCGCGCTGCGCGCTCTTGCACATGGGAATCGATCTCGCGCCGATTGGGTGAGAGCCAACTCATCTAGCCACGCTGCTAGTCGTGGTTTGTTGTAGAGGGACTATAAATCAGAAGTACACATGCTGAAACAAATGTTGACCAATAAGATATTGAGCAAGTGTTGACCAATTGGCATTGTTTCCATAGAGAGAGAGAGAGAGAGAGAGAGAGAGAGAGAGAGAGAGAGAGAGAGAGAGAGAGAGAGAGAGAGAGAGAGAGAGAGAGAGAGAGAGAAAGAAAGTCATATTAATGTCTTCTGGAGGCCAAACTTGGCCTACGAGACAAAAACCATGTACAAGTCTAGTAACCCTGTGTAGAAGATGAAATGAAATAAAAGGTATATCGCTACACAAAGCAATATAGGGCTGGAAAAGGATGGGGAGGCGTGGCTCTGACTCTGCAGATAGGTGGAGGGGGGAGGGGGCCCCGGGGGGGGGGGGGAGGGAGGGAGGGAAGGAGGGGGAGAGGGAGGGGGGGGGGGGGGGGAGAGAGAGAGAGAGAGAGAGAGAGAGAGAGAGAGAGAGAGAGAGAGAGAGAGAGAGAGAGAGAGAGAGAGAGAGAGAGAGAGAGAGAGAGAGAGAGAGAGAGAGAGAGAGAGAGAGAGAGAGAGAGAGAGAGAGGGGCATCGCAACGCATTGCGAACGGTCCCCAACTTCGCCGCTGCAACTTCGCAACATTGCTACGTTTGCAACGCGGTGTTTTCCATTCATTTTTTTCAAATCCAAAAAATACCTAAAAATATATTTGTCTTAGGAGGGATAAAAAATTATCTAACCTTATTCCAAATCTTGAAAAAATGTGGAAAATGAAGAAGACATAACAAGCTTTAGAAGAGTAGAGATTCATTTATATGATTTTTGGCTTTATCATCTTGAAATAGATTGACATTTTTAAAATGATAGGCAATGTTGCTTTCCACCATGGTATTTACTATTGTGATGGCACTTGTGACTTCATATTTATCATTTGCCAATTATGATTTATGCCTTGACTCATATGATTTGTGATAGTGATTTTCTGTGTTTTTATTATGATTTATCAATGATTATGTATGATGTATCATCATTCATGTATGATGTTACATTGTGGGAGGAGGGAGGGAGAGGGAGAGGGGGAGGGGGAGGTGGAGGGAGAGGGCTTGGGGGGGGGGGGGGGGGTGGTGGGGGGGTTTGAGGGGGAGAGGGAGAGGGGGAGGGAGGATACGTTGCTTCCAGCCAATATGGAATTTGGTGTCGGAAAGCAAGTATTCAGGGGATCCCTGCAAGAGATTCAGGGATAGACATCAAGTAAATTAAGATTGTTTGTTGCAGAGAAGCTCAGGATTTTCATACATTAATAGTTCTTACGGTTGTGAAAGATGTCTTCTTGCAAGGGAGGGAGGGCGAGGGTACGTTGCTTCCAACCAATATGGAATTTACTGTCGAAAAGCAAGTGTTCAGGGGATCCCTGCAAGAGATTCAGGGATAGACATCAAAATAAATTAAGATTGTTTGTTGCAGAGAAGCTCAGGATGTTTCATAATATGTAGTTTTTACGGTTGTGACTAGCAAGATGTCTACTTGCAAGGAAGAAAGCAAAAGAGCCTTGGCAGGGTTTCTGTTCCAAGTGTATGCTCATACAGGATAGTGGTTTGTTTGCCTCGAGATCTCAATGAGTGTTTGTGTATTGGAAAATTTGAAAGGAGCGTGACGCTTCAATTACCGTTCACGTTAACTCATTTATTTAGGGAATATTTTTTTCTCAACAAACGGACGTAGGTATATTATATATACTTAATCAATGCTGAAGTGTATCTAAACAAGTTGTATTTCCATTCTCTTTAGTAGTGCTGGAAGAACCAAAGCCATAGAAGTTGTGAACTTGTATTTAACTCACGATTGTATGATGACACTCTTTACTGCTGGTGTTTGATTATCCACTTTCTGAGACGGTTTTGGTTTTCTGATTGTACTCTATCTTATGACATTTAGGGATTTGTTTTCAGAATCTGATCCTAGAATCTGACATGTTTTCTTGCACTTTTGCAGCAAGCCATAGAATCTGGCCTTCCAGACAAAGATGTAAAAACCATGTGCATGAAGTATGCAGAGCTGGAGAGGAACTTGGGAGAAATTGACCGTGCTCGTGCTGTGTATGTTCATGCATCGCAAATGGCAGATCCACGATCTGACACAGAATTCTGGGAGAAATGGAATGAGTTTGAAGTTCAGCATGGCAATGAAGACACTTTCAGAGAAATGCTACGAATTCGGCGTAGTGTTTCAGCTAGTTACAGCCAGGTACAAGCTACTTTCAGTAACACACCAAAAACTGTACACCTCATTTTAAATCTCTTACAGATATCACTTCTCTGGTTTGTATGCAGATGCATTTCATACTACCAGAGTATCTTATGCAAAAAGATCAATCAAAAATGTCATTGGAAGAGACGGTAGATACTCTGAAGCGAGCTGGTGTTCCTGAAGATGAGATGGCTGCCCTGGAAAGGCAACTTGTACCATCTGGATCTCCAGCCAGAACCCTCAAAGGAGCAGCTAAGTCTGTCTCATTCGTCAGTGGTGGTATCGAAGGTGCAACTGGGCATATTCAAGCAGATATTAGGAATCCTGATGAGATAGACATTGGAGAGGAAGATGAGATGAGTGATGCTGAAAATGAATCAGAAAATTTCACTGAAAAGCAGGTTCCTGATGCTGTTTTTGGCAATCTTGCTGAGAAAAAGCAATTATTGCAGCAAGAGAATGGGTCTGAGAAGGGGGAGGAGGAACCCTTGGGAGCATTAGAGAGATTTAAAAGGCAGAGACGCCAATGACATTGCTTTTTAAACCTCAAGCTCGGAATTTCTTTTCAATATGTTCAAGGATGTTCTCTGGTTCAATGATTTAACGGTAAGTCTCACCGGCCTGGACCCATGTGAAGTTCTATCAAAGGTAAATGCTTAAAAATCTTGAAGGTTGAGTTCAGGGTTGCAATTTTTGTAAGCAATCAATGTATTGGTTACTTCATTGTAATACTTTGATTGCTTGTTTATGTTGGGGTACATGTGTACCGAAACGATGTTTGATCTATAGAAAATGCAGTGCTCACTTCTTGTGCATGCGCTGATAATCGTCTGTCATTGCTACAATTTTCATGGCTTTTCTGCCGCCTCTGCCCATGTATTTTTTATGAGACTTCTCAGCCCTACAATGGGCAGCTATCAGCTGCAAAGCTCTTTGAGCACAAGTAAACAGTGCAAGAATCTGTTGGCTGTCTTAGGCTCAGTGCGATAATTCAGAGTCAGTCGGTCATCCAGTTCCTGTGGAGTTAACATTTCACGGCATATCTCTAGCTGTTCTAACTGTTCTTTTTCATTCCCGTGCTGTTTTCAGTCTCCACCTTTAAGATCATGTGAATTGTAGCCTGCTGTGATTTAACTGCATTATGGCTTTCTGTGACAGTGGAGGTCGTGGCTATTTGTGGCTCTGAATATGTTTCCTACACATCTGATGCACTACAGTTCTATCTCTCATGCATGCTCGCATTGTTCTAGTAAAGAGCATTAGTCATGTCCTACAGTGCTACAACGTAACTCATCTTCTGTTCGTGCATCAACTTCGGAACTGCACTTTTGACTCAACAACTGGGAATGGAGAGAGATCATTGCAAGATCTTTGCAAGTGAAGATGCTTTGGTGTTACAATTCAAGAAGCATACAGTGCCATTGTGTTTGTTGAGTTGGAACAAAAGTCAGGACTTTACCTGACAACTGCTTAGAAACCAGTGAAGTCTATCATGAACTGATTTATACTTTTTATAAGACACTCGAAAAATAGCGACAGTTTATTTTTCAATCTCTGCTAGCATTTTGTAATATTTTTCATCTTTTTCTATTCGTGTTCGATTGATATTCTGGAATAGTCGGAACAAGAAGCTATATGGTTTACATTTGTTAATATTTTGATCAGCAGTATTCTACGACAACTAATACTAGCTCATGGACCAGGACACTGAAGAGATACCTCATGAGTCTAAAGTCAACGTTGGTAAAAAAAAGCTATGGGACCCTGGCAGCATTTAAGCAGCTTTACAACCCACGTTAGAAAGAATCGTTTTACGATGTAATAAGAGGAGGATAATTAGCTTTTAGCTTGTACTTATATGAAAATTTACTAGAATTTTTCTCTATCAGTAAGGGATTGGACGTTGCTCTTGTAGATCTTTTCAATTACTTGAGAGCACAATCTCTTTTGGAATCGTTCTCATTTGCTAGATCTGCATTTTTTGAGTGGAGGGACAATGCTGGATCTACATTTTTTGAGTGTGGAAGAGGCATGTTAGCCCGTCTACTCTGTGTAGAGCATGACTGAGTGACTTCTGTGGGCAATAATTTTGGGTTCATACTTTACCCGCATCCAGTGTGTTTCATGAGGTACAAGAGGGGGATGGGTATTGCATGCTTGGGTATATTTTCTTAGTCTACATAGGCTTTGTATGAGCCATGTAAACTGATTCTAAATAGAGGATAGTGGATAGTGTGCCGAAGGATCGTTTTTGAACAAAATTAAACACATTTCGTTCTATAGGAAGTTCAGAGTTAAACTCTTGGAAAGTGACACGAGTTCATAGTTGAGAGCATATTTTTATGTATGTGAATTCTTAGACCATGAGAAAATGAGACATACTTTTTTAGGGTGGCTTCACATTGGGGTGGTGGAACAAGGATAGAAAATCTTCAAGTTCTATCAAGAACTAGAAAAAAAGTTGATTGTTCGGTTGCCCATCTATTCACACTTAAGAATGGAACAATGATATTTTAGTGTTGTGCCACCACCTAGTGTGAATGCTAAGAGGCAGGGGAACTAACAAATGAAATGAGCTAATGCACATTTCTTTATCATAATTTGAATAATTTGGGCATAAAGAAATGAAAATAAAGCATCGGTTCATCATTTGATGAGATAATCAAACACTTTATACATAACATGAAGAAGTCTTTTTGTTGTGACGGATCAAATAAAAATATGTCATGTAATTTCAAGTGGAACATGAAATAGAACTAGTTTCCTCAAGGGCATCATTTCCAAAGATGCATTGCACATTCATCGTACATTATTCGAGCAAGGCTATCTCGTCGTTCTGATCCAATCCCAAGCTCATTGTCAAGTATTTCAGCGGCACATTGAGCATAGTCCATGATCTCCTCCATTTTGATTTCGTGTGTTGTTCCTAGCTCCATCATAGAGTTTGCAAACACTCTTTGTTCTTCATCCATATTTTGATGAAGACTTGTTAATTATGCTTCAACCTCTCGTACCCATTCCATATCAAAAGATTCAACATGACAAATACACAAGTTATTAACCATGGCTTTTGGGGCAAGTGGTTAGCCCATCACACTCCTAGCTAGGAGGCTGTGAGTTCAAGTCTCCTACAGTTCATAACATTGGTATCAATTGTTTAGTTTGCTCACCTCTGTAGGTAGGGATCCCACCACATATATAAAACATGTTCTTCCATATTAGAACACGAGGCTTGGGGGTTGCCTTTAATAGAGATGGTTGAACCACACTCTTGACAAGCAGGAGATGGTTGAACTACACTCTAAGAGGGAGGATTAGGAAGTAATTCTCAACCAGAGTTTGGGGCAAGTGGTTAGCCCATCACACTCTTAGTTAGGAGGTTTTGAGTCCCAATCTCCTATAGTTCATTACATTGGTATCAAAGCCTAGGAAGTAGGCTTGGGAAAGGTGGATTGACCAATGGCCTCTAAAAAAGGTACTTGGGAACTCCATCATGTGAAGGGGTACTAAGGAGGAAGGTGGTGCTTTGAGAACTCTATCCAATAGAGATTGGAGTGTAGCTCGCAATCCATAGGTTAGATTTAGGCATGTAGTGTACTGTTGGAAAAACTCTTGGCAAATACACTGAGCTAGGTAGGAAATGTGAAGCCCTTGAGATGCCTTGGGTTGCACTTGATAGAGGGTTCAAGCTATCGAGCATTGTGAGAATGAGTATTAAGATACTAAGGTTTAGAACAAGATTCAAGATACCAAGGTTGCGAACAAGGTTCAAGAAGCTTCGCAAGATTGAGGACATCAATTCAAGGGTACCTAAGGGGTTCAAGAGCTGAACATTGAAGCTAGAGAGAGACAAGATTAGATCATTGAGGACAATGATCAACCAACAAGGGTAGGAGATGGTTGAACCACACCCTTGACAGATAGGAGATGGTTGAACTAGGATAAGTGGTTAGCCCATCACACTCCTAGGCTCTAGTTAGGAGGTTGTGAGTTCATATCTCCTATAGTTCATAACATTAAGTCATGGTTGAGGATTACTTCCCAATCCTCCCTCTTATGTTGTAGTTCAATCATCTGCTCCATGGCATGGGTGTGATTTAGCCATATACTGCCTATAACTGTATTTCAGATTGGACAAGTAATTTTTTTTGGACAAGCTATTTGTGAAGCTTAATCCTCGAAATATTTCAAGATATTAGCAAATTAACATTTCTAGTAAAGAAACACAAATATTCTTAAATGATAAAGGAGAAGGATTTGTGTTCATAGAGTATTTACATTTGCTCACAAGCAACATGGCAATTGTGAAGTATAACTTGTACTTTAAACATACTTCAAAAGATGCATCCAAAGTTGGCTATATTAAGATGTTTAAAATAGACAAGAAGCAAAGATGGATTGAACAAAGATAATACCTTTTGTTTTAAACTCAAGAAATGACAAAAAAGGATAAATACCACAACATAAGCTAAATGGAAGTGTCATACAATGCAACCTTACGTTGGTAATCTTCAAAGCTGGTGATGAATTTCATAATGGGATCTTGGGGTCTTATGGAGAGGTTGTGAAACTTTGCTTCTAAGGCGTAGATTCTAGAAAGATTTTAATCCTCATAAAGATCCTGCAAAAAAATAATCAAGCCTCGTGGGATGTGTTGCAAGAGGTAATGTGGCCCTTGGTCAATTCATCACAGGCCAGAAGCAATTGTCCTAAAGATCTCGTATCCTTGACATTCCAAATGTTCCAAGCTGCTAAATCTCTATCCTTGTCTGGCTTAAGTTCTGTAGCATCAACTACTTCATATAATAAATTGGTATACAGATAAGCCTTAATTGTAGCTTTCCATAAATTATAGTTTGTGCCATTTAATGTCTCATCCTTTGGCATGAAAATTAGTGTAAATGAAGGCAAGTACAACTAACTTGAAGATGTTGCATTCGAGATTATAGACATTGTTGTTGAAAAGAGAACTTCACAAATGAATCACGATACGTGCAAATTGGAGTCAACACCTAAAGTTTGATATGGATTGGGAGGGGCTTAGAGTAGGCCTTGTGGAAAATTGGAAACCCTTGGGGGCTTAGAGTATCCCTATATTTGTTGATACCTTGAATGGGGGCTTAGAGTTACCCTAACTTGTTGATACCTTGGAGGAGGGCTTAGAGTAACCCGAAAATGCACTTAGAGACACTTGGAGGCTAAGACTAGCCCCTAAAGCACATACATGCACTACACTCGGAAGTTACAAAAGATGGGCAATTAGTGCCAAAGTGTGCTACAAAGTAAGGGTTGAAGACTTTGGGTAAATACAAAAGAAACCCCTTGATGAGGGAGAGTGTGAAAGATTCTTGTAGGGAATACAAATAAAGACTTTACAATGTACCAATGGACCATTGAAAATAAAATAGAGAGTACAAGGATGAGCACTTAGTGCCAAAAGTGATGCCAAAACGTGTGCCAAGATAGGTGAAAAGGGATTGGTCACAATGAGGTTGGAATACCCTTGGAAATTATGAAATATAACCCCTTAGAGTTTTGGTGTGCTAAATTAAATATTCCGTCCATTTCCATATGAATGAGAAAATTATAGTAGACTTTGCATATGAACTTCAATACAATAAAGCACACTTTGTCCCTTGCATACATATTGATTCATGTGGGCTTTTTAGAGTTGGAGGCAAGGTCACCCAACTTGTAAGCTTTGGAAAAGTAGATGATTTTTGACATCATTGATGATGTCAATCACTTTTCTGCCAACGTGGCTTGTCAAATACCATTCATGAAGGAGAAAATCCACAACAATGAGAGACAAACAAAAAATCCGAATCTTATCGTCCTCTACCTCTCGCTTGTTCAACACCACAATTATGAGAGAGATAAAAGGTCCAAATGCAATGAATTTGCAAGACCTCTGTTTCTCTCTCAATCTTTCTCTCTCTCTCTCTCTATCTCATTTTTCCATCATAGTGATGGTGAAGTGTGATGATGATATCACTCACTATGCTCTCATGCCATCGATGGAGAACACAATGTTGCTCTTTCTCATTGAGACGCTGTTAAAGTGTAGTTATCACCTGTAGTCATTTCCTCAAAAAATGCATGGGAGAAATCTTATGGATCCAGGTTTTATACTTCAATAATTGGACAAGGAAGAGGACATGAGATGAGCTTGCAGAGGTGTAGACTGCCATACCCTCTCTTTCTTTCTTTCTCTGATATTGTATGCTAGACTTTAGGTAATACTCTATGCTTATGGAGTCAAAAGAATGCCAAGGTGAACTTATGATCCTCGCAAGAAGAGCTTGCAAGATCGTGCTAAGCCATAGAAGGCTGATGGAGGGAGACGATGAGCTGTGTGTCGTTTACATGAATCATTATTAAATGTCCTCAAGAGAGCTTTGGCTTGTCCTATGTTGACTGCAAATAAAATCCAGCCAGGGTGCCGTTCTTCAATTAGCAGAGGAAGGATACGTGCACCATCAGTAATCGGTGCATGCACAAAGATGCTGCTATATAGACTTTGCATATGTGTTTAGAAGAAAATGAAAGGAGTGGTGGTTCTGCTATGTGTATAATAGAGCAATGGAGTATTGCCTTTTACACTTAACAAGTTGCTCCTCTACTTTTATCTCTTCTTATTGATATTTCTCACAAGAAATTGTGCCTTGTGATCTAACTTCTGAAATCACGAATGTGAAGACTTGGCAAGGATAGCAATTAGAATCTGTCAAAGAGAAGTGATCACAACCTCAAAGGGCATTGACTTTGTCTCTCATCCCCAGATTGGGTAGTGCATTGTGATTTATAAGTGTCTGCACAAAAGCTTATTGTATGCCATCTTCTTATGTTTGTTACCGTTAGTGTCCATGTGAAAGGCCAAAATGGCAACCAGACACTTCTTTGTATATGTTCTTTAATAAAACATATAGTGGCCTGGTCAGTCACAGATTGTAAGTTTGACCGCATTTGTAAGACCTAAGAAGTCTGTCTTCGTGCTCCTTGTGTACTGTGTTTTCTGTGTATTCTGCAGCCTCTGTGCGGAGTATTGCGTACCGCTTTAGGAGCTCGGTTTTCTACTCCGAGCATATCATCGTGGAGCTCTCGAGAAGGAGAGCGCACTGTGGTACATCGCCATCGAATTACTTCATTGGTATCAGAGCAGTTCGAGGCAAAAGCTTTGTTCCTTTTGTGCGAGCGAAGTGCCCCAGGCTTTCTCCAAGGCTTACGACCAAGGCGGCGACCAAGGCATAGACCTTGGCATACCTTGTCATCCGAGTCACCGAAGTCACCGTTGGCGCCGTTGGTTGCGTGCGAGGAGGACCTCAAGATCAAGGAATATAGAGGTTCCCGGTACTTCCCGGAAGGTCACCCATCCCAGTACTGTTCCCCCTAGAGCTCGCTTAAGCGTGGCAATCTCTTGCCACTAAGCTACACTCTTGTGGTGTAAGAAGGGGAAAGACTAAGGTTGACATTACCTTGAACAAGTTTTGGTCCCTCAAAGCTTCATTCTTTGCTTTCAAAGCCGATTTCTGAAGCATTTTTGGGGTGTCTTTTGGAGCCATTTTGGAGTACTTTCGCACATAGTTCTCTTCACACAGGTCCAAGAACATCAAGTGTTTTTTGTACTTCTCAGACAATAAATATCAACCTTTGGAGCTGTATTTTCAGCCACACTCATAAAACTACAGGTTTCTTGAGAGGTTTTTAGTTTTGGTGGGAGCAGCCACTGCAAATTTATGCAGGTTTTTTAAGCCTAAAACATTAGAGTTGACAGACACTTGCAGGTGTTATTGGCTAGTTTTTGGGCTGTGTATTCAACCTTTTTGTGTCATTTTACTACATATATTGAGCACATACACACCATGTATGCTTCTGTGGATACCGCTTATGTATGTCCATGTCGTCATTGATATAGCGGTTACGTTCTTTGCATAAAGCCTTTTACGTTTGATAAAGAGGGTCGTGGTGAGGTTTTCTTAGCTGGGAGTCACCCAGATGTCGGTGTCTCTTCGGTGATGCAGGTAGAAGACTTACCCAGCCTCGCCATAGGAGATGTATGATAGTTGTTCATAAGTGCTCGATAAGCCTAGTTGGCTTCTATTGGGTAACTGATTATATGCAATGGAGTCAATGATTCACTATGCAGGTAGACATGTCAGTAATTGCAGTTTTATGATACTTTGACACTGGTCATATGCTAATTTTGCAGAGGACACTCTGACAAAATTTTTCCAGATTTCTGGTTTAGTCAACTATACAATGGTCGATTTACTCTTTGACACACTTATCTGTTGGTGTTTGGACTCTTCTAGCTCCATTATCATTCTATTCAATTCTCTACCATCGTGGCATCAGAGGTCTCAGGCACATCCGGTCGATCAGGGTCTAGTGCTAGTGTTCTGAGGAGGAGCTATAACTTGCAGGGCAAAGAACATTTTGAGATCCAAAAATTTGATGGCACAAACTTTGCTCTATGGAAGAATCAGATTAAAGATGTGGTAATTCAAAGGAGGCAATGGAAGCCAGTAAATGGGATTTCAAAGAAGCCTACTGACATGGATGAAGATGATTGGGATGAGTTAGATGAAATGGCCAGGTCTACCATTTGCTTGCACCTGGCAGATAATGTTTACTTTACAATATTAGACTGTGAAAGCGTAGAGGAGCTTTGGAAAAAGTTATGCAATACATATGAAAAAGAGACGGCATCAAATAAAGTGTATCTGATGAGAAAATTATATGACCTTTGGATGAAGGACACATATAGTGTTGCTGCTCATAAATGAGTTTGATGCTATATTCTCCCAGTTACAGGCTCAGAAAATGGATATGGATAATGAAATGAAAGCAGTATTGCTGTTATGCACCCTGCCATCATCATGGGATACGTTTTGCACAGCTATTAGCAACAGTGCACCTGGTGATAAACTCGTCTATGATGACATATTTGGAGCACTCTTGAGTGAGGAGATTCATAGAAAATCTATGGTTGGCACTCACAGTGGAGATGCATATAATGTTCGTGATTCTTACCAAGGAAAGAATCAGCAACATGGCAGGAGCAAGAACAAGGAAAAGAATGGTCAATGGAATAAGAGTAGAAGTAAATCAAGGAAGAGGGATATCGATGCCATTATTGTCATAAGAAAGGACACATGAAGAAAGACTGTTATGCATTAAAGAATGCTAAAGGTAAAGGACAGAATGTTGATGGGCATGTTAAACAATTACCTGCACCATCTACTTCGATTGTGAAGATTGAAGAAATTAATGCTATTTCTGATGATGGTGATGTGTTGACACTTGATAGTACTGTGCCATCTGAGGCACTTATTGCTGATTCTCTTTCCCACACCTGGCTGTAGATTTTGGTGCTTCTTTCCATGTGACAACACATAGAGAATGGTTCTCTAATTATGCAGCAAAGTCTCTTGGTACCGTGAGACTTGGTGACTCTTACCAGTGTGATGTTGTGGGGATTGGAGATGTGGTTGTGGAGTTTATTGATGGTTCAAAATTTACTATGCATAATGTACACCATGTACCTCAGTTATCATGCAGTTTGATGTCAGTTGGTCAACTTGATGACCTTGGTTACAAGGTGGTCTTCTATGCTCAGTCTTTTCGTATATCAAAGGGCAATATGGTTATTGCAAAAGGAAGCAAAGTTGGCTCACTTTATCCTTTATTTGTATCAAAGAAAGAACACTTGTTAGCTGTTACTGAACAACCTATGGCTTGTATTTGGCATGGTCGTTTGGGCCATATATCTCGTAGTGGAATGGAAAATCTTTCTCGTTCTGGCTACTTACATGTGTTATCTTTCTCTGATTTTTCATTTTGTGAGCATTGTCAATATGGAAAGCAAACCAGAAATGTGCATAGAACACACATTGACTCTTCAATTCAGCCTTTAGATCTTGCTCATACAGATGTGTGTGGTCCTATGCCCACTAGGTCCTTAGGTGGTTCTCTTTACTTTGTCACTTTCATAGATGATGCTACTAGAAGAGTCTGGGTATATCCTATCAAATCAAAGGATGATGTATTCCCTACTTTCAGAAAATGGCTTGCTCTAATCCTGGCAAGAAACATTGGGAAGCGATCAAGATGATTTTGAGATATCTGAGTGGCACCAAGGACAAGTGTCTATGCTTAGGTAGAGGGAAAGCATCCATTATTGGTTACACAGATTCTGACTATGCTGGTTGTGTAGACAATCGTAAGTCTGCATCAGGGTACATTTTTCATTTTGCTGGAGGTGCTATCTCTTGGAGATCTCGTCTTCAAGAATGTACAGTTGTTTCCACCAGAGAACTAGAGTATGTTGCAGCAAGTGAGGCATGTAAGAAAGCATTGTGGCTTTCTCGTCTTGCTTGTGATATGGGTTTACCTCAGCATGTACCTTGCTTGCTCAGTGATAGTCAGAGTGCCATTGCTTTGGCTAAGAATCCGGTCTATCATGCAAAGAACAAGCACATTGAGGTGAGGTATCACTTCATTAGAGATTGCTTAGCCACTAAGAGCATTATTCTTGAGAAGGTTCACACTCGAGATAATGCTGCAGATGCTTTGACTAAAGCTCTACCACACGATAGCTTTTGACACTGTTGTCACTTGATGGGGGTTACTTGATTCTTGATCTTACGCAGTAACTTGTATACTATGTAACATGCCCATCAGGTGGGAGGTATAGTTTGTATACTTACACTCATGTATTCTTTATCATTCTTTATTTTTCTCCCATAGTTACTTTGGCCATATTGGCCTTTAGTGGGAGATTGTTACCGTTAGTGTCCATGTGAAAGGCCAAAATGGCCACCGGACACTTCTTTGTATATGTTCTTTAATAAAACATATAGTGGCCTGGTCAGTCACAGACTGTAAGTTCGACCACATTTGTAAGACCTAAGAAGTCTGTCTTCGTGCTCCCTGTGGACTGTGTTTTCTGTGTATTCTGCAGCCTCTGTGCGGAGTACTGCATGCGGCTTTAGGAGCTCGGTTTTCTACTCCGAGCATATCATCGTGGAGATCTCAAGAAGGAGAGCGCATTGTGGTGCATCGTCATCGAATTACTTCAATGTTGTTAGTCATCTCATGGATCTGAGTGCTGCCTCGTGATAGGTAGAGAAGTAAAAAACTAACAGATACAATATCTAATATAAATGAATAAGCTACAAACAGATGCACCAAAAGCTTTCCGTCACCCAAAATGGTTTAAAGAATCATATACAAAAAGTTTCCACACAGCATGAAGTGATGGAGTGTTTATAAACACTATGAAGAAATTAAATGCACTATAATAAGTATGCTCAAGAAATCTTTATAAGAGGTAGCCCCTATTTTTTAGGGCTATAAGAGGTAGCCCCTATTTTTTAGGGCTATGTAGAGATAGACCCCGAGATAATAAAATTAAGATTTCTCCAAATTTACAAAACAAAATTCTTTGAAAATATTTGCACATAATCTAGACACTAATAAATTTCCAATGAATTCTCACTCATTCAATTTAAAGATCTATAGAGAGAGCAATAGCCTCTACAAGTTCACTGTTGTTGAAGAAGATGGTATAGAGAAATGAAGGAGCAACACAATGATGACCCAAAGTGTATGTATATTGCTTCAATGTATTGTACAATGGTTTTGAAGTCTTTATATACACTCTTGAAGTGTTCCACAAATTCCACAAGTGGATTTTCAATTCAAATAAAGGCGGGATAGGTGTTGAAGAGAATCAATTTACTTTCCTATAATATAGGAAAAGTGAAGATCTAATCCAAACTACTTTTAGATGATTGATTGATTGATTGATTTATTGTCAAGCTCGATCACCAACAATTCATGGAACTTGGGCTCTTTTTTTTTTCTCCTTTATAAGTGTAAAGCTCAAGGCTTTTACATTGGTAAATGATCCATAAAAAATCCTTATGAAAAATCCAAAAAATGAGCACAAATAAAAAATACTCTTCAATGGATATTTTTGACATAATCCAAACGATAGCTTTTTGATGCAGGTCAAATCCACCTCAAGCATATTGTAAGCTTGATATTCCAAAAACTCTCACTCAAGCTAAAGTATGCTTGAGTCTTCATCTCTAATAGGTTGAATACCTGGAATTGATTTAAATTTGCAAAGATTTATTCCATCAAGTGCCTTTGTCATCATATCTGCTACTTGCTTTTTAGTTGGAACAAAAGAAATGTCAATCTCCTTTTCCATGAGCTTCTCCTTGATGAAGTGGTAATGAATCTCTGTGTGTTTGGTTCCATCATGGAAAATAGGGTTTGCTGCTAGATGCATGGAACTTGCATTATCTCCAAATATGTGAGCGTTGGAAATCATGAGTCCCAAATCTAACGACAATGCTTTTAACCATATTGTCTCTTGATTTGCTATAGTCAAACCTTTATACTCCGCTTCAGTTAAGGATAAAGTTACTGTTGGTTGCTTCTTGGAACTCCATGACACTAGCTTTGAACCTACAAATGCCAAGTAATCAGATGTGCTTCTTCTATCATCCTTTGCTCCTGCCCAATCTGGATATGAATAGATTTTGATATCTAAGTCTAAAGACTAAGGATAGTAGGTACCTTTATTAAGTGTTCCTTTGAGGTACTTGAGCACTCTCTTTGTAGCATCCATGTGTGGTCTTCTAGGTGAGTGCATGAATCAACTAAGCACTCCCACACTATAGGATATGTTTGGTGTTATGGGAGTAGCATACATAAGGCTACCAACTAAGCTTTGATACTCTTTAGGATCACCAATCTTCTCACCTTCATAAACACTTAATTTCTGGTTCAATTCCAAAGGTGTACCTACAAGCTTGATGTTCTCCATTATGAGATTGAAAAGTAAGTCTTGAATGTATCTTCTCTGAGTTAGATACATCCATTCCTTCTCTGAGTTAGATACATCCCTTCATATGTATAAATCACTTGCATAGCTAGGAAGTATGTGATCTCACCTAAGTCACTGACTTTGAACTCCTCTTGCATGTGTATCTTGATCCTTTGAATGCCATTCAGATCATCTCCTATCACAATAATGTCATCTACATATACACATAGATAGATAACCTCATTGTGATCCCTTCGCATGAATAAAGAAGAATCTGAGTTGTTGGGTCTGAACCCTTGATTATGTAGGTATGTAACTAGTTTTTAATTCCAACCTCTAGGATCTTTTTTCAATCCATACATTGCTTTCTTAATTATGCAAACATAAGATGTATGATTAGGATTTTTCACGTCAAGTTAGAGGATCCTTCAATTTCTTGTAGTAGCTATGTTTATTAATGTTCTGATTGTAGTCATCTTTGCAATTGGTGAGAATGTTTCCTCATATTCTATACCATGAGTTTGTGAGCATCCTTTGGTAACTAATCTTGCCTTGTACCTATAAATTGATCCATCTGAGTTTCCTTTGAGTTTATATACCCAACTACAAACAATTACCTTTTGATTGGGTGACATTGGAACCAAATCCCAAGTGTCCATTTCCTTCAATGCATCTATTTCTTTTTTCATAGCCTTTTTTCAATTAGGGTTTCCCTTTGACTCTTCATAGGTTGAGGGTTCTTCTGAAGTTGAGTCGTTTGCCAAATAGATTGAATGCTTTATAAAAAATGTGGAATCATATCCATACCTTTCTGGTTGTCTTTTTTCCCATGTTGACATTCTAAGAGCTTGCTTAGAGCATTCTCCATACACTTGCATTTTTGCTTTGTCTCTTGAATTCCATAGCTTGTAATCCTTTTCCCTTTCGTCTTGTCATCATTTGCATCACTACTTGGATCCTAGACCTGTGTATCATGCTTGCTTCCTAATTGATGGAAATCAAGTCCAAGATCATATGGTAGAGATACCTTTTGTTTGTCTTCATCATACCAAGATCTATGTTCTTCAAACACAACATCCCTACTTGTAGTGAATTGATTGGTTGAAGGATTAAAGAACTTGTAACCCATATAAATTGAATCGTATCCAATAGTTACTACCTTTGTTGATGTTTCATCTAGCTTACCATTTGTGAAGGTACATGAACATAAGTTAAACAACCAAACACCTTGCAATTTCCAAGACTAAGTTTTCTTCCATACCATGCTTCATAAGGATTTATACCTTGTAGTGGTTTGGATGGTAGTATATTGGAAAGGTACACACTAGTTGAAATAGCCTCTACCCATAGATAATGTGGCAACCTCTTCTCTTGAAGCAGTGTTCTGGCTGATCCAACCAATGTCTTGTTTCTTCTGTCTGCAATTCCATTTAGTTGAGGAGAGTATAGTAGTCACTTCCCTCTTGATACCTTTATCTTGCAATAAATCATCAAATTCCTTGGAGAAGTATTCTCCCCCTTCATCACATTTGAGTTTCTTGAGTGATCTACATGTATGATTCTCCACATGTGCTAGACACTTTTTGAAGCAATCAAACACTTCATTATTACTCTTGATAAAGTATAGAATAGTCCATCTATCATGATCATCAATAAATGAGACATAATAGCTTGATCCTACCAATGAAGCTTCTTAACTTGGTCCCCACACATAAGTGTGTACTAAGTCCGGAAGGTTGTTGTGGATGTAGCCGTTATGTTTGAATGGTTGTCTTTGTGCCTTCCTAATTTGACATGCATCACATCTATTGATCATGTGTTTCTTTGATATGTTTGGAAATCCTAGAACACTTTGATCCTTGCATATATCTTTCAAGGTTCTTTCATTCACATGAGCTAGCCTCTTATGCCACACTTCAAGCTCACTTAGGGTTTGAGACGCAAAATTGAATAGAGCTATGGTTTTTCCTACTCCAAAAGTAAATATCCTACCATGCTTCTCACTCTCGATATCTTCTTGAAGCCTTGACGTAGATCTTCCACAAAATCTCCATGTTGGGTGAACCTAACTTACAAGCCTTTCTCAACTATTTAGCCTAGACTTATTAGTTTTTTTGTAATAGTGGAAACATAGAGTATCTTGCTTAGAATGTTTGTCCTTCCATTGGAAGCCTTGACATTACCAATATTCTTCCCACTATGCTTTGTGTCATCCCCTGTTTGAACTTTGTGTGTATGCTTTGGACTTTCCAAATCAGATAAGAGAGCTATGTTGCTTGCAATACAATTTGAACATCTTGAATCTATGTAGAATAAATGATGATCTTCTTTACCTTCCTTATGGCTTAGATTTATCAAAAGCAATGATTATTCATGTTGTTGATCTTCAGAATAATTGTTGTAGTCCCTTTTGTTATGGACTCTATTGTTATTGTTGAAGTTGTGTCCACCTTTGCCTCTATTGCTACCATATCCACCTCTTCTACTTCTTTTCTAGGTCTTCCCATTGAACTAGAAATTCTCAATTGTGTGGTTGGTCTTATCATAGATGGCACAAGGTTGAACATTCTGGCCTTTTGCTTTGCCATGCTTTGGTCCTTTCTTCTTCTCTTTCCACTTGCTCTTGCCTGCAAAGTTGGCTTGGGAAGTCTCCTTTTCATCCTCTTCCTTTTTCTTGCCTTTGTGCTTCTTGTCTCCCTTATCTACATAAAGAGCACTTGTAGTATTACTTTGATAAGAATTACCTTCCTCCATATTATTTTTGGCCTCTTGGTTGAAGAATTGTCCAAGGAATATATTGAAATCTAGGGTTTGTACATCCATGGTGAGATCATAAGCGTGGTGAAGGATTGCCATTACTTATCACTTTTAATTCTATTTAGAATCTACCTCATGATGGACTCTTCTTCAATCAACTCTCCAATGGATGCTAATTGATTTGCAACCTCCTTGACCTTGGTAACAAACTCTCTGGTAGTTTTTTTAGGCATCTTCTTCATTTGGTTGAACTCATTGCAAAGATGGTTCTTCCTTGCCTTTGTGCTAGCATAAAAGAAAGTCTCTAGGGCATCCCAAGTCTCTTAAGATATCTTGCATCCTATAATATGTGGTAATAGAAATCAAAGATAGAGTTTAGTATGTATGAACTTGCCCTAATGTCTGCAATTGAGTGAGCTGGCAAGAAAACAAATGTGCCATCACTCTCGGTAGATAAATCTAGTAAAGTTCAATGAAGTATCTGTGACATAAAAAAACATGACCACTATATGTGTCAGAGAAATGAAAAGTGATACGTGTCAGTCTCCATCATCACATGTTGAGCTTGATATCTCAACACTCCCCCTCAAGCTCAACATCATGTCCTATAATCCAAGCATCTTTCGAAACTTCTTCAACTTCTCAGCTCTAAGTGGTTTAGTGAAAAAATATCAGCAACTTGCTCATGTGTCCTTACATAAACAAGATCAATATCACTTGCTAATACCTTCTCTCTCATGAAGTGATAATGTACCTTGATATGCTTTGTCCTATCATGAAAAATAGGATTTTGTGCTAATTGAATGTTGCTAATATTATCACAATAGATGATGATCAGCTTTTGCACTTCCATGCCTAAATATGCAAGTAGCATCTCTAACCATGATGCTTTACATGCTGCCATTGTAGCACCTCTATACGTAGCCTCTGAACTCGACAAAGTAATAGTGGGTTGCTTCTTACTGCTCCATGTAATAGCTGTACTTCCAAGTGAGAATAGAAAGCCACTAGTAGATCTTCTATCTAGAATACTACTAGCCCAATCTGCATCAATGTATCCATGAATCTACAAATCTAAACCATCTTCACCTATCAAAGATTCATGATGTATCCCCATTGATACTTCCACTTATGCCCATACAACTTCTTCTTCTAATGATGAACTAGTTGGATGAGAGTCCAGTCTTCTTTTGTTCCATCTTTGCACCTATAGTAAACTTCTTGGTAAAGTGGCTTTGGATCTCTACATGCAATGTGAAGTCCTAATTTTGTAGTCATTGACGGGGTTGAAATAACTTCACATGGGGTCCCCCTAGTATCTGATCTTCTCATGTTTTTTGACAATGTAGGCAAGGGTGAATATCACATCTTTTCCTACAACATGAAAGATAATTTGCATAATCACCTGTGTGTTATGTAATATTCTATATCGTCCGGAGTCATCGATTGTGGACTGACTCATAAGGCTCTCACAGACATAATAAGCAATATCTATAGGCTTTTCATTCTCCAAAATGTATTCTATGCTATGAAGTATCATTTTGCATGGGATAATATGCCTTTCTAGTCTCTAAAAATGAAAATATTGATGCCAAAGTGCAAGAGTGGTTCTCAACACCACATCCACACCTAACTCACTTTCCAATTCTTTCCATGTGGAAGCAATTTTGCTACCCCTTGTTCTTGGTGTTGATAGTGATTTGGGTGTTAGTATGCTCTTGGAAATATATGAAATTTCAGATGATCATGTGTGATTTGAAATTCTATTAGCTCATCATAGAGATCTAGAGTTCTAGAATATACATGCCTATCCTTCTAGTGAAAACTATTCATGAGTTATCCACACCATGGCAGATCTGAACTGACTAATGGTAGGTGAAAGAATTGGCCACTTCCAAATACATCTCATATTTCAAGAATAGCCATGTCGCTCATTTGAAGATCTTGGAATTCTTTTGTCATGACGTAAAATTTACTATTCTTTTCACTCATGGTGCAGAAAAATATATATTCCCTTCACTTCCAAAGATGAGTTGCATGGTGTTAGAATCGATGCTATGAAAGTTTCATTGAATTTTCTAGTGTTGTCAATAGCTAGTGTTGTTTGAGCAATTGAATTTACCAAACAATGTTTTTATTTTTCATGTTGCAATGTGAACTTGTTCAAGATAAGCATGATTTATGTTTCAAGTTTAAGCTTTTGATTATTTTGTTTGCGTATTGGTCCACAAAAGATAAATCATTATTACACATGGATCCAATAAGAAATGGATTTTGACGTAACGAGTCTCAAAGGATAAAACGTCAGTACAAAAAGCCAACTAAGTTCCCATATTGCAGTCATCAAAACATATAGCAATATTACACATAGATCAGAAGATGGATTTGAAACTATTTACATGTCCATCATTTGGTAGGCGAACTAGTCTTGTCATTGGTACTATTCTTAATGGAAACTTGAGAGTATTCCATTGGTCAATTGTGTGAGGCACTTTAGGTGGTGCTTCCACAACACATGTTTATCTTAATGCATCTGTAGAAATCCTCTATGTGTCTTAGGTAATCCTACTATAAAACATATGGAGATACTCTCCTACTTCCCATTGGGAATATCTGATGGGTGGAGATGTCCTCCAATGCTCAACCTTTTTGCTTTATTGACATGGAATTTAGTGCACCTAAGCACATACTCGAGGACATCTTTATGAAGTCTAGGCTAGTAAAATTGCCTCTTAACAAGATCATAACTCTTGCTAACTCCTGGGTGTCCTACACTAGGTGTGTTATTGTTACTGTTAATGCCCATGTGAAAGGCCAAATTGCTGCTGAACACTTTTGTATATGTTCCTTAATAAAACATATAGTGGCTTGGTCAACCACATAGTGTAAGTTTGACTATATTTGTGTGACCTAAGAAATCCGTGTTCATGGTATGTGTATTGTGTGGTTTCTTTGTATTTTGCAGCCTCATTGCAGAACACTATGTGTGGTGTTTGGAGCTTGGTTTTCTACCACAAGGATATCGTCATGGAGCTCTCAAAGAGAGTCCACTATGGTGCACCATCGTTAAAATATTTCACTAGTGTTAGAACATTCAGACACAGAAGATTTGTTCCTTTTGTGTGAGCGAAGAGATCACCTGCCCACCCACCCAAGGATTATGACTAAGGTGACAACCAAGGCATACCTTGTCATCTGAGTCATCAAAGTCATTGTTGGCGCCATTGGATATGCGTGAGGAGGACCTCAACAATCAAGGAAGACAAAGGTTCCTGACACTTCTCGAGAGATCACCCATCCCAGTTTGTTCCCCCTAAGCCCGCTTAACCCACAAGATCTCTTACCAATAAGCTACACTCTTGTGGTGTCTAAAGAACAAGAAAGACTAAGGTTAACATCACCTTGAACATGTTTTGGTCCCTCAAAGCTTCATTCTTTGCTTTCACAACCTGTTTTGAAGCATTTTTGGGGTGATTTTTTGAGTCATTTTGGGGTACTTTCATGCATAATTCTCATTACATAGTTTCAAGAACATCACGAAGAGTGCTCTTTTGTACTTCTCCGACAACAAATATTCATATCTGGGGCTGAGTTTTCAGCCATGATAATAAATCTACATGTTTCTTAAATGTTTTCAGTTGTGGTGGGAGCATCCACCGCAAATTTATGCAGGTTTTTTGAGCCTAAAGAACAGAGTTGACAAACACTTGCAAGTGCTTTTGGCCAGTGTTTGAGCTGTGAATTCAGCTTTTAGTGCCATTTTACTACATATATTGAGCACATACACACTATGTATGCTTTTGTGGAAACCACTTATGTACGTCCATGTGGTCATTAATATAGCAGTTATGTTTTTTTGCATAAAGCCTTTTACATTTGATGAAGAGGGTCGTGGTGAGGTTTTCTTAATTGGGAGATACCCAGATGTCGGGATCTCTTTGGTGATGTCGATGGAAGATTTACCCAGCCTTGCCATAGGAGATGTATGATAGTTGTTCATAGGTGCTTCGTAAGCCTAGTTGGCTTCTTTCAGGGAACTCACTATATGCAGTGGAGTTAGTGATTCACTATGTAGGTTAACATGTCAGTAGTTGGAGTTTTATCATAGTTTGATACTCGTCATATGATCATTTTGCAAAGGATATTTTGGCAAATTTTTCCCAAATTTTTTGGGTTTCTCAAGTATATAGTGGTTGATTTACTCCTTGATAGACTTATTGGTGTGAGCACATTTATTCTCACATAATCCTTTTGGTTTGTCATTATTGTTCATTAATTCATTTTTTTGGGAAGACTTTGGTGAAATTTTTCCCAAAATCTGACACGTGATCATGCTTTTTTAGCTTTAGTGGCATTTGAAATCTTCTAGCCCCATTATCATTATATTCAATTCTCTATCATCATGGCATCAGAGGTCCTAGGCACATATGGTGGATTAGGGTCTAGTGCCAGTGTTCTGAGGAGGATTTATAACTTGCAGGACAAAGAAGATTTTGAGATGCAAAAATTTGATGGCACGAACTTTGCTCTATGGAAGAATCAAATAAAAGATGCGCTCATTTAGAGGGGGCAATGGAAGCCAGTAAATGGAATCTTAAAGAATCCTGCTAACATGGATGAAGATTATTGGGATGAGTTGGATGAAATGGCCAATTTTACCATTGGATTTCACCTAGAAGATAATGTTTACTTTATAGTATTGGACTGTGAAAGTGCAAGGAGATTTGGAAGAAGTTATACAATACAAACGAAAAAGAAACGACATCAAATAAAGTTTATAAAATGAGAAAGTTATATGAATTTTGCAAGAAGGACAGAGGTAGTGTTGATGCTCATCGAAATGAGTTTGGTGCTATATTCTCCCCATTAGAGGCTTAGAAAATTAACATGGATAATGAAAATAAAAGTCCTTGTTGTTGTGCACCTTGCCATTATCATGGGATACATTTTGCACTGCTATTAGGAATAGTGTACTTGGTGGTAAAATCGTCTATGGTGACATATGTGAAGCACTCTTGAGTAAGGAGATTTGTAGAAAATCTATGGCTGGCACTCAGAGTGGAGATGCATATAATATTCCTGATTGACTCACATCCACCTGATAGAGATGTTTGAGATTTGGATTTTTTTATGCTAACACATGTTGGTGAGCCTTCTTGCTACAAAGCGGCCATGCAGACAGAGGATCATGTCAAGTGGGAGCGTGCCATGAAGAGTGATTTGGATTCTATTCACAAAAATGGTACTTGGGATTTAGTACCTCTACCAAAGGGTAGGAAAGCTTTACCATGTAAATGGGTATATAAATTGAAATTCACATCAGATAGTGCTTATCCAAAGTATAAAGAACGACTTGTTGCAAAGGGTTTTAAGCAACAATGTGGTGTTGATTATGAGGAAATCTTCTCTCCAATGGTCAAGATGACTACCCTTCAAATGTTGCTTAGATTCGTTGCAATGGAGGACTTAGAGCTACACCAAATAAATGTGAAAACTGCTTTCTTGCATGGAGATCTTACAAATGAGATCTATATGGAACAAACAAAGGGTTATGTAGTTCTTGGTAAAGAAAGTCTAGTTTCTATGCCAAAGAAGAGCTTATATGGACTTAAACAACCACCTCGACAATGGCACCAAAATTTTGATGCTTTTATGAAGTCTCAAGGCTATTCTCCAAGCAATGAGGATCATTGTCTCTACACAAAGACATGCTCAGATGGCAGATTGATATGCTTGATACTTTATGTCCATGATATGTTGATTGGTGGATTGTCTTCTTATGACTTGTCAATTCTAAAGACGAATTTGAGGCAGACATTTGATATGAAAGATTTGGGGGATGCCAAGCATATTTTTGGCATGCGCATTACTCTTGATAGGAGTAAAAGATGCATATACTTATCTCAAAGTGAGCACATATCCAAATTACTTCACACGTTCCATATGCAAGGTGGAAAGGCATTTATGTTGGTGCAAGTCAACCACCAATTGATGTTTTGGATAAGGATTTGAAGTCAAAGGAAGAAGAAAAGATCAATAAATGAAGAGTGAAGATAGAACATATTCAGGAAATGAAGACTTGTATACATATGTACATTAAACTATAGATCTCTGAGTTAGATCTTTGGCATAAAAGGCTTGGAAATTTCAAGGAAAGAGGTATTAAGGATATGGTTAACAATGGTTCAGTGCTTGGATTGCCTAATGTTGCACGTCAACATATGACATATAGATGTGAGGCATGTCAATTAGTTAAGGCTCATAAGCAATCATATTCTAAGCATGGATTTATGTATTCAGAGAATCTTGAATTGGTACATACATATGTGTGGGGACCATCAAAGGATTTTAGTATTAATGGTTCAAGATATTATGTGATTTATGTTGATGATGCTACCAGGTGGATCACTATTTATGTGATCAAAGATAAATCAGAGGTATTTAATACATTCAAACATTATCATGTGTATGTAGAAAGAATCACAGGTCAAAAGTTGAAGAGATTAAGGTCAGATGGAGGGGGAGAGTATTTCTCTAATGAGTTCAGTGATTACTTATGGAACGTAGGTATAAAAAGGGAAGTTACTTGTAGGTACTCTCCTCAACAAATTGGTGTAGCAAAAAGGGGAAATAGAACTCTTGTTGAGTTTGCAAGATCCATGATGAAGGAGAAAAATTGTCCAAATTATTTATGGGTTGAGGCTGTAAATACAACTACATATTTGGTCAATAGGTTACCATGTAAAGCTTTGCAGGGTATGACACCATATGAGGCATGATGGGGTAAGAGACCTACCTTAGATCATTGCAAAGTGTTTGGATGTTTGGCTTATTCATATGTGCCATCTTAGTTGAGGCATAAATTGGAACTTAAAGCTGAAAAGTATGTGTTCATTGGATATGATGATAAGCAGATGGGATATAGGTTGTGGAGTCCATCCACAAAAAAATTCCTTGTATCAAAGGATGTTAATTTGATGAGCAAGGTACTTGGTATGCAGGTACAATCAATATTCATGCAAGTGATGAAGAAGTTGTGTATCAGAAGAAAGGTAAATCAAAGGTTCAAATATTTGATGAAGAAGAGAACAATGAAGTACAAGTTGAAGTTGAAGAAGTGCCAAGGTTTGATCCAGAATGTGATGAACCAGAAACTTCAAGAAGTGGAGGACTCAGAAGGTCATCAAGAAACAAATGGCAACCTACAAGGTATAGCTATGAAACTTCTTTTTTGACTACTAAAGATTATGCTTACTTGGTGAAAGCAAATGAAGACTCTTCTACATATGAAGAGGCAAAAGTTATAGAAAAATGGGAGAAAGCTATGCAGGAAGAGTATGATGCATTGATGGAGAATGAGACATGGGATTTGGTTCCTAAACCAAATAGTGAGAAAATCATTGTATGCAAATGGGTCTACAAGACAAAGAGGTATGCAGATGGAACTGTGTCTAGATATAAAGCTAGACTTGTTGTGAAAGGGTTTGCTCAGACATATGGTATAGACTATGATGAGAACTATAGTCTTGTGGCAAAGATGACAATGATCAGGATACTCATAGCCATTGCTGCATGTAAAGGTTGGAAACTATGTCAATTAGATGTGAAAAATGCTTTTCTAAATGGTTATATTTCAGATGATGTTTTCATGGAGCAACCATAAGGGTTTAGAGATGAAAGGTAACCAAATCATGTATGTAAGCTCAAGAGAGCTTTGTATGGTTTGAGTTAGGCCCCAAGGGCATGGAATTATAGACTTGTAAAGTTCTTGAAGGAACTTGGTTTTCACGTATCTAAAGCCGATAGTAGCTTGCTTGTCAAAGCAAGTGATGATGGGTTCATTTACATGTGCATATATGTTGATGATATCATTCTTATAGGTACAGATGAGAAGGGCATACAAAGCCTCAAAAAACAGATGGAGAAAGAGTTCAAGATTAGTGACTTGGGAGACTTGTCATATTTCTTGGGCATGGAGATCTCATATACTCAACATGGAGTGTATGTAACTCAAGAAAGGTATTTGAAGAACTTATTGATCAAGTTTAAAATGGAAGATTGCAGGGTGGCACCTACTCCAATGGAGGTGAATCATAAATTGAGCAGATATGGAGGAGAAGAATTCAAGGACATGAAGCTATATCAAAGTCTGATTGGGCAGGTAATCCTAATGATAGAAGATCAACATATGGATACTGTTGATATATTTAGGTAGTGATGTGTGTGAACACTCTAGGACCGCCGGGGCACTTTTTTCCCTCTTTAGGAGGTTTTTTTCCCCCGGCTTGTATATACGCCTATTGCCCTAATGGGCTACTTATCTTTGTACATTCTCTAGTAATACATTCAGTCTTGTGTGTTGTGCTCCAAGCTTCTTCTTCTTCCTTGTGTTGTTCGCGTGCTTCCGCAGACGTCTAACTCCAACAATTGGTATCAGAGCAGGTCGTTGCTTCTTCTAGGGCGCCGTCGACACTCCTCCGTTTGCAGTCTCAGATTCGCACAAAATTTGGTGAGCATACTCAGGGTGTTCAACTTTTTGAGATACAGTCAATTTTCTGCATCAAGGTATTTTAGTCACCGGCCATGGCTGAAAGCAGTGATGTATTCCGTATGTTGGCTGTTGAGGATAAGTTGGATGGTACCAACTACCCATTATGGGCTTATATGATGCGACATGTACTGGTTGCAAAAGGATTGTGGAACATTGTGCAGGGTGTTGAAAGACGCCCTGTTACACGTGTAACGACAGGTACTGAAAATACAGGTGTTGGAGCTGATGAAGATGGTGTCGAAGATGATATTCCGCAGATTCCTGTTCGTGCTGCTGTTTCTGTTGCACCTACTGCAGAGCAGATTCGTTGGGATGGCAGAGATGCCCAGGCACATGCATTGATAGCTTTGTCTGTCAAACGTGCCATTATTCCTCACATTCGCTCTTGTAGAACAGCAAAGGATGCTTGGGATACACTTACCACTTTGTACCAGGCTAGGAATGAGGCTCGTGTTGCTTACCTCCGAAAACAGTTGGAGAGTGAGCACATGAATGAAGGTGATTCGATGGATAGTTTTCTTACAAAGATCAAAGACCTGAAGGAACAAATGATTTCTGCTGATGAGGTTATACCAGATAGCTCACTTGTGCAGACCGTTCTGAATGGCCTTCCTGATTCATATCAGAGTTTTGCCTCTACTCTTCGATTGATGATGAAAGGCAATCCGAATGCCTTGTCATTTGAGGAATTAGTCTCTGTTCTGTTGCAGGAAGATCAGTCCAGGCAGAACAGGTCCATTATGCGTGTTGCAGATCAAGCTTTCCTGGCTAGTCAGAAGGGCAAAGGAAAATGGAGCTCTTCTACTAGTAAGCAGAAATCTGCAAATGCTGCACAATCGAAGAACCAGGATAAAGATGAGAAGAAATCAGAAAAGCAGAAATTGTTCTGCAAGTACTGTAAAGGAAATGATCATATTATAAAGAACTGTCCAAAACTGGCTGCTAAAGAGGCAAAGAAGAAAGAGGCTGGAATGGTTGTTGCAGAGGCCTCTACACCAAAAACAGAGTCTGCAAATCTTGTGCAGGAAGAAGAATGGGTGTTTACTACTGTCTGCAGTTTTGACCCATCTTCTCATGATCAGTGCATGTCTGCAGTAGACTTAGATGTTTGGTACTTTGACAGTGGGGCGACCAAACATATTACCTCGCAGCGCAGTTTCTTCTCTTCACTCGAGCCTGCCCCTACAGGGAATACTGTCACATGCGCCAATAACTCCTCTTATCCTGTTATGGGAGTTGGTAAGATCATTCTGACTACTGCTGATGGTAGTTCTTTCACTTTGTCAGATGCTTTATTTGTGCCAGGGATCAAAAAGAACCTGTTATCAGTTTCTGCATTAGCCAAGATTGGCTTGGTTGTGAAATTCGTTGATGACAGGTGTACAATCCATGATCTCTCAAATGGCGATGTGATTATTGCTTCTGGCATTTTATGTCGTGGGCTGTATAAGCTCATAGACTATGAAAAATCTGTGAATGATTCGGCATGTGTAGTTCATGATTCTCAGGCTATGTCAGATGCAAAGCTTTGGCATGCACGCTTTGGTCATCTGAATTTTGCTAGTTTGTTACGCCTGCAGAAATCTGAAATGGTGTCCTCTTTGCCCAAACTTGAGGCACCTGGAAAACATGTTTGTGAAGGCTGTATTTTGGGCAAAATGCAGCGTTCTTCCTTTCCAAAAGATGGTTCAGTTCGGGCTATGCAAAAATTGCAGCTTGTACATAGTGATGTCTGTGGTCCTATGCAGACACCCTCTTTTGGAAATTACCTTTACTTCGTGACTTTCATTGATGATTTTTCCAGGCATGCATGGATATATCCACTCAAAGCAAAGTCCGAAGTGTTCATGTGCTTCAAACAGTTTTTGGTTTTGGCTGAAAATCTGTCAGCATGTAAAATGGGCACCCTCCGTTCTGATCGAGGGGGGGAATATATGTCTTTAGATTTTAATGCATTTCTGGCTGAACGTGGGATAAAACACCAGTGTACAGTGCCGTATACACCTCAACAGAATGGAGTTGCTGAACGAAAGAACAGGTCACTCATGGAGATGGCGAGGTGCATGGTCAAAAGTCAGGCTTTACCACATAGTTTCTGGCTTGAGGCTGTCATGTGTGCAGCATATGTACTGAACAGGTGTCCCACGAAAGCGTTGCAATCTATCACTCCATATGAGGCTTGGCATGACCGCAAGCCATCTGTTGCTCATCTACGTGTTTTTGGTTGTTTGGCATATGCATTAGTGCCTGAACAACATCGCAGAAAATTGGATGATAAGGCAGTAAAATGTATTTTTGTTGGGTACAGTTCTGAAAGTAAAGGCTATCGTCTGTATCATCCACAGACTAAACGCATTCTGGACATCGTTCAGGCTCTCATAGTACCTCCTTTGCATCAGATTGCTATGCTATGGCTGCATCTAGTCTCTGTGATGAGAATGAGCCTGTTTCTTTTGATGAAGCACAAAATTCAAAAAATTGGATGGCCGCTATGCAATCTGAATATGATGCTATAATGAAGAATGGTACATGGTCTTTATGTGACTTGCCTCCTGGCAAGAAGGCCATTGGCACTAAGTGGGTATACAAGCTGAAGCGTAAACCTGATGGTACAGTTGACAGGTATAAGGCTAGGCTTGTTGCAAAGGGTTATGTGCAGGAAAGAGGCATTGATTTTGATGAGACCTTTGCACCTACATGCCGTATGACTACTGTTCGGAGCATTTGTGCACTTGCAGCCCATCATGGTTGGAATGTACATCAGTTGGACATTAAAACAGCATTTCTGAATGGTGACTTGCATGAAGAAGTGTATGTTTTTCAGCCCCGTGGCTTTGTGCAGAAAGGGCATGAAAACCAGGTGTGCAGGTTAAAGAAGGCGTTATATGGTTTAAAGCAAGCACCACGTGCTTGGTATGAGAAAATACATGCCTATCTGATTGCACATGGTTTTGAGAACAGTCCAACTGAAAGCACCTTATATGTTAAGCGTGCTAATGATGTGCTTTTGATCATTGTTGTCTATGTAGACGACATGCTGCTCACTGGTCCTCTTGAGAAGCATATTGCTGATTTCAAGGCTGATTTGCATGCCTCATTTGAGATGTCTGATTTGGGGCATTTGCATCACTATTTGGGCATTCAGTTTATGCAAGTTGATGGTGGAATGGCTTTGTGTCAAACGAAATATATTGACATATTATTGCAGCGTTTTGGCCTTGAAGACTGTAAGCCTATTGCCACTCCTATGGAGACAGGTTTACGATTGAGTCTTCATGATGCTGGAGATGCATTTGATGCTGTTCTCTATCAGCAGGCTGTTGGATGCTTGATTTACTTATGCATTACTCGGCCAGATATTCAGTTTGCTGTCTCACAGATGAGCAGGTTTATGCATTGCCCAGGAGTCACGCATTGGAAAGCGGTTAAGCGCATCTTTCGCTACTTGAGTGGTACTCGGCTACTTGGGTTGTTTTATCCCAAGGGGGGATCACTACCGCCAGATTTGCATGCTTTTTCTGACTCAGATTGGGCTGGTTGCTATGACACTCATGTGTCCACCAGTGGTTTTTGCTTCATGCTTGGTAGCTCATGTATATCTTGGTTGAGCAAGAAGCAGCCTACTGTGGCCACTTCCAGTTGTGAGGCTGAGTATAGGGCAGCTTTCACAGCGACTGTTGAGTGTGTGTGGCTCAGACGCCTTATGGCTGATTTGGGTGTTGGCCAGTCTTCTGCCACCACCATCTTCACTGACAGTCAGAGCGCATTGGCAGTTGCGAGGAACCCTGTGTTCCATGCTCGCACTAAGCACATTGAGGTGCATTATCACTATGTCAGGGAGAGGTTCTCTGCTGGGGAGATCAGCTTGGCATATGAGCCCACGCAGGAGAACATTGCAGACCTTTTCACGAAGGCTCTGCCTAGGGAGAAGTTTGAAGCTTTCCGCAAAGCTTTGGGCTTACTTCCTTTTGTGGAGTGATTTCCACATAGCTCGGCACTTCCTTATACATGAGTGCCAGCTCCTTGTTCACCGCATCACTCCCAGGGGGGATTTGTTGATATATTTAGGTAGTGATGTGTGTGAACACTCTAGGACCGCCGGGGTACTTTTTTCCCTCTTTAGGAGGTTTTTTTCCCCCGGCTTGTATATACGCCTATTGCCCTAATGGGCTACTTATCTTTGTACATTCTCTAGTAATACATTCAGTCTTGTGTGTTGTGCTCCAAGCTTCTTCTTCTTCCTTGTGCTGTTCGCGTGCTTCCGCAGATGTCTAACTCCAACAGATACTTGTGTTATGTGGGAGATAAGTTAATCTCTTGGTGCTCAAAGAAGCAACATATAGTTGCTTTATCATCTACAAAGGCAGAGTACAAAGGACTAAACAGTTTCAGTATCACTTTCTAAGAGAGAAGGTGATTGATAAGGAGATTGAAGTCATACATACTTCAACAAAAGATCAAATTGCAGATATGCTAACCAAAAGCTTGGATGGACCAAAGCTACAAAGGTTTAAAGACATGGCAGGTATAAACAAGATGAAGAAAACCTCAATTGATGATTGAAGGGGAGCTGTTGGTGCAAGTCAACCACCAATTGATGTTTTGGATAAAGATTTGAAGTCAAAGGAAGAAGAAAAGATCAATAAATGAAGAGTGAAGATAGAACATATTCAGGAAATGAAGACTTGTATACATATGTACATTGAACTATAGCTAGGTCACTTATACCTTTGTTTTAGTCATGAGCTTGTACATATATGCCTATATAAACAAGTAAAAAGTCGGAGAAAATATGAGAGAGCATGAGATATGAACAATTAGACGTTAGAAGAGTCATTAGACATTTTAGAAGTGAGGAAGATATCTCTCATCGCTCAATTGTAAAAATTTTTTAGAGATGAAGAAATATTGCTCCCGATCTTTTGCTTAGTACTCCTTTTGTGTTTAATCTTTTGTGAAACGTTTTTGTACAAGTCTAAGTCTATATTTTATTGATCTCTATACAAGTTTTCAGATCCTAATTGTAATCAAGCTTAGAGAATTGAGAGTAGGAACATTTACATGTGTAAATGTAAAGAAGTGAAGTTGCAGTAGGTGCAAAATTCGATGCTAATGTTTTGGTCAGTTCTCCTTCCATAGTGTAAATTCTTGAGCAAGCAAGCCCTCATTCTTTAAGGTGGAAGGTAAGCTACCTATGGCTAAAAGCATTTGAATAAACAGGTTGTTATTTGGGAGAAATGTGTGTTAGAAGTTGCATGTGTTAGAATCAACTATTCAAGAGAACAGTTTCAGACATAGGTGAACTGTTTGAGTCATTTCTCAAAATCTACTGAATCATTTGAGATAATTTAACTTGGAGAAGGTGTGCAAAAATTAGAAGACACCTTGTGCAAAGATTTATCCAAAAATTTACACATTTGATCAAACAATGAGTGATTTATGTGCAGCAGACTTTTTGAGTATTAACTCTCTTCACAGTTTGTTCAAGATTTTGATAATTGAGTATTGATCCTCCAAATTGGTAAAGGTTTTAAGTTGTTCTTAATATAGAGGTGCTCTAACATCAAGGATAGCTTGTTCTTTTGGAGATTAACAATCTCCATCAATTTAGTACACCTTTACCCACATATGTGAAATTGAGCAAGGATGATTTCCCCAAATCAAATGCGGAAAAAGAATTCATGAACAAAATTCCTTATCAGTGTGCTATTGGTAGTCTCATGTATGCTATGGTAGCTACGAGACCAAACATTGCATTTGCAGTGGGAGTTGTGAGCAGATTTATGTTGAATCTTGCCAAGAAGCATTGGGAAGAGGTGAAGATGATTTTGAGATACTTGAGTGGCACTAAAGACAAGTGTCTATGCTTGGATAGAGGGAAAGCATCCAATATTGGCTACACAGATTCTGATTATGCTGGTTGTGTAGACAATTGAAAGTCTACATCAGGGTACATTTTTCATTTCGTTGGAGGTACATCTCTTGGAGATCTCGTCTTCAAGAATGTACAACTATTTCCACTATAGAAGCAGAGTATGTTGCAATAAGTGAGGCATGTAAAGAAGCATTATGGCTTTCCCATCTTGCTTGTGATATGGGTCTACTTCAACATGTACCTCATTTACTCAGTGATAGTCAGAGTGTCATTGCATTGGCTAAGAATCTAGTCTATCATGCAAAGACCAAGCACATTAAGGTGCGGTATCACTTCATTAGAGACTGCTTAGCCACTAAGCGCATTATTCTTGAGAAGGTTCATACTCGAGGATAATGTTGCAGATGCTTTGACTAAAGCTCTACCATAAGATAGCTTTTGACACTCTTGTCACTTGATGGGGGTTACTTGATTCATGACATTACACAGTTACTTGTATATTGTGTAACATGCCCATTAGGTGGGATGTATAGTTTGTATACTTACACTCAAGTATTCTTTATCATTCTTTATTTCTCCCATAGTCACTTTGTCCATATTGGCCTTTAGTGGGAGATCGTTATCGTTAGTGTCCATGTGGAAGGCCAAATGGCCGTCAAATAGTTTTGTATATGTTCCTTAATAAAATATATAGTGTCGTGTTCAACCACATACTATAAGTTTGACTACATTTGTGTGACCTAAGAAATCTATGTTTGTGGTTTGTGTATTGTGTGGTTTTTGTGTATTTACAGCCTTGTTGTGGAGTATTGTGTGTGGTGTTTGGAGCTCGGTTTTCTACTGCAAGGAAATCTTCATGGAGCTCTCAAGAAGGAGAGTCTACTGTGGTGCATCACTGTCAAAGTACTTTAGAATGACATGCATATAATATGTGCTATCGCATCTCAAAATCTCTAGGGACACACACCTTAACTTTTTATAACAAATATCCATCATGGATACTATAATTCTTCCATTTGAATCCTTCTTGAGTACCCGTTGATACTCCATTCTCACTAGAAACCCATGTATCATGATCCTCTTTGTCTATGGCTTCCAAAATTTTGGAATATGTAGGATCAAGCCTACATTTTCCTCTAATGGACTCAAGTAGCTCACTAGTGAACTGAGTAAAACTCAGTCTATTGAGCATAGGCATGTGGCTAAGTGAGTTAGCCACTATAGTAAACTTTCCCTTCCTATACACAAGCTCATAATCAAACTCTTGAAGGGTCTCTACCCAACATGCCTTAGGACCTTTAAGGTTTGTTTGATAATACATCCACTTAATTCTCTCTTGATCAAATAATGTCATAACTTTGGAACCATATAAATAATGATGCCAATTCTTCAAAGCATGGAATATTGCATACAACTCCTTCTCATAAATGAATTAATTCTTCTGAACAA
This sequence comes from Ceratopteris richardii, assembly GCA_020310875.1. Classification (NCBI taxonomy): domain Eukaryota; kingdom Viridiplantae; phylum Streptophyta; class Polypodiopsida; order Polypodiales; family Pteridaceae; genus Ceratopteris; species Ceratopteris richardii. The sequence goes on from CM035414.1 coordinate 157,436,630, forward strand.
GTTCTAGCTTTCTGCTCTCATTGACCATCCTGGGCTAAGACCACTCCTATAGCGAAATCACTTGTGTCAATCTCAACCATAAAGGTTTTATTGGAATATATTATATGTAAAAAGGGCATTATAGCAATTTCTACTTTCAAATTTTCCATACTTTGCTTCTATTAGTCTCCCCAATGAAAGGCCTTTCCTTTTGCTTTAGCTTGTTCCATCATTAAGACAATAGTTTTGGCATAATTCTTAATGAATCTTTGATAAAATCTTGATAAACCGAGGAAGATCTACAACTCTTCCAAGCTCCTTGGATGTGGCCATTCCAGCCCGTACTTTCTCAAGATCCATCTAGATTCTGTCTTGGAAGACTATATGCCCAACATACATAGCCTCTTTTTCGAAAAGTTCACACTTTGACTCCTTCTCAAAGAGTGAATTTTCCCTCAACACTTGGAATACTTTCCTCAAGTGTTCCAAGTGTTCCTATTCTAATCTACTATAAATCAAAATATCATCCAAATCCCCAAGTATGAGCATAGTACACTATTCATGAGTTCAAAAAATAGAAAAAACAAGAAAATTTTGCACGTACCTCCTTGGTGGGAAAGTCGGTCCTTAAAATCCTTCAATCTCGTGGAGAGCTCACACGTGCATGATCTTTATCCCACATGGGTTGCTATAACAGGCAATTTGGGCTACATATAGAGAGGATCTTCTTCATCTCCTTTATCCAAGCGAAGGAGAGGAGGGACAAGGAGTTCACGCTCCTCACACGTGCACTCTTGCTGATGTATTCACACTACATGGATATTTTTTGCTCTATCTATGGGCTGTAATGCTCATGCATGGAATCTCTTTCTCGGATGCAAGATAGACTTTCCATGATCCTCTTTGGTTTGGCATGCACATGGGCACAGATCCTGAGAAGAATATGAAGGCTACACTGGCTAAAAAAATGGAGTGAAGACACAGAGATTAATGCATTCGAATAACCATCTTTGGTTTTGATAGACTTTCGATGATCCTCTTTGGTTTTGCATGCACATGGGCACAAATCCTGAGAAGAATATGAAGGCTACACCGCCTAAAAAAATGGAGTGAAGACACAGAGATTAATGCATTCGAATAACCATCTTCTATGTATCGAAGCTCTCTTCTTCCTTTCTCTAAATCTTTAATCTCCTTTTGTCTCAATCTGATTTCTTGTTCCTCCTTCATCCTCTCATAGATAGGGATTTTAGATAATTCATAGTCTATCTCATCTTCTTCATCATCCAAGGCTACTTGCACCATGAAGTTGTTATAGAATTCTTCATCTTGGGATGGAGTTAATGTCTACTCATTAACTACCACATCCAATGTTGCAAGGATATGAGAGCAATCATATGGTTCAAAATCCTTGTTCGGAAACCTAATAGGCATGTAGGATGGATCTTCAATTGGTCTATAAAAATTGCCTTCCTCCCATTTAAAGCCCTCATTCTCTCACCTTCTAGCATCTTGTCTTTGAGATACTTGGGACATCCATAAGTGAGTGTCCTCATGCCTCTAATCGTCATTCTTTGCTTAAGATTGACTTGATTTCTCACTCTTCTCAAGACCTTTTGCATTCTCATGGATGAATCTCCATTGGAGTGGTGGCATGTCTCTATAAGAGTTAGTTATGCCTTGATGTTGTAGGTAAACCACATTTCCACCCCAATCTTGCACCCCTTGAAGTTGACACAGAAGGTTCTTCCTTACAAGTGTTCATAATTTCTTGCCTTCCCAAAGTCACAAATGGCAAGAGTGTGCTCAAACTCTAAACCACATGTGCTTAGCGTAACACCTACTAACCATCCTAAGGGTTTTTCCATTTGACCATCGTCTAGTTGTAACTTCATGCAAGTTGGTCTTAATGCTAGATTGCCCCATTTGATCCACATGGACTTGGTGGTAAGTACAACATTAAGAAGATCCACCTCCTTATTGTCAATCCGCTGAAGAGATAAGAGTAATATGAAGATCGTGAACACATAAAGTAGTGAAAGTGAAGGTGAGAAGCATGAAAATGCACATACACATACACACACACACACACACAAGGAAGAGACAAGCGAGACACAATGAAAAGTAGAGAGTAGACTCTATTGCTCAATAACACCATTACAATCTCAATCTAGCTCTAAGATCTTCTCATCTCACACAAGCTAACTTGAAAAATGATCTCTTTAGCTTCTTTTTATAGATTCTAGACTAGTTTTGACTGGTTTCATACCTAGTGTCTAGCATAATTAAGAAATAGGTTCTAGGGGTCATTTGGAAGTCTAAACGAGATCTAAAAATAGCAAAATTTGGTATTCTTGTTCTACCTAAGCTCCTCAAGCTCGAGGACTCCTCGGCTTGCACAAAATGGAGCTACTAGATACAAAATTGAGTGTTTTATGATACATATATTACAAAAGTGATGAAAATCACTATTTAGAGTTTTGAAAAGTAATATCAAGTATATTTCTTTGAAAAAATGAAATCCACACCCCCCCCCCCCGAAACTCTTTGTACTCTGCCTCTACATACTTCCTCTACATTGATGCATATGGCTGCTGCCAACATCCCCTCCCTCTCAGATCTGTCGATGCCCATGGCTGTTGCCAACACCCCCGCAACTCTTTGTAGTTCACCTCTACATACTTCCTTTACATTGATGCCTATGGTTGCTCCCAAAACCCCCTCCCCGACAGATCCTTGTTGTGGGGTCTATGTAATGTAGTTTTGCAAGAGGTCCTGTGCGAGGGTGTGCTCAGCGATGCGAATTCCCCGTGCAAGATCAACTTCTAATTTTTCCCCATTGATGGTTTGGGGTTCATCGAGGGGTGGAAGCCGGTAGTGTGTTGAATATAGGAGTTGCTCGCAAGCGAACAACTGAAGGAGATGGGTAGGCCGACTGATGAAAAATTCAGAATGGTATTCCCAAAATCCCGTCGTGAAGTTTTCTTCAAAAGTCATCTTGTAACATGCAGGTAAATACTTCATGCAACAATGCCATGTGTAACATACCCGCAGCGATGGATTGGTGCTCATATCATATGCGAGGTCTTGGTTACCATGCTCGAAACCTGAGATATTGACATGTGGTGCTTTGACATGGAAAAAGATCTTAAACACCGTTTGCATCATATCAAAGATCTTAATGGTCATATGTGCGACGACGTCGTCTATGCGGTTGAGTCAAGGGAGCAAGTGGCACATGGTCACCATCATGTATCCAACTATTGGAGGGCCATGCACTAGTGCTAGATAGGGATAGTTAAGCCAATCCTAGCACTGCTTATTATTTTGAACTGTAATTGCGAATGCAGTCCAAGAGCGATGTCATGGCAACGGACCCCAACAAGGATTGTACTTTAAGTGTAGTGGGGCGTTGGTCCAGGTATGCATCATTTCATAGTATTCCTGAAGGAGTTCCTTGTGCCAGTTCAGTTGAAAGATTTTTCCTTTTTGCACTTCAAGGGGTAGGTCATCAGGCTCAAACTGAGTGGCATGAGTCGGTTTCTTCCCTGTTTCCTTTTCAATAGCTAATTGCTATTCTTCCATCCACAAGAAGTAGGGTTTGTATTGAAGCTCATTGATGGAGATGTACCTGCGGGGTGCCAACTGAGCGAAATAGGGTGACTATAAAATTCGTTCCTTGATTAGGGCCATAACATGTAGTTGGGTCTCTATGCATGCAGAGTGAGTATGTCCTAGATCTTCAACTGATTTGAGCCATGTAGGAATAGGAAGTTCAAATGTGTCCTACCCCTCTGTCGTGTGCCTAGGACCAATTGTGGTTCATATGCTTCTTCATATGTGTCCTCCACCGAGATTGAAATGGTTTCTTTGTCAGCAAAAATCTATGGTGGGAAGTCAAGTCTCAGAGGCTCTGACTGAGCTGCAATCTGAGCTTGGAGATCAATGACGCATGCCTATAAAGTAGTGAGTTCATCTAGGGTTTCTAAGGGGTGACTTCAAGGACACTGTGTGGCTGTGCAGGTTCCTATAGCAGTAAGGCTTTGTGATCGGTCTGGAGCTTCTGATATTCTTCGTTAATCCTATCGTAATCGTCAAGTAATAGCGCATGATCATCCAATAGGACTTGCATGGTCTCCGAGGGGACTGCTTTGAATTTGTTGGGACTTAGTGGTTCGTCAGGTCTATCTATTGCAACTTTGAAGTTCTCACGATTCTGCTCTTGCAGCCTTTGGTTCTCTTCTTTGGTGGCTATGAGGTGTCTTTGTAAAAGTCCCATATTTCGTATTAGCATGGCGTTCCATATTGTCTCGGCATGTAGAAGATTCTCGACATTTGTGAGGGCTTCTTTCATCTTTTTTTTCAGATTCTAACTCCAAGGAGTGGTCAACCTTACGCAGTTCCTACTTGCATGCATTAAGGGAAGTATTCTCAATAGTCAAAGAATTTAATTGCACTTGTAGTTGTGTAGTGGTCTGTTGCAAGGCGTGGTAGTTGCTTTCGAGAGAGGCAAACTTTTCTCTGACTTGATTCATACATGCAAAGATTTGAAAAAATATGGTGTCGACAGTGAGTGATAATAACAATGGTGTGGTGTGTGAAGATGATGCTAGTGTGGGTGTAGATGCAAGGGGAATGGGAGGGTGAATGTAGTGGTGACCGTAGAAAATTGAGATGTGCCAAGATGTTGTGAAATTGTGGATGTGAGTGGTTGTGTTGTAGGTGTTGAAATATCCATGTCACTGGATGTGGCATCTAGTGCACTAACAGTGAATAGTGGTGTGATGGTGGGTGCATTAGTGTTTTTGAACATGGGATTTACAAAGGAGGAGGAATATATGACATGTTGAGTTTTGTATGTGGCTTGTTGTAGAGGAGAAGGCAAAGGTGATGTAATCAGATGGGGAAGGGATATGGGTGAGAAGGTCATCGATCGAGGGAAGGGGAAAAGAGGTCATGAAGGAAGGGGAAATGAAGGAAAGGATGGGGTAAATGGATTGAGGGGAATTAGGTTTGAGATACTAGGGGTAAAGGTTTCGGGTACTAGAGGTGCTATCGCTTCTGATGTAGCACTTACAATGAATGAGGATACTGGAGGTGAGTTGTGGTGGATAGGCGAAGGTGGATGTACAAGAGAGGGAAGAGTTTTGGTGGAAGTGGATGTGATTTTGATGGTGTTTGTCAGTATGGAGGATGTTGATTGTGGAGGGGAGTCGATGATAATTGTAGCTCCGATGGTAGGTGATTCGGGTTGGGGTTCCGATATTAACCGTGCTTCTTCTGGATGTCGGGAGGATTGGGCATTGGTGGGCATGCGGATGTATTGGCCTAGTTTGAACATCAGACGGATTCATCAATGGTTGAAGTGCGGTAAAGGTTTCCTCTTCAAAAAATGAAGTGCCTCGATAGTTCACATTGACTTGACTAGTTTGTTAAAACCCTAAATGAAGGAGTCTTCGAATCCTCCACTAGCAAGCTCCTATTGTAGTATTTCTTGACTTTGCTCTTTTGATAACTGTCAGCATGCCCACACAGCTTGCATATTGTGATATAGTTTCTAAATGGCCAAGGTATAAGCAGTTGCTTCGAAGGTGTCCTCTTTGTGGATGCTCATATCTCCTTGAGCTTCCGTTTGCTATTGTTCAAATCAAATATAGTGTTAGGGGGATCTACCTCAAGATTAGGTATGGGCAAGGCTATCCTCAAAGCAATGAAGATCATTGTCTCTACACAAAGAGATGCTATGATGGAAGCTTCATATGCTTGATACTTAATGTCGATGATATGTTGATTGTTGGGAAGTCCTCTGATGACTTGTCACTGTGCAAAAAGAAGTTGAGTGCGGCATTTGATATGAATGATTTGGGGGATTCCAAAAATATTCTTAGCATGTGTGTTATTCATGATAGAAGTAAAGGATGCATATACTTTTCTCAAAGTGAGTACATATCCAAATTACTCCACAAGTTCAATATGCATGGTGGCAAGGCATCGAGTACACCTCTACCTACATATGTGAAATTGAGCAAGGATGATTGCCCCAAATTAGATGAGGAAAAGGAATTCATGACTAGAATTCATTATCAATCTATTATTGGTAGTATCATGTATGTTATGGTACTTACAAGACCAAACATTGCATTTGTAGCAAGGGTTGTGACAATATATATATATATATATATATATATATATATATATATATATATATATATATATATATATATATATATATATATATATATATATATATATATATATATATATATATATATATATATATAAAATCTTGTCAAGAAGCATTGGGAAGCAATCAAGATGATTTTGAGATATCTAAGTGCACTATTGATGAGTGTTTATGCTTAGGTAAAGGAAATGCGTCCATTATTGGTCACACAGATTTTGATTATGTTGATTGTGTAGAGAATTGAAAGTATACATCACAATACATTTTTCACTTTGTTGGAGGTGCTATCTCTTGGAGATCTGTCTTCAAGAATGTACAAATGTTTCCAGTATATAAGCAGATTTTGTTGTAGCAAGTGAGGCATGTACGCAAGGATCATGGCTTTCTCATGTTGCTTCTGATATGGGTCTACCTTAGCATGTACCTCATCTACTTAGTGATCATCATAGTACCATTGCTTTGGCTAAGAATCTAGTCTATCATGCAAAGGCCAAGCACATTGAGGTGTAGTATCCTTTCATTAGAGACTACTTAGCCATTGAGCGCATTATTCATGAGAAGGTTTATACTCGAGATAATGTTGTAGATGCTTTTACTAAAGCTCTGCCATAGGATAGCTTTTGACATTGTTGTCACTTGATGGAGGTTACTTGATTCCTAGTCTTGCATAGTTACTTGTACACTGTGTAATATGCCCATCAAGTGGGAGATATACCTTGTATACTTACACTCAAGTATTCTTTATCATTCTTAATATTTTCACCCCTAGTCACTTTGTTCATATTAGCCTTTAGTCGAAGATTGTTACCATTAGTTTCCATGTGAAGGGCCAAATGGCCGTTGAACACTTTTGTATATGTTCTGTAATAAAGCATATAGTGGCCTAGTCATCCACATTCTTAAAATTCGACTGCATTTGTGAAACCTACAAAATATGTGCTCGTGCTCTATGTGTGTATTGTGTGACTTTTGTGCATTCTATAGGCCCAGTGTTGAGTACTATGTGCGATAGCCGGAGATCAATTTTCTACTATGAGGGCATCATTGTCGAGCTCTCTCAAAGGAGAATATAGTGTGGTGCATCGATATCGCACCACTTTAGTGAAAATGATCATTGATGAAACAACTTTTGGATCAACACAATCTATTTCACTTAGTTTCATAAAAACTTCCTTTCCATGATTAAAAATCATTCTCTCAAACTTATCAATTTCACATGGCAACAAAAAATCATCTTTTCCAAACTTGATCAACTGAATAGAATCATGAGAAAATATGTGGCCAATTTTGGATTTATTTCTCAAGGATGCCTCATCCCACATACTTTTCATTTTATCATTAATATCTTGTGGAAGTGATTTTGCAATTGGTTTTACTTCTTTAGAAATTGTTTTATATTTTGTCTCAATAATGTGTTGGAATTTAAGGTTTCTAATTCTAAAAGATTTTCATCGTATGAAATGCATTCAACTACACCTTGAACGGTCTCATACTTTTCTAACGAACCATGACAATTCCAAAATATTTTTATATTCTTAATGATCTTTTTAAGTGGTCTCTTTTGGTCTTTCTTCATAGAGAAGAAAATCCCTCCCATAGAAGAAAAGAAGATGGATTGCTTTTAAAACAATTATTAGGAGACATATCAAATATACATGTGGTCATATCCTCCCACTTAATGTGAGCACTCAAAGAAAATCCTAATTAACATGAAGCAAAGGGTCCTTTCTCAATGAATCTCTATTTTTAGGATGATTTATGCATAGATTCATGAGTTGCACTGCTTTCATACTATCACATGATCTTATCGTAGCAAATGCACTTCCATTATCCATTATATTCATCTCCATTCTTGACTCACTAATAAATGGTTTACCTAAAATCATAGGGTATGTGAAATCTTCATGAATAGAGAAATGGTGTTCATTCTCAACATCACCTATCATCATAGGAACATTAGCATAAGCACCATGAAGACAACCAGTTTCATTATTAGAAGCTTTCATTTTCCAACCATGTTCTTTATCAATAGGCCATTTGGCATGAATCAAAGCAATGCATGGATTTTCATTACATATCTTTACCATGATTTCTATTGTGCCACAGACCCAAAAATTCTTTGAGAAATGACTTTGTGGTTCCCTTCTTGTATTGAGTGATCACCTAGAATATGAATAAGAAAGCATTTATTACTAGAGGCAAAATCATCATTTAAATTCAAGTTACTTAGCTTTGGATTACAATCTTGAAGCACCACAAAGTTTTTCTCAAGTTATTGATTACTTCATCTACAATGTCCCTTTTCATAATGCCCTAAAATTCTTATAAAGACATGGAAACTTCACTTTTAATAATGTTTTCATTTAGTTCATAATTTAGACATGCGTTTGTAGATAAGATTTTTCTTGCCTAATTTTTAAACTTTTTCTTGAACTAATTATTTTTTAGATAATTTGGTAGCTCTTTTATGCTTTTCTAAGTCATAATCTCATCTTTTCTTTTCCTCTTTACTTATTATATGAGCATAAACAAAAAAAAAGGAATAAACGAATATAGTCCAATTACTTTATTTCCTTATTTGATTTCACATGGCACTAAGAGTATGAGAAGTAAGTTTTTGTTTTTTGGATATAGAAAGAATGTTTTCCCAAATCCCTTCACTATCATTATAGGAATCTAGTTCTTAGAGTCAAATTATCACAAATTATTATCATTCCATATATCTAAATTTTCTTTAATGCATCTTGTAAAGATTTAAAATCCTTACTAGAATGAATTATGATATCACACTAAATGAATCTTCTTGGAAATTATTTTTTATTACTATCCCCTTTTTGTTCTTGTGGTGTGTTCCTTTGTTTTGAATCTTGATTTTGGACATTTGACAATTGTACTCTAAGTTCCATTTATTCTTTCACGATGTCATCTAATTGTTGGATGTGGATGGCTACATTTCTAGTTTCATTTCTCAATTTTCTTACTTATGTGGTATTTTCCTTTGAAGGTGTTTCAAGTGGTAATTTTTCATGACAAGCATCAATTTGAGTTAATCTTAAGTTGGACGCTTTGTAGGCAAGAACATCAAGACTAAATAGTTTTATTATTGAGTTTGTTAGAGAATTATACATGAATATGAAAGATGCTATTATAACAGGAATGATAAGGATGGAAGACCGTAACATATTTTGGCATGTACGGAGGCAGAGGCCAATGTGGTAGACCCTCAACTATTTGGAAAGAAAATTAATAATGTTACTCCATCAAGAACTAATAACCCTTTCACTGGCAAAGTAACTAGCAATTGCAATGTGTAGGGGGATTGAATGTACCTTGTACATACTGTAGGATGGTAGTGTAGAGAGTACACGCACGGAAGCAAAATGAAAAGAAGAGTGTAATCACAAAACAAAGAGTGTGTTAGACTCAAAAATGAGTAGACCATGAAATGGGTTAACTCATGTGGATTATAAATGAGTTTGCCAAGAGCATGGAGTATGCTCCTCAAGCTTCTAACCAAGTCCAAATGAGGGGAGAGGCCCTCCTTATATAGATTTGGGAGGGGCTCTCAAAAGTACATCTCGTGTGGGATAATTCCCTTGAAAGGAGAATGAATACAACTGGTAGAAGCACATGGCATGGTACCCAAATATAAAGGATATAATATAAAATGGAAATATAATGGAAATGGAATGGAAATAGAGTGTCTCCAAGATACAAAAGGGAGATGCACTCTCATGTTCTCAACACCCCCTCTGCAACTCCATTTTGTAGTGTATGGAGACTGCTAGGATATGAGAGAAAGGTCCACCAGGTAGTAGCAACAGCTGCAGCACGAGCACCAAATAGGAAGTTATCCTCTGGGAATCCATAGCCTCCTAGTGGTATCGACCATGTGGGATCGCTAGGTGCTCCATAAGGTATCCACCAGATGGATCAAGTAGATGCTCCATAGGTACGCCACCAACGAGTTACAAAAAGGGAACAAGATCTCACTAGACAAGATCGCCTCCATGCAAGAGAAGTAGGATGAATCAATGTGGTACATCGGAACCTCCAAAGCTTTGACAATATCCACCACAAGATGTATATCACCAAGAAGTAGGACTTGCAAGAATGAAATATATAGCATGAAGCATAAAATCATAGTCACATGGTAGTACATCGGTATGTTGTAATCCTCTATGGAGTGTACAAAGTCCTGATGTGTGTCGGCAGGACCATGGAAGCCCCTTCTGAATCGAGAAGCTGTCCGAAAAGAGGATCCAATTGAGGAATGAATCCATGTAAATGCAGGAGTATCATGTGGTAGATGGAAAGATGTTGGACTCCATGAATGGAAGAGTACATGCTCATAATGCTGCTCTAGGTGAGGTAAGTGGACTCTCGAAGATAGGAATGGAGAATGTCGAGCCACTGATCCTAGCGTAATGCCCAACTGAAGATGAGGGGAAATATAAGCCTTCAATGCTACAATAGGAGGTGTAGCCATTCGAGGTATAAGCTGAGATGATATCTGTGATTCCTCCTGCTCCAAAATTGTATCATGATTGGGAGATTCGTGTACAAAGAGGGCATGCTCCACATAGTATGACTGCTCAAAAACACCCCAAAAATATAGTGGAAGTTGCTTTTGACTAAGCATAGCCTTGCCCATATGGATAACACTTTGAATCTTCATTAAGACAATACCCTCTTGAGTATTTTGCATGGCTTGATACTTGATTCCATGTTGCTTCAAGTACTTAGAGAAGTTGTGATTGACAAAGCTACTATCTCCATCAGATCGGATGACCTTCAAAGAACTTGAATAGTCTTCTTGAATGGTTTGTGTCCACTCCTTAAACTTGGAAAGAACATCCTCTATATGCTTGAGTGAATAAACCCAGGTGTATCTAGTGAAGTCATCTATTATCAGGAAGACGTAGATTGACCCTCTTAGAGAAGGTGTACTCATAGGTCCAAAAATATTGGCATGGACTAATGCTAAGGATTTATTTGCACAAATGGATGCTTCTGTAGGCAAAGGGGCAATTGTTTGCTTGGCACATGCTTGGCAACTTGATTCCACTTGTGCGATCCTAGGTAGACCTTTGACAAGATGATTGGAAGAGATCTTAGCTAAGCAAGAGGTATGTCCAATCTGCAATGCTACAAGCTAAGACTGGAATCCTTAGCCATAAAACTTGAAAGCTTGTAGAGACCTCTGTCTGAGCTATCACTTCATTTGATTCATGATTTGATGACTTGTACTTTGTTGTGATCGAATTGAACCGTCATGTTACACTTTGTGATGGCCTTCATTGAGAGAAGATTTTTACAAAGGCTTGGTACATAAAAAACATCTTTGAGTGACTTGGTCTCGCCTTTAGAGTTGATAACTTGAACTTTTCCTCTTCCTTGGATTTCAATGCTCTTGTTATCTCCAAGGTAAACTTGACCTTGATGATCTTCAAACTCATGAAAGTCATCTTTATCATTGCACATATGTGACGAAGCACCACTATCACTAATGCATTCTTTCTTGGGAGTGGTTGCCACAAGTGCTTTGTGTTCAGTTGTGAGAAATAGATCTTCACTTGTGCAGTGAGAATGATGTTTGCTCTTTGAATTAGACTTAGACTTTTCCTTGTTCTTTTTCTTGAAGTAATATTTCTCGATGTGGCCAGGCTTGCCACAAAAATTGCAAGTGAACTTCTTCTTGCCTTTCTCCTTCGATTATTGATCGCGTTTTTGCCCTTTATGTTTGTGGAAGGTAGCTTTAACCTTCATGGATGTTTCTTGGGTAACTTGGGTCTGTTGTCAAGAGCCATGAAGAAGCAAAAATCTCCTAACCTCTTCCCAAGTGAGTGTTTTTCCTCGACTGTATAAAGTAGTTACAAAAGTTTCATATGACCTAGGTAGTTTGTTAAGTAGCCTGATGGCCATATCCTCACTGAAAAATTGTCGGCCACAAAGTGCCAACTTGCGTTGGTAGTCCTCACACCGAGCTATAACTTTGGAGATTGTATCTTGCAACTGGATAGTTAGGTTATGGAATTCAACTTCTAAAGCATAGATCCTTGAGGGTATTTTATCTTCGTATATGGTCACTAAAGTATCGCAGGCTTCTTTGGATGTTTTACATGCCATGATTTTCGTCGGTTCATCACAAGCTAGTAGAAGTTGGCCTAATGCCCTTTTGTCTTTAACATTCCAAATATGCCATGATTCTAGGTTGCTAGCCTTATTGCACTCAAGTTCTGACTCATCGACTACATTGTGAAGGAGATTGGTATATAGATATGCTCTCATTACATGTTTCTAAAGATTATAGTTTTGCCCATTTAATCGTTGATCCTTGGGCATAAATATATGTGTGAAGGAAGGTAAAAAATTAGCCATAGATGAGGTGCTAGCTTCACTCTTAGACATTGCAAGGTTTGAGTAAATTTGAACTAAGTGAGTTTGTGCTTTGCAAGAGTAAGTGTCAAGTGTTTAAAAACACTTTCAAAGACACTTGGGTGCTAAGAGATTACTTGAAAATAAGCACAACCTTTGGAAAGAAACTGAAAAGCATGGCACCACACTGGAAATCCTTGGGGAGGGGTGGAGGAGGGGAGGTTTAGAGTAGCCCTACTCTTGCAAAACACCAAGAGGAGTCGACGTGAGAGGAGAGGGCTTAGATTAGCCAGTTGCACTGAGAACCACTTTGGGGGCTTAGAATAACCACCCAAATCACACACGCATGTTCTTCTTTTATTGCTTGATGTTACAAGGAGGGCACTTAGTGCCAAATAGTGAGATGATAGTGCAATTCCTTTGGGAAATTCAACCTTCTTTACAAGATGCTTGGAGAGGCAAAACTAAGGGTGGAACCCTTCGAAAAATTACAAAGAAACTCTCAAAGTGAGTGGAAAAATGAATGGTCAAGTAATAGAGAGAGATGTGACACAATGAATGTCAAAAGGAGCTGGAATAACTTATGGAGAGATAGACATCCAAGAGGCAAATGTAGGTCAAAAGATGTTAATCACTTAATATTCCAATCTTTAAAAAAATGCTTATATGATCCCTTGCTTAAACATCATATCTTCAATCTGATCGAAAATGAGCAGGATCCATGAGTTATATTGACATCATTCATGATGTTAATATTAAATTGGAACTCCAGATTTTGAGTCTCCACGTCGTTTACTCTTGGTCTATTTTTAATGGAAAAAGAAAATCAATCGAAAGCATGCACGTGATTTAGTTATTTTATTGCAAAAAAAAGACGCGTTCGAAAGTGTATGGGACCTTAGCCTTTCAAATTCCCTGATCGCTGTTCACCAAGCATGAAAAATTTCGATGCCAGATTCAACACGATCGGATGATCTTGGACGTGAACACGATCCAATGAATCTGTGGTTATGCATATGACACACCTGGCGCGATTTGTTGGTCTTTCCAATTCACTTATGAAATCACGTGAACACAACTACTGAGGACGAGGCAATTAGCGAAATATTGGACTGTAGACGTGCTAGATGGCCATTGGCTACGCCTGTGCAGTGTGCAGTCGGCGCTCGCTATTCATCAATGACATCATCAGTGACGTCAAAGACAATAGATATGCCATGTTTTTGTTGACGCTACTTCCAAGTTCCGCCAGAAGTTGCTGGTAGATGTTGTTAGGCTAATACTCAAATTACTGTTAAGTTAATAACAGTAAGCCTACCCAAAGATTATGGATTCGGGAACAGGGATTTATGAATACTAAGCATTCACAAACATGCGTTTGCGTTCTTTCACAGAATTACTTCGTTGCAGAGAATAAATCAAAGTCGTAAGGTTAAATCAAAAGAAGATCGCAGTTACTGAACACTTCAGACGAATAACTTCACTCAGAATTAAGATTGATTCCAAAACGTATCTTCAGTACAATTACAATCTCCGCAATCCGAATTCGATTTCGGAATTCTACGTCCGGACTAAGAAAAGTTACATCGGAGTCTTTGTTCCGTAAGTCCTTTTTACCGTACCCCTTCCGAAAATCCCTTTCGAAATTCGAAACTCAGAGATGGCGGCGATCTCTGCTCTCCGTACTATATCAGTATCTTCTTCTTTTCGCACTATATCGTTCATCGTTACTTCACGCCACTTGAAATCCATATGAACTATGCCTCTTCACATCTCCGTAATATGACACCAAGTTTCCGGGATATTTTGGATTAAAGAAAATTACAAGGATCTCACTAGCTGCTAACGCTGGCGTGCATGGTGGATGCGAACCCACAAAGTTACAGAATAGAAATTTACAAATCATCATCATGATTCTCCATTTCTGGGAACATTATTCTTTCTATGTCATATCTAAGTTCTGAAAACATTTCTCTAAGGTTTTCTACAGCTAAGTTATATTCAGATTCAAAAAATTCTTTTGGATCGAGCATCTGTTGGCTACTAGCTCTGTAACTTATTGCCACGGCTTCTAACTCTTGCATCCTTTTCTAAAAATTCTCCAACATATTATCAAAGGAAGTAGTAATATCAGTCAATTTACTAAAGTATTCTTCCTTTGCAGCTTTAAGAGCTTCTTCGTTCTTAACTTCAAAACTTTTCCTCAAAATTACAGCTTCTCTTTGCAACTTCTCCAGTTCTTCTTCCCTGCTCTGAGATACTACATTAGCATCCTCGTAGTGTTGCTTCCATTTCTGCACCTGCGCTTCCAATTCAGGTATACTTGATAGCTGCGCCGTAACTGTATCCAAAGTCTTTTGCATTGACTGGAGTTTTTCTTCTAGTGCGGTGTACTCTGAGTTTCGTAAAGCCAGCTTTTCTTCAACCTCTGCTACCGAAATACTTTGTCTCTTCATCTCGTGGCTTTGAGTTTTAACTTTGTTCGTCAATTGTTGCACCTGATCTTCTAACTTCTTCATTTTGACACTCGATTCCTTGTTAATCTTCTTTAACTTCTGCTAGGCCTTTTGAGTCTGCCCCATTTCAGACTGTAATCTGGCAATAATTTTTGTTTTTTCTTCAATAGTAACTCATAGGGTTCCATTTTCCACTTCCTCATTATCTAGGTCTATCTGTAAACCTTCCACCAGAGCATCATCTCGTCTAGTACTTCCTGTCCATTGTTGTACCACGTATACCTTCAACTTTTCAATTTCCTCAATCAATTTTGCCCGCTTCGCAACCCATTTGTCTTGTGCTGCTAACATCTTATTATAGTTACTCTGAAAAATCTCTAACTTGATTGCACTCCAATGTATTCCTCGGGCCAGATCTCCCAATAATTCCGGACACAAAGATTCTTTATTATACATCCAGGAATAAAGATAGTCCAACACTTGATGGCAGGAAATGGCACCCTACCATCAGCATGTCTCCATGTATCAATGAGTCCACTACTGGAAAAGGTATCCAGAATGGGTATCCGAGAGGATCTTTCCCCTTGTCCCTGTGATTGTTGTTGTTGTTGTTGTTGTTGTTGTTGTTGTTGTTGGTTATGTCGTTTATCCTCCTGGAGCTTCTTTTCTTCTTCTAATCTCTTCCTTGCTTCCTCTTCCTCTCTAACCTTCCATTCCATCTCCGCCTGAGCTCTGCATTCAACCTCCTCCTTGGCATTCCTCTCAGCTTCCAGGCGTTGTTGCTCTTCAACTTGCCTTCTACGAGATTCTTCATCTTCATCATGTTGTCTCTGGTCCTTCGGTCGTTTCTTTAGCAATTGAAGGAAGGCTTTAGTGCTGCAAATGTTGTAAGCACGAAGCTCGTACTCAGGTTCTTCCGTACAAAGGATAGTAAATAAGACTTCCACTTTAGACTCCAAGGTCACCATTACCGCTCTGCCAGTTCTTCGATAAAGCCTCTGGACTTCGTTTTTAGTTTTTGGAACACAATTTTTGCCTAATTCATTTGGGTAACAGCGGATTCTTTAACTAATGCATATAACTGTTGCGAAATTCCGTAATGCTTTGCTTGTAGATTGATAATCATAGTGATCAACAACAACCCCAATTTCAGAGGGTTGTCGTCTAGCAATTGCACAAATTTTATTCACCTGAGCAAGGCCGGCCTAAATTTTCTGCTATTTCAGCACCGTCGACTACCAGAGAACTTGCTTTAATACCCTCGTTGGCCACCTATAGGCACTCGACAATGGACTCTACAGAAATCCTAACTACTATCTGAGCGAGGCGTGAGTTAATCTAGGCAATGTTTAACCCATCATCGTCTGTCTGTCGGACTATCTCCAAGGCAATTTCGCAAGCCTGTGGATGAGGTTTAATGCTTCGCCAATCAAGTAGGGCGCAATATAGCAATCCTCTGCAATCAAACCAATCTTTTTGTTCTTGTGATGACTGCTTTGGAATGTTGAGTTGATGACATGAGGAGAAAGACACACACATGGTTGTGTGTCTACATTGTTGCGCACTTGCTGTGTATTCACCCTCCTTGCTCATTAATCGCTGTGTTCGCTCTGTAAGCTAATTAACCGTGACTGATCGTGTCCTCAGCTTTATATAGCCGGCAGCCCTATAAGAGAGACTTCACGTATGCACCATGCTTAATGATTGGGTTTTTAACATTGTGGTTCTGGTCACGATGCGTGGCTCGCAAAATAAGGCTACATGCAATTAGAGGCTAATCATTATCACTGCCTTCGTGAGATTTTGGGTATGATTTTGTATGGTGCTTCGTTCCTCTTATCAGTGTTGTTCAATGCACATCTACAGTCCATGATGCTACTTTTGGCCAATTCCACTAGTAATAACTTGTAAGGTCATAGTAATTATTAAAATCTGATTTGAATTTATTAATTTGAATTTACTATGTGCTCTTATTTTAAATATTTCTTTTTCTTTTTTTTTTTTAACTTCAAGTTTCGGAAGTCTGATAGGGTTTGAGTTTAGACGCTTATCACCGCAGGTAACAATGCACCGACGGGCGTGGATAAGCGAAATGAGCTGCGTCTGATCTGTTCATGAATGCGGAATGGACCCGTCCACTGTAATTTCAGTTTGCCCATTTTTCGTTTCATTTTAGAATGAAAATATAACACCAAATCACCAAGTTTGAAAATCTTGGTCCACAAATTTCGGTCATGCGAGCACTTCTCGTACTGTTGAACTTCCTCAAGCAAGAGAAAACCCTGATAGCAAAATTCATCCAACTATCGGAGTTGATCCATGTGATATGCAAAAGATGCTTCCAGAATTAAGCCTTTCTGCACCGCAATACGGAAACTCGGGACTGCAAATTCAAAAGGTAGAATAGCCTCCTGTCCATAAAGCAACTTAAAGGATGTACTACCCACCAAAACTTTATAAGATGTGCAGTAAGCCCATAACACAGTGGGAAGAAGAACCTCCCATTGTTCAGTACTATCCAGCAGCATTTTCTGGAGCATCTGTAATAAAACCTTATTAGTACTTTCGGCTAGACCATTAGCTCGAGGATAATAAGGGGAGCTAAATCTATATTTGATATGAAATTCCACAGTCAACTCTGAAATCAATTGGTTCATAAAATGTGTGCCTCGGTCCGAAACTAATTCCAATGGAAGACCGAAGCGAGGAAAAATTTCATTCTGCAGCTTCTTGGCCACTACTGGTGTAGTGGCCTATTTGGTAGCCAAGGCTTGAGCCCATCGAGTGCAATAATGAGTACATGTAAAGATATAGAGTGCACCTGTTTTCGTCGTTGGGGGTTTAATTGGGCCAATGAAGTCCAACCCCCACTTTTGAAAAGGTTCTAACAGTAAAATATGCTATAGAGGAAAGTACTGAGTATCTCTAGGTTCACATGTTCGCTGGAAAGGATCACAATTTCTAACAGCTACTTGCACATCAGCATAGATTGTAGGCCACTAGAGTATAGAATGTTGAATTTTCCAAACAGTAATGAGATGACTGAAATAGCCACCAGTGTCACCTGCATGCGCTTCCGAAATAACAGCCTGTACTTCGTGCGGAGGTACAGAATGAAGCCATATTCCAGTCGGGTCTTTATGATAAAGCTATCCCATGATCATAGTAAAACGTCAGCTACGTAGTCCAAGCTTATTGCAGGCTGCCGACCTTAAATGAGATGGTACAATGCCATTTTCTAGAAAACTCACCATTTCTTCATACCAAGTGGGAAAAGTCTCGGAACATCTCAACTTCGGCTACTGTAAAAACTTCAGCATCAGGAAGAGTATCATCAATACCCTGAGGAGGTTCGTCGTGATCAATGCGCAACAAAAAGTCGGCAATCGCATGACTTGCTCCAGGGCGATGAACCATGCCATACTCAAATTCCTGTAATAACAGCACCCATCGAGCAAGACGGCCCACAAATTTTATTGCTTAACGAGATAGAGCAATGCACTATGATCCACGTGAAAGGTGAAAGATCTGCCTAGGAGGTAGTGCTGGAATTTCTTAATAGAGTAGATTAGACCAAGACATTCTAGTTCCGTAGTCGAATAATTATGTTCGGCCGATATAAGTCATCTGTTGGCATAGTACACAGGTCGAAACCACTATCTTCTTTTTGCATGAGAACACTGCCTATCGTGCGATCTGAAGCATCAATGAAAACGTGAAATGGTGATTGCCAGTCTGGAGCCTTTAATATCGAAGCACTCGCTAACATTTTCCGGAGTCGTTCAAATGCAAGTTGTGCTTCTTCAGTCCATAGGAAGTCCTTCGACAGTACGTGCGCTAGCTTATTGAGCGGGATAGCTATATGGGCTAAGCCTCTCAAATGTCTACCATGCCACCGGATTTGGCCGAGAAACAGAAGCACTTCTTTTGGATTCTTAGGAACTGGTGTTTCTAAAATAACCTTGACTTTATCGGGATCGACCGCAATTCCTTTTTCCGAAATAATATGTCCAAGCAGTTTTCCACATTTAACAACAAATGTTGATTTCAAGGGGTTTAAACAGAGATGCACCTTTCGACATGATTCAAAGCATAAACATAAGTGCTCCAAATGCGACACCTTCATTCCGGAGACAAAAAATCATCCAAGAAAATCCGCATAAAAGAGGAAATAGGGTGCAAAAATTTACTGCATACATCGCTGAAAAGTACTCGGAGCATTTTGGAGTCTAAACCACATAACAATACATGCAAAGACACCCCAATTCGTAATAAATACCATTCTTCGTATATCAGCTTCAATCATCTATACCTGATTGTAGCCACTAAACCCATCCAGAAAAGAATACATTTCTTGTCCAGTGACTTCATCCAGCATACTGTCCAAAAATGGCAATGAAAATGGGTCTGGAACTATGGAAGCATTTAATTTTTGATAGTCCACGCAAATTCTCAGCTGTTTATTTTTCTTCCAGACAATCACTATTGGAGATACCCATTCCGGATTTTCTATGGGGGACAATGTATCCAACCTGAATTAAGCGATCCAGTTCGAGCTTGACTTGTTCCGCAAAATGGGGATTCATCCGATAGCGCTTCTGCATCACTGGGGTAGCATCCGGTCTAAGTAAAATGCGATGATGATACAATTTTGGATTCAATCCTTTCATATCCGAATATGACCAGGCAAAAACATCACTGTATGGTTTTAGCAGTGCAATCAGGACTGTCCGAAATTCCGAAGCTAATTCGGAACAGATGCGCATTGGCTTTGGATCATCTTCACTTCCCAAATTAATAACTTTGAGAGTATCCTCCTTGACACGAACTCTACCTATCTCCATAGGATCTTTCAGAGAAAAGTCTGATAATTGAGTTTCATTACTGTCTATTTCATTGGTGCCTATTGTGGTTGTCAGACTCCCTAATTCCGTACTGAATACTGAGTTAACGTCGACAACGCCTACTGATAGTAAATCCTTATTAGCTTCCAAAAATTGGGTCTCCTCATCATCTTCTAATCCTTCTAACATATGTGGCAGTTCCGACCAAATTGGTTTCTATTGTGGGAGAAAATATTGTTCAACCGTAAACTTGGAATGCCCCTTCTGAAAAGTAAGTCCTTTCCTCCCAGTTATGTCAAACTTTAGCATTTGGGAGCCATGGTCATCCAAGGAATAAGTTGTACTCTAAATTTTGACACTGTAATTCAAGGACTAATAAAGTAATGTTAAATAAAACCTATGCAATCCGGATCGGAATATCTTTGATAAGGCCCACCGATTGAACGCAAGACTTGTCCGCCATTCGAACAAAAAATGGAGCTGGATCGAACTGATGCCAACCGATCTTTCGGCATGTTACTGTAGATGCGATGTTAATGCTAGATCCACCATCAATTAAGACCTTAGGAATAGCTCGATTGCGATGATAGACTGTAATAGTTGGTACGACATAATCTACAAACTTATCCGGAATGTCCTTAACCATTGTGACTACTGGTTCCAGAGTAGCGGATGTAATTTGTGTCGGCTGAAGCTCTTGTAACAGATGTTTTCGGAAAGTAGGTACTAGCTCCAGTAGCGCTCCCAGTGATAGTTCAATATGCAAATCCTACAATAATCCATTAGATTCGTCGTTATCTGTGTGTATATTAGGTTTAGCCTGTGTCCCTTTCCTATTCTGATTGTTTGTCTTTGTTTGGAAATCCAAAGTTTTGGAATCAACGGGTTCCGGAATATTCAAGGAAAACTCCGCAATCATTACTGATCCCACACTGCGGTTTCACTTTGCTCCATTTGGCCAGAGCATGGGCATTGCTTTTTTGTGGGAATTTTGTTAAGCATTTATGTATAGATTCTCGTCAAGATAACCTTGTTACTTGGGTGATACAATCCACTTTTTATACTTTTTCGGTAAGTGAAATGTTACTACTAGGATTATATAAAGGATACATATTTTCGTACTTGTGTCTATTTGTTGCACTTAAAAATTTTGACCAAGAATATAAGGACAATTAGTATCTAATATATCTATGTATTTATTGTCATCATTAACAATAGTAATTACTTCTACATGCCAATCTCAAGAAAGGATCACCTCTTCTTGCTGAAAGACCATTCCATCAATCACACCTTCCTCTTGAACCCAATAGTCTCCTCCATAGACGATCATCAATTATTGCATAGGACAGTATCCCAAAAGCAATCTCCCCTTTCATTATTCCTGAAGAATGTTTATGTAGTGAAATATTGCATTTTTAGGAGCACGTTCCGATATAAATATTGCAGAACTAAAAGAAGACGTTGCACGTGTGAAAAGACAATTATGTAGTGACTGCTTAATATGAAACAATTTCTGGTGAGAGGCCTATCTCATAATTGGAAATGGGCAATTCATGGATGACATATGTTCATTTTGACAGTACTACCTTGAAGCACATTTAAACGCTGAGTGGCACACGTTAGAGATTTCCGTAGGGCATTCAAAATGAAGAGTGAAATTATCTTACTATCAAAAAGAAGCATAGAAAGGGAAAACTGAGGATTTCATCTGCAAGACCTTCATAGCGATGAATTCCGTGACACAAGACACATTTATTCTGTAGAAACCAAGCGGCCTCAAATAAACCACCTGGTAAATTAAAATATAGTCTCTCAATATTACAATTCGTGCAGAAAATATTATCTGCACAATTCCTGTGTGATTTGGAGAGGGTAAAAAGAAACTGCTGCTTGATAAACAAGGAGCATTTCTGGAGGGAGAAAAAGGGTATGTAAAAACCTTTGTCAGGTCCTGTATTGAGAACTATACATATTGTCACATTAGCGAAAAAGGCTTAGATTTGTGTTTAATGCCCTCTTTGGATTTTCTGCAATCCCAAGAGACAATGTGAGCTCACCTTGCCCTGATAGCATTGGAACATCTAGCGAGGGTTGCTGGGAACCCAACCTGCTATTCCCCTGAGAGGGCTCCAGGAGCTGCATGTAAAATGGAAGTTCTACTTGTGTTTCTGAGAACTCTTGTTCTTTTGTGCCAAGAGCAAGCTTCAGATCAGTCGTGCTAGGTTCTACATACAGATCATGTGGGAGGAACTGAAGGCATGAAGATGAACCCTCAGCAGATGTACCAACTGGAAACAATGAAGGTCCAGAAGTATCATTTACCAAACTTTGAGATAATGAGTCTGTTCTTTCAGACACATGTGTCAGATGCTCTGTGCTCTGGTAACTGACAACTTTGCCAGCACTGATGGAGCACTCACCTGTCTCTTTATTTGCCCTACCATTATGATGAAATATTTCACGTTGATTACAAATGACATAATCAACATTTTTAGTAGTAGAGGGTTCTATCACCTCTGCAGGCATTATCACTTCACCCTCAACTTCCTCTTCAAAATCCTCCATCTCATACGGACTGAGATTTAGGTCTGCTATAGGGAATTTTCGCCCCACATCAATGCTATGTTCTCTGCATACTGAGCTACTATTACTTCCTCGTTGAGAAATATTTCCTTGATCACCCATACCATAATCCTTTCCTGAATAATTCTTGACAATCGATTCCTCTTTTGCAGCAATAACAGCAGAAACTTTCGCTTTGTGAGCAGAGCTATCCTTGCTTAAATCTCGACTTGCTGTGTCTGGCCTTGTGTACACCAAGCAATGATCCGAGTCAGAGGATGGTGAATAAGATCTGGATCGACAAGAAGATCGGTAATATCGGTGATGATATCTGTCACCTCGTGCACGTAATGGTGACCGGCCACGACTCCCTGGTGGAGATCTTGAAGGTGTGTGCGAGCGAGGATGCCTGTACCGGTGCCTTCCACTTCTGAGATAGTTTCCATCAACATCCCGATATCTGTACCTATTTATCCATTCCCGAGCTGATGCCCTCTCCCGCTCAGACTCTCTATCCCTTCTTTCTCTTCCCTTGTTACGTTCCCCCACTTTGTCTCTATCCCATTCCCTGTCTCGATAATACCTCTCTCTTTCATCTCTCTCTCTCCATCTTTCTCTGTCCCTTTCTCTGTCTTTACATCTGTCTCTGTACCTATCTCTATCTTTATCTCTATCTCTGTCTCGACATTTATCCCTCTCTCTCTCCCATTCATAGTCAGAAAATCGCCTGGAACGGTCCTTATCTCGTTCCTTGTGCTTTTCCCTATCCCTTGGCTTATCTCTATCTCGTTCCTTGCTTAACCTTTGCAACTCTGGCTTGTCAAATTTATCATGAGATCTATCTCTTCCTCCCTTCTCTGAATTCAGTCGATGAGATATCCACAAATCATCCTGTCTCTCTGTGGGGCCTGGGCACTTTGGTGGTGATGAGGTAACCATTAAAGAACCAACATGCTTCAATCTTTCAGTGCCACCATGCTCACCATTCGAAGGCACAGAGCTTGTATCAACAGCAGTTGAACCTCCAAGTTTCACATCAGCAACATGCTCACCATGATCACCTTTCAAATTCAGAGAATTTGTATCCACAGCACTTGAGGCTAGAAATTTACTGTCAGCATCAATCTGAAATGCCCATAACTTGATGTCAAATCAATAAGCAGCTGAGATATTTGTATCCACTTAGTAAAAGAATTACCTTATCGAAATTTAAACCGGATAGAGTTTTCAGTGATACATCACTGCCTGCAACAGGAATCCCCTCAAACCTGATGGGAGTAAGATCTGCAGCTTGACCCTGTACAACAATGACATTGCTGGGAGATGGCGATTTTGCTCTGGTATTTTTCTCTTCGGGGGAAAATGGCTCAAGAAGAGGTTGCTGGACCTCCATTCGGCAAGGTTCTTTCTGCTGACAAGTGACAACCTGAGGATCAGCTTCCATTATGGGTCTCTCACAATTCACACCCTTGATTTCGGAGGGAGGATTTTCAGTCTTCTTTACTGGAACCTGTAGCACATCAGAGTTTTTGCTTCCTGAACCCTCAACTTGTCTGTCTTCCATGTTCCCCCAGGAAAAGGGAGGAACTCCAGACTGTACTGCTATCTTCAAATTGGTTTCTCTTCCTACTTCCTTAGTCCCATTCGTCTGATTGTGGACAACATGTTGCTTGACAGGATGTTTCCTAGCTCGAAAAACCGCCCACAGAAACATAAAATTGTTCCAACCTTGAAAGAAGAACGAAAAATTGTCAAGCAATGTGTGAGAACATCTCAAATATCAACAACACTTTGTGAAGAGATAAATGGAGGGAAAGTTTTTTACACAGCTAAACAAGCAAATCAAGCAAGGCATAATTGAGCCTATATTACAAGGTGGCACATATTGACATTCAAATCATAGGAGTTTGCACCTCATTTCTAAAATTCAAGTCAACGAACACACAAGAATATGAAAGCCACCTTAGATGCACCTCAATTCTGAAGCAAAAGAACATTCAAGATGAAGATGGAAGCCACCTTAGACAGTATTGAAAAGCAGAATAGCCACAACAAGCTGCTTGTTTTGCATAGAGTAACAAACAACATGAAATTCAATATGTTATGGGCTCAGTTAGAGAATCAACATTCACACTCCCAGTTTTCAAACATGTTTATGTGCATGATCCAAATGTGAGGGTAATCTGCAGCAAGAGATAGACTTTTACAATGATGCAGGTTGTATCACATTCATTATACGAAAATGATAGTCTCTTTCTATTGTGTCCTATGTTTGCCTTTGGGTTATTTTTAAGTACAAAAGATCCCAATTCATTGAAAATTAAGATCAATCCAACCTCAAGTGCACTTAGGTGCACGCACAACACTGAATAATAAAAATAGTTAAACATATACAAATGGCTAAGAATCCGGTCTTTATCTTTGGGGATTCGCTCTGAATGGTATAAAATGAACTGGCTTTAGCACATTTTGGATGGCCCCAATGATGCAGTAGAAATATGATGCATCATACAAGTCATGTATAAAAACTTGAGTCACATACTAAAAAAGTGGCTATGAAATAAAGTGTCAGTTGGCTACAATATCATAAACACTTGCTCCAACAAGGCTTTGCAAAAGATCTTCTAAAATTTCAACAGCCCCACCAGATTCTCTGAAAGCTCCCCTATACTCAGCCTCAAAACTAGAAACGGACTTCTTGCTCAGCCAAGATATGCATGAGCTACCAAGGATGAAGCAAAAACCACTAGTGGATACACGAGTGTCATAGCAACCATCCCAATCTTAGTCAAAAAAATCATGTAAATCTGGTGGCAGTGATCCACCCTAGAGGATAAAACAATCCAAGTAAGCGGGTACCACTCTAAGTCGCGAAAGATGCGCTTAACCGCTTGCCAATGCTTGGCACCTGAGCAATGCATAAACCTACTCATATGTGAGAGAACAACATCAAATGCATCTCCAACATCATGAAGACTCAACCGTAAACCTATTTCCATAGGAGTGGCAATAAGCTTGCAATCTTCAAGGCCAAAACAATGCAATAATATGTCAATTATTTTGTTTGACACAAAGTTATTCCTCCATCAAGTTGCATAAACTGAATGCCCAAATAATGATGCAAATGCCCTAAATACGACATCTCAAAAGAGGCATACAAATCATCCTTAAATTCAGCAATATGCTTCTCATTAGGACCAATGAGTAGCATGTCAACAACATACACAACAATGATTAGAAGTACATCATCTGCATGCTTAACATATAAGGTGCTCTCAGTTTGACTATTCTCAAACCACGTACAATCAAGTAGGCATGTATCTTTTCATACCATGCACATGGTGCTTGCTTCAAACCATATAATGCCTTTTTCAACTTGCACACTTTGTTTTCATGCCCGTTTTGCACAAAACCACGGAGCTGAAATACATACACTTCTTCATATAAGTCACCATCCAGAAATGAAGTTTTAATGTTTAACTGATATACATTCCAACCATGATGAGCTTCAAGTGCACAAATGCTACGAACGGTAGTCATTAGGCATGTGGGTGCAAAGATCTCATCAAAATCAATGCCTCTCTTAAGCATAACCTTTTGCAACAAGCCTAACCTTATACTTGTCAACTGTTCATCGGGCTTAAGCTTCACTTGCATACTCATATAGTGCCAATGGCCTTTTGCCCGGAGGTAAATCACATAAAGACCAAGTACCATTCTTCATAATAGCATCATATTCTGATTGCATAGCAACCATCCAATTTTCTGAATTTTATGCTTCATCAAAAGAAACAGGCTCATTCTTCTCACAAGGAGTAGAGGCAACCATTGCATAGTAATCTGATGCAAAAGAAGCACTATGAGATCTTGAACAAGTACGATATGATAGAGATGCATCTAATTTGCTCTCTCACAAAGTCTATAGTAGCCATTTAAGCATAGTTTTTGCCTCCTCTATATCAGCCCTCTCATCAACAAGTGCATCATGTAACTCTGCATCAGAAATGGAATGATCTGCATCATCATGTGGAACCTATAAAGGCTGAGAAATTGCCTCATTTGGAGCAACTTTACTGTCCTCCAGTAAAAAGAGGGAGTAAAGAGTCATATAGACCAGCTAACCGATGTCTCCTTAGTACATGAAAGTAATGGCTAAATTGCATCTTCCACAAAAACATCATCATGGCTAATCAAAATCTGTCTAGTCTATGGATCATAGAGGCGATAGCATTTGCTTTCAAAACTATACCCAACAAAAATACATTTCACTTCCATATCATCTAATTTTTTATGTCGTTGCTCAGGCACTAATGCAGATGCCAGACAACCAAAACACGCAGATGGCCAATAGATGGCTTGCAACCATGTCAAGCCTCATATGGAGTGATAGATTCCAATGCTTTGGTGGGACACCGGTTAAGTACATATGCACCACACATATCAGCCTTAAGCCAAAATCTATGTGGTAAAGAGAAGATAAGTATTCCCTCCCTCAATCAAAACAGAGAGTGCCCAATTTACATCCTGACAGATTTTCAGCCATATTCAAAAACTGTTTGAAGAACATAAACACTTCAGACTTTGCTTTCAATCAGCAATAAAAGTCACGAAGTAAAGGAAGTTCCCAAAAGAAGGTGTCTACATAGGAACTCAAACATCACTATGAACAAGTTGTAATTTATGAGTAGCATGAACAAGTTGTAATTTATGAGTAGCATGAACTGAAGCGCTGCATTTTACCAAAAATATAGCCTTCACATACATGTTTACAAGGTGCCTCAAGTTTGGGCAGAGAGGACATCATTTCGGATTTCTAGCGCCATA
The DNA here is from genome assembly GCA_020310875.1 of Ceratopteris richardii. NCBI lineage: Eukaryota > Viridiplantae > Streptophyta > Polypodiopsida > Polypodiales > Pteridaceae > Ceratopteris > Ceratopteris richardii. Next base: position 157,463,857 of record CM035414.1, read on the forward strand.
GCAAACTAGCATAATTTAGATGACCAAAGCATGCAGGTCAAAGCTTTGCATCTGAGATAGCGACCAAAGTGTGCATGCCAAAGCTTTGCATATGAGATAGCCTGAGAATCTTAAAGTGCACATGCTAAATCTTTCACAGATTTTGCATAGTCTATGAACTTATAGAGCCCATGATATAAAATGCAAGAAGAAAAAATAACATGGCCATTTGACACATCATGGACTGTCCATCTTTCATCAACAAATTTGACAACCAAGCCGATCTTGGCTAATGCTGAAACTGACAACAGATTTTTCTTGATCCTCGGCATAAACAAAGCATCTGACAATGTGAAACAACTACCATCAACAATGGTCAGAACGATCTTACCAACTCCCATTACAGGATAAGAGGAGTTTCTAGCGAATGTGACAATATTCCCTGTAGGGGAAGGCTCAAGTGAACTAAAGAAGATGTGTTGCAAGATAATATGTTTGGTTTCCCCACTATCAAAGTACTAAACATACGAGTCTATTGTAAATATGCACGGCTTATGAGAAAATGGATCATCACTGCATACAATAGTAAACGCCCATTTTTCATTCTACACAAGATTAATAGACTCCGTTTTAGGTGTGGACGCCTCTACCACAACCATTCAAGCCTCTTTCTTCTTTACCTCTTTCGCACCCGGTTTTGGACAGCTCTTTATGACATCATCATTTCCTTTACATGTTTTCTTCTTATCTTTGTCTTTCTTCTTCGATTATGCAGCATTAACAGATTTGTGCGTACTAGTAGATGAGCTCCATTTACCTTTGCTCTTCTGGCTAGCTAAGAAAACTTGATCTGCAACACACATAATGGACCTGTTCTGCCTAGACTGATCTTCATCATCAAAAATGGACTGCGTGGATTGATCTTCGCAATGCTCTTCTAACTAGCTAAGACAACTTGCTTTGCAAGACTCATAATGGATTGTTGTGCCTCGATTGATCTTCATAATGGACCTGTTCTGCGTGGACAAATCTTCTTCATCTTCCTGCAACGAAAAAGAGACTAACTCCTCAAATGTTAAGGCATTTTGATTTCCTTTCATCATCAATCAAAGAGTAGAAGAAAAACTCTCATATGAATCTGGAAGACCATTAAGTATGGTATGCACAAGTGAACTATTTGGCAAGACTTCATCAATAGAAATCAACTTCATCTTCAAATCTTTGATCTTTGTCAAAAAACTGTACATAGAATCTCCTTCATTCATATGCTAACTCTCCAGCTATTTTCGAAGGTAAGAATCACGAGCCTCATTTCTTGTCGAGTAGAAAGTGGTAAGTGTATCCCAAGCATTCTTTGTTGTTTTGCAAGAGCGAATGCGAGGAATAATGGCACGTTTGACAAACAAAGCTATCAATGCATGTGTGTGATCATCTCTTCCATCCCATCGAAGTTTCTCTGCAGTAGGTGTGGCAAAAACCGAAGCACGAATGGGAATCTGAAGATCTTCATCTTCCCCACCATCTGCCTCACCTTCAATAACTGTAGTCGCAAGTGTAGTAGGGCGTTTTTCAATGCCCTACACAATATTCCACATCCCTTTTGCTACCAATACATGATGCATCATATATGCCCATAATGGGTAATTACAACCATCCAACTTGTCCTCAATAGCCAACATACAGAATACATCATTGCTTTCAGCCATGGCCACTGAGTAAATACCCTTATGCAAAAAAATGCCTACAGCTCGAAAAGTTGAACAAAACTACCATGTCGAGCACTATTAAACCTCTAGTAGACTTTGAGGCGCTTCTACTGGTGAACTGAAACATGTACATATGTTTGGCACCAAAGGACGAAATTGCTTGCACAGGGCACTGTGATAGTGTGTTCGGAGGCCGAAACCAGCTCGGATCGATATTTTGACGCCACAAAGCGAAGCCGTTTTGAACTCCTAATCTCCCTAAGTATGCTCACCAATTTTCGTGTGATTCTAAGACTCTGACCGGATGGGTGTTGACGATGCCTTAGATGAAGCAAGGACATTCTCTAATACCAATTGTTGGAATTTGAGGTCTACGGAAGCATGCGAGCAACACAGGGAAGAAGAAGCTTGGAGCACAACATAAAACTGAATGAATTGCCAAGTGAATGTACAAAGATTTAGTGACCCATTAGCGTTATAGGCGTATATGCATGCCGGGGAAAAAAAACCTCCTAAAGAAGGAAAAAAGTGCAGTGGCAGTCCTAAGTGTATTCACACACATCACTACCGAAATATATCAACAATTGCCAATAAAGGAGAGACTTAGACTTGCTTCTAACAGGGTGAAAAAAGAGAACTGAAATACGATTTCAAACAAGTAACAGTAACTTCATAACTGGATATCTGACACCAGCAATCACAAATGTGTAGTACTCTCATCATACCCTTGAATGTAAATAACAACAGCACTGTTTGGATGAACTTATCAACTGTTAATGAAGTACTATTCAACATTAACTTACACTGGGATCCTAGTGGCAGCAAACTAGATGGAAAAATTAGAAGCTCTACATCTTCAATAAAACCCTTCAGTGTCAAGTCAAATTTAATCAGCCGATCAACCAACGGTTTGTAGTACTGTACATAACTGGAAAAAAGAAATCAGGGAAAGGATCAGCACATAGATTCAACAAGGAACATAAAAATGCCAAAACTTAAAATAACTTAAACATCCAATAGCAGGCTACCTCTCTTTATCACTAGCAAAGAAGTATAAAGCTATGTTGTCACTGTTTGGAGCAACTTTCTGAAAATGCAGAGGCCAGGAATTATGCTCACTTCCTCGGGGTAATTCTTTCAATGGAA